>JAXCMG010000094.1:536514-562376 GCA_034642415.1 Podarcis siculus | reverse complement strand
GGGGGGGGGGGGACAGCTCAGGAAGACTGGTGTAGCCTCTGTGCTAGTGTAGTGGCTGGAGAAACCCAGCTGGATGGGTGGGGTATAAATAAATTATATTATTATTATTATTATTATTCATATCAAGAATTCAGATTATCTAGTCAGATAATGATTATCTGTATCTCTGGCATGCCAAAACGAAGGCATATTTGCAGAAGCATCCTTGTAAACTTCAGTTTAAACTTACTGAGGAAGTAAAAGATGCACTTAGATAGTACATCTTAGTTACATATATTGGGAAGATGTGATTATTCAGATTTTGAAATATTATGCATGTGTCAGCCCTGTTCTGCAATGCTCCTTTGGCATCATGCTTGGCTGGCTGCCTCAAATCTGCATTTACCCAGTAATTGCTCTACCGAAGCATAATAATTTCTGTGGAATATGTAACGAGCTAAATCACAAATCAGAGGCCATGCTAATATGGTCTCTAATGGGGAGAAAACCCAATTTGCTTCACATAAAGAATGCTACAGATGACCCCTGTGCAAAAGACATACAGTTGGAGACCATTGTTTTACTTCCCTGTTCAAGGCAACCTAAGAAGAATGGCATCAAAGATTGGCCAACAGGTACATATCCTACAAAAAACAATTTCATAACTTCCATGGTTAGACACCTTGAAAAATGTGCACATCTGTTATGTTTTATAGCAGCTGGTGATGGCAATATCCCAGTTCACTAAACAGAAGCAGGAAACTGGTCAGATAAACCTTTGGCCTGATCCAGCAGGACTCTTTTGACCTTTAATCTCAGTCAGTCAAAATAAGTCCTAAAAACTAATCTTTGAGGAAAGTATAATCCCTCTTTATGAATGACATGCTGCATTTTCTGTTTTGCTTTTAGGTGGATTGTGAGAATCTATGGCAATCCTGGCCCCTTCCACAGCCTCCCACCAACTCCCAAATCCCAGTGCTATCCTGTTTACCATCAGCATCACTGAATTCCAATTTTTACATCAATTTCAATTGCATATTTATTATTTAGACTATAAACTTTCCTTAAAGGAGCATAAGTATTGCCACATTTTCATAATTAAGATGCTTCATTACTGAGAATAATGTTACTTGAACACAATGACCAATTTTGCTTTAGTTCATTACTGTTCTCTAGACAACCATTGTATGATCACATTAATTTGCAGAGGCTGTCCAAATATTTCATCATAAAAGAAATATGTGGTTTCTTTCTGTAGGAAAAGCACATTAGATTTCCTATAGAAAGAGGCCACATTCTTCTTTTATGATGAAATATCTGAATAGCTTGGGCAAATATAGATTTTCTATAATGGCCCTATCTACATCTTTCTCCACAGTAATACAGTAACATACAACAGGTATTATTTTTGTAAACCATTTAGACCGTTTTTATATATTAAAAAGTTCAAGCAGTATATAGATTTTGTTAAATAAAACGTGGTGGAATGCTCTGTCACAAGTGACTAGGGCCCTGTGGGATTTGACATCTTTCCGCAGGGCCTGCAAGACGGAGCTGTTCCGCCTGGCCTTCGGCTCAGACTCACTCTGACCCCCTGTATGGGATTTGGTATGTAAATTTTCCCTTGGCTTCTTTGAGGGCCCATGTAGGACCAGCATGGATAGCTAGCTCGGGTGAATATCTGATGTTTCCTCCCTTTATGGTCATGATTTATGGGCTACTAATAAAATGTAGTAAAATGTAGTGGCGCTGTGGTCTAAACCACTGAACTTTGGGCTTGCCGATCAGAAGGTTGCCAGTTCGAATCCCCGCAACGGGGTGAGCTCCCATTGCTCAATCCCTGCTCCTGCCAACCTAGCAGTTCGAAAGCACATCAAAGTACAAGTAGATAAATAGGTACCGCTCCAGCGGGAAGGTAAACAGCGTTTTCGTGCGCTGCTCTGGTTCGCCAGAAGCAGCTTAGTCATGCTGGCCACATGACCCGGAAGCTGTACGCCAGCTCCCTCGGCCAATAAAGCGAGATGAGTGCCGCAACCCCAGAGTCGTCCGTGACTGGACATAATGGTCAGAGGTCCCTTTACCTTTACTAAAATGAGACTGCATTTTAAGCCGTATTTTAATTAACTGTTTGTTGTTGTTTTCCTATTACATTTTATTGTATTTCATATTTGGTGTTAGCTGCCCTGAGCCCAGCCCTGGCCGGGGAGGGTAGGGTATAATATTATTTATTTATTTATTTATTTATTTATTTATTTATTTATTTATTATTAGGGCTCCCCAATTCTAATTTATCTATAGATTAATATCTGGTTGGGGATATACTAACAAATCCGTAAAAGAGCACCTTTATATGTGGATCAGGACCTATCAGGAAGCTTGTACATTACATTTTATATTGCCCATTGTATGATTCACCCAGAATTAATCTCCCCTTTTCAGATTGCCTTAGGTCAACCAGATGATTTGAAAATCTGAAAATTAAATGGTTGATGGCAGATGTCAATAAGTGCATCAGCTACAGGGTGGCACTATTTGCATTAGTGGTAAGAAAGATAAAGACAGCCTTTCTGGATAGTGCAAGTGACAAACCCCAGGGATGCTGATTAGAAGGAATGTTTTTAAATTTTGGACAGTGTAGATTTGTCCTGGTCTGATGCAGGCAATGTCTTTCAGTTTATAGTTTTGTGATTTGTGCTCATACTGTATTGTGATGGTCATTGGCTATAAACAATTAAATTTACTGACTACAGATAAATTACAGCAGGATAGGGAACCTATGGCCTCTAGATACTTTTGGATTCCAGCTCCCATCAGACCAGCCAGCATGACCAATCACTGGGGTGATAGTTGTGGTCCAACAATATCTGGAGGACCACAGGTTCCTCAACCCTTACTTAGGGTGTTTAGCGCTACATGTTAGTTACCCCTCAGTTCTATGCTAAAAGGAAAACCAAAAACAGGCAGAAAAAAACACACCCAAACCTTCATGCCTTTATTGTGTAATCTGGCACAGATTACAAGCAATATTACACAGAAACTGTGTTAAAAATGATATACCTTTTACTTTCTTCACTGCAGTACAATTAATGTTTTCACCATATTCATTTCATGAGGGTGTTTTCACAAGTAACGCTGAATATATTTTTGTCCTAAATGTATATCCTAAAAATATTTATTTGTTAACATTCAGCAGTTTCATGTAGATGTTAGGGGATAAAATCAAACCCTGAGGAACCCCACAATGAAGGCTCCACAGGGCCGAAGATCACTCTTGAAACATCATCCTCTGGAGGACCAGAAGCACTGAAAAACAGTGCCACCCACCACTAACTCAGACAGCCACTCCAGAAGGATACCATGGTCAACGATATCAAAAATCACTGAGAGGTTGGGAAGAATTAAGATGGACACATTTCCAGAATGAAACCCGATGCGCAGAAGCCTTGTCGTACTCCTTTCCCAATTATGAACCAATCAGGTGTTCCATATCCAGTTCTAACTGTAGCTTCTTGTCCCACATAGAGATTTCTCAGGAGACAAATGAGGTGATCAGGCACTCCCATTTCTTTAAGAACTTACCATAGTTTGCTGTGGTCGACACAGTCAAAGGCTTTTGCATAGTCAATGGAGCAGAAGTAGATGTTTTTCTGGAACTCTCTAGCTTTCTCCATAATCCAGCACATGTTTGCAATTTGGTCTCTGGTTCCTCTGCCCCTTCAAAATCCAGCTTGCACTTCTATTAATAATGGGCAATTCAGAATGCGCCCGATTCAAAGTGTAAGGTGGACCTTCAAAAAATATAGGGCCCAAACTAATTCATCCAAACTCAGACCACATTCAAGTTGGACTATGCCATCTCCACAACTCCCATCAATATGTAAGCTAGAGAAAGGTTATTTAGCGATGTCAACATGCAGGTCATGAGACTTTGGGCATATTTAAACTATGGATTTATCTTCCACAAGATGCAGTGATGACCAACAACTTGGATTGCTTTAAAATAAAATGAGACAAATTCATAGGCCAGTGAGTCTTATTGGCCACAATGTCCATGTTCTACCTTCACTGTAGGAGGCCTAGCTGCTGATAATTGTAGGTGGGGAGAGTGAAGGCTTCCCATGGGCATCTGGCTGGCATCTGTGGGAACTGGATGCTGGACTCTGGCCTGATCCTTGTGTTCTTACCATATCCAGTCCCACCAGCATCTGCCAGCGAAAAGATTAACTTTGCAAAAAGAACAAGGGAGCAAGGATTCATGAGAGGCTGTCCCTCTTGAGACATTTTAGTGTTTCAAGTTGGAAGTTCATGTTCTCAATATGTTAGATAGGTAGCGCCCCCCTTCACTTTTATTTCATTCACTCTATAGAAGTAACATTCAGAAACATGCAGCCTCATCTAAAGCATATTTCCTCTGAAGTCTTATTTAGTTCAAGGAGGTGTGCACAGTGCTTCATTCCAAGTTTGCTTTATTAAAAGAAAAAGACAGGCATGTACTCTCCTTCTGGCATCCTTGTATTGCAAACCAGACATCTGAAATATCTTAATTGCCTGACCCACAGTATCTTATTCAGCACAAGCTGAATGAAATTAAGCATTAAATTCTCTGTTATCGGTGGCTTTTAAAGGGTAAAGATGTCAGTGAGATGAATAGAAGTTCCTGAAGCAAAAAAAACCAGCCCATTAGCAAGGCACTCGAATCACTTTCCAAGGAAGACATGCCTTCCAGCTACTGAAAGTCAGAACAGCTTTCCTGCCACTCATAGCTGTTCAAGTTTAAGAGCTCCATGTGTCTCACCCCTTCCTCAGTCCATCATCCAAAGAATGTTGCATCATTCAGAAGCGCTGCCAGAGACAAACTAAACATTACTAGAACAAATTGCCAACAAAGTTTGGTAAGGTGAGGGTTAAGGGTGTTCAAAGGAACTTAACCCTTCCCCTCACAATTTTTCTGTTGATCCACCTCTCCCCACCCCCCACAAGCTGCTTCTCCAACTCCCATGAAGTGCCAGGTGCACGCTTACAAAGCTGCACACTACACAAGGTAGCATGCTTTAAAAGCCCACTTAAAAACAAAATGAAATGAAAAAATAAAAAACACCTCCTTGCACTTGTAAAACTATCTGGTCAAAGAGAAGTATTTCAATTTACAATCTCCCTCCTGCAGCCTTAAGTGGTACAATCCACTATGCTGAACTGAGCAAACGTATAATCGCTAAACATGCTTGAGTCTTGTAAGGTCTTCAGGAAAAACCACAGCAGCACAATGCCCATGAAAGCGAATGAGGATTATGCCAGAGGGTCACCTTGAGGATGCTATTTGCTCCACAACTAATAGAGAGTGACAACTTCCTCCATGAATGTTGAAATTAATAAAGAAAAAGCTGGTTTACAAGACGTTCACCGTCAGCAAGACAACCAGTAGCCTTCTTTCCTACAGTTTTTTCTTCTAAGACTGGGAGGCACAGAGAGAGAGAAAACTACAGATAACAAAAGATCAAGCAAGCAGAAGAAACATTGCAACCAGATGGCAGCAGAAAGATACTCAAGGAATTCCAGATCAAAGTTTGTTCTGTCCTGCATGTTGGGTGGGGGAGCTTACTGAAACAAAGCAGATGGCAATCAGCAAGACACATGGCATCTTCTATCATTTCCATTCATTTGTAGCACTACATCAGAGTAAGATGTAATAAAAAGCTTCAAACACCTCTTATATGATTAATAATAATAATCAAATGTCCCGCCCAGAATACCATTATTGAGCCTTACAATGCAGGCATTACCATGTCTAAATATGTCAAATTTCATTCAGTGGGCGTTACTCCCAGATACGTAGGGTTAAGTTTGCAGACTTACTCTGTACTCTTTAAGCTGACTAACAACAACAAGCATTCTGGTGGGGTTGTTGTTTTAAATTTTGTTCAATAATTATGATAAATACCAATATCAGTGACATGGCTCTGAAGGTCCAACAAAAACTGAAGCTAATAGGTGTCTTTCTTGGTTGCTCGCCACCTAGCCAGGTGAAATTAGTGGACAGAAGTGAGATGGCCTTTTCCATGGTGGCCCCATGGCTCTGTCCTTTGCAGTGAAATAACCAGGAGAGTTGTGTTTTCATACTTTGGGCTTAGTGAGTGTTTTATTATTGGTGATTCAAAAAGAAATTACCCTGAATTTTAGATTTTTGCATTGCTGTTGCATTTTTGCATTTTTATTATGTGTGCTACACTGAGACAGTTCTGCTCAGAAAGGCAGCCCTTAAATACTTTTGATAAAATAAAATATTAACTGGCTCAGACTAGATTATCCACAGATTTCAGTAAACAATCTACCAGATTAGCAATTATAGCAAGTGGGTTAAACCACAGAGCCTAGGACTTGCTGATCAGAAGGTCAGTGGTTCGAATCCCCGTGACGGGGTGAGCTCTCGTTGCTTGGTCCCTGCTCCTGTCAACCTAGCAGTTCAAAAACACCTCAAAGTGCAAGTAGATAAATAGGTACCACTCCGGCGGGAAGGTAAATGGCGTTTCCGTACGCTGCTCTGTTTCGCCAGAAGCGGTTTAGTCATGCTGGCCACATGACCCGGAAGCTGTACGCCGGCTCCCTCGGCCAGTAAAGCAAGATGAGTGTCGCAACCCCAGAGTCGGCCACGACTGGACCTAATGGTCAGGGGTCCCTTTACCTTTACCTTTATCAGAAAATTAGCAGGCAGCAGCCAGGAATGCTCTTGTCTCGGGTATTCAACCTACCAAAGCACCTCACAAACACAACCCTACAAAGTACCGGTAAGTTGTTAGAGGGAGAGAGCTTTACAAGACCACTGAATGGTCAGCCACAGCAGGGCTGAGCAAGGATATGAACCACATCCATACCTGAGCACTCTAGTCATCATACTAGCCATGTAGAATCAATGAACAGACATACCATGCCGCATGCAGACAAACCATAACACATGCAGGAAAATGGGCGGGGAGATGCTCATCTTCCATCTGAGTATAAAGTATTTTTCCCCACTTCTAAATATAACGCTCCACTGAACTCCAAGAATGACCTGTCTGCTGACACCCTACTTCACATCTCAAGAAAAGGCCACATATAGGGCAAATCTATTTCTTTGTTTACCCAGAAGTTTCATTGGTACTTACTCCCTAGTCAGAATACACAGGATTTCAGTCTTAGCAATTCAGAACCTCCCCAGTCAGCACATCATCGCTTATTATTACCTCCACTAGGTATGTTTTGTAATGTAAAAATATACTTCTGTGGTTTTCAGAGCCACCCCAAAGAAGCAAGTTTCACCATAGGTCACATACACAAACAGCATTCTCATAATACATCACTTTCATTTTTTCTTTTACATACAGATCTCTAGCTCTTTAAAAATAACATGCAAATAATTTTTACATGGTTGTGGCTGGCTGGCAAAATAGCTACAGCATGGGAAAGCTATGGAACTGAACTCCTGCTTTTAATATAATTTCATAACATATGTCCACTGTCAAATAACAATTAACACAATTACTAAATGCTTAGCAATCTGTATGCTGTGCCCCAGCATCTTAATAAAGCTTCTGTCTCAAAAACAGGCATAATACTTGCCTTTTCTCAAACTCTGTTTTTAAAGTATTCACAGCAACTATTCCTTGTACTCCCCCAACCAAAAACAAGAAAAATCACTTTCCGTATAATCTTCAATTCAAAATAATAACTACACTTGTGCACCCCAATCTTTATACTCCCCAGTCTTAACTCCTATGCAGTTCAGAAGATAACACAAGGTTATGTTTAGTAGTTTGAAATTGTCTGAAGGTCCAATTTCATTACTACCATTAGGCAGGCACCCTCCCTCTATTGTTTTAGATGCCTGCTTATTTCAACAAGCTTAGCCAGACATAGAAATTTAGTTTAAACTGGTTCATAACATTTTGCCTAATTTATCTGTGCATTCTTGATTTTATATTGTTTTACACACACCCGTTACAGATCTTTTAAGATTAAGCACTTTAGTTACTGTATTTTAATGTAGGAAAACTTAAAGCGCTGGTGGTAAACTCTGCATGAAAATTTGATGCAGTCCCGACCACATTGGAAGGGACCCTGAGGATCATCTAGTCCAACCCCTGGCAGTGCAGGAATATGCAGCTGTCCCCTACAGGGATGGAACCTGCAACCTTGGTGTTATCAGCACCATACACTAACCAACTGAGCTATCCAGTGCTGTAGATACATGGCTGAACCTTGAATGTGTACTTATGTTTCTACATAAAAAGCACATAGGTAAAGGTACCCCTGACAATTAGGTCCAGTGGCGGACGACTCTGGGGTTGCAGCGCTCATCTCGCTCTATAGGCCGAGGGAGCCGGCGTTTGTCCACAGACAGCTTCTGGGTCATGTGGCCAGCATGACTAAGCTGCTTTTGGCGAACCAGAGCAGCGCACAGAAATGCTGTTTACCTTCCCGCCGGAGCGGTACCTATTTATCTACTTGCACTTGATGTGCTTTCGAACTGCTAGGTGGGCAGGAGCTGGGACCGAACAACGGAAGCTCACCCCGTCGCAGGGATTCTAACCGCCGACCTTCTGATCGGCAAGCCCTAGGCTCTGTGGTTTAGACCATAGAAAGCACATAGTCTGACTAAAACATAAATGGAGCCCCCTTGATGGTAGCTTACTGAAAATATAAGGTGCATTTCCTGCCCAAGCCTGTTCAGCTCCTAGCCCAGGCTGAACAGCCAACCAACGGAAGACTCTTCAGATACTCAGGGATGGGAAGAAGCACCTGAACGTCTCTGCTTTGCAAATTTACACAACTGAGTGGGCAAAACTGTGAGCCTGGTTTACCGCTCCTTAAGCATCCTTCCTTGTACCCAATGAAAACTGGACACGCAGCAATAATCAAGGATAACTCCAGGGCCAAAGCTGGGGGCATCTTATCCCATAATTCTTTTTCTACAAATATCCTCTTGATCCGACTTCATTTAAGCAAATGAAGAAGCTCCTTTCACTTGATTATTCCCCATATGTGTTGCATCATCTAAAAGTTTTTCTGCTGAGTAAAAAAATGTAACACTCGCTGACGGTTTCCTAGTTAAGCTGGCAGGGTTTACTGTACTGTTACCGTACGATTTTACCTGCTTCACTAGCAGCAGATTAAATTTAAAGCAGATCTGAAATCAAACTATGGAGCGCAGCAGTTGCTCCAAGCACTTCCAGGAATAAGCAATAAAAAGGGTGGCGGCAGTACGTGAAGGGATGCCTGATTTGGAGTAACTCCTGCTATCCTGGATAGAACCAATTAGCTTAATGCAACTATCCGAGATGCAGCCTCCTCCAGGAACCCTTTAAAGCACCACTGCCAAACAGCATGGCCAAGCCACTGCAATGGATGAACTGCAGGCACACGACATAAGACTGAAGGAAAGTGCAATGTAGCTACTCCCTGGAAAAAGGGAAAGTACGAACTCCTCTCTCCTGGCTGTTATTTCCAAGCCTAAGTTAGGAAAAGCAAACAACCACAGCACATGTTGACATGGCGTTCATAAGAACCAGTCATCCAACATCATCCTTACCCGCCAAAGACATTCCAGAGGATTACACATTATTCTGGTACAATAAATAGTCACAGCAAGAGGGGATACAGGTAGCGGTAGATCTGACTACTGTATAGGGAAATTTCCTCTCTTTCCCCCCCCCCTTCTTCTATATTTCAACTATTTCCCTGCTTGCAACAAAGAGAACTGACCACGTGGTGAGCCAGTCCTCAGCAAAAGGAGGTGGTGGATCTCTCCATCCATCACCTGTGACAATCCTCTTCCTTTTCAGAAACTACCGAGGCCCCTTCCTCTCCGCATGTTCCACTTGCAGCCGAACCTCAGAAAAGAAACTTTTAAAGGAAGCAAGTCGGAAGTATCTCTACCTCTCCACCCCCCAAAAAAAATTCTCCCTTTTCTGCATGTACCGAAATACACGCCGGATTTCTCCTAGCGTTCCGTGAACATCGCCACGGCTTAAGTGGCCTAGACAGGCGCCCCCAAACTGTGTGGGTTCATGGTTTTCTCTTAAAAGGGGGTGGCGCTCGTCGGAGCTGCGCTACACGTGTAGCCACATCCCGATCGTAGAGGGATGGAAAAGGAGAGGAGCTGATTTTTTTGTTTGGCACTAGCAGCAGCAGCAGCATCCCGGGTGCAGCGAGCGAGCCGAGCGGCTGAACACGCGCGGCGGCGCCGGGCGTCACGTGTGAACCCACCCACCCACTCTCAGGCGGCCAATGCTTACCTTAATGATGCTGCTCCTGCGAGGGGTCGCCCTGGCCGCTTCGAGGAGGATCGCTTCGGGGTCGGCGGCGGCGGCGGCCAGAGACACCCCGCTCCTGCGCTCCCTCCTCCGGGGCGCCTCGGGCTCCGGGAAAGGCTCCGAGTCGCCTTCGCCCGCCGCGGGCGCCGGGGTTGCTTCTGCCATCGCGAAGCGGAGCCGCGTCAACTTCGAGGGGCGCCAGGCTGAATAAAAAAAAAAACAAAACACCCTTTTTCTCCTCTTCCCCCTTCCTTAAAGCGCCGCTGAGGCAAGTTTCCGCGAAGGAGACGTCGCGCTCGCCTGCTGCATTTTCTGAGGAAATATGAGGAGAAAAGCCGCCCCGCTCGCTCGCTCGGGCTCAGGCGCCCCTCCGCAGCCGCCGGGGCTCCGTCGCAAGCGGGGAAGGGCAGGGCGGGGAGGCGCTAAACTTGGGACAATGAGGGGAGTTTTGCAGCTGAGGAGAATCGTGAGGCGAGGCGAGAGGCGCCCTCCGCCTCCTTCTCTTGCTGCTGCTGCTGCGCGCGCTCTTCGTCCTCTTTCTCTCTTTCCCTCACACCCATTCACTCGCGCGGGGGGCGCCGGTCACGGCCAGGAGGCGCCCCCGATTTCCCGCCCCCTCAGAAGCCACATTTCAGCGCGCACATCTCCGGGCTCGCCGCCGCCAACCGGCAGGAAGTGCCGCCGGTTTCAACTCCCCTCACACACACACTCGCGCTCTCTCTTTCTTTTCTGTTGTGACAGGGCCGGGGCTTGTGTGTTTTGACAGGCGGAGGCTGACGGGCAGCAGCCCCGACCACTCCGCCGAGGGGAAGCGCTCGGCTCGGCCAATCGCCGCGCCGAGGGGGCGGGGCCGGGGAGGCCCAGAGCGAGCGGAACGCGCTCCCTTCTGGAGATCGCTAGGTTCCCCGAGGGGAGCAGAAGAGCCAAGCCGGAGGGGTTTCGACGGGGCGGGAATGGACGGGGTTGGAGGGCATTAATTAGCCTTTGGCTAATGAAGCGGCCTGTGACCTTTAAAGTTGTTGTGTGTGACGGGGGGTTGTTTTTGTTTGTTGTGTTTTTATGTTGTAAACTGCCCTGTGATCCTCGCAGGAAGGGCGGTATAGAAATTTTAATAATGATGATGATGATGATAATAATAATAATAAAAAATAAATAAATAAATAAATAAATAATGCCACTCCCTTCCCCATGCAGGAAACCCACAACTACAGCCCAGTTTTATATCTCTTTTCTCAAAAAGTAACCACCTTTTTCATCATTCAGGTCCACTGTTTGCAGCCCTGTCACAAGAGATCTGGAGGCCAAGATCACTAAGGAGTCTAACAGCCCATAATGATTTCAAATATAATAACAGCATAAAAACTCAAGTCGTCGAAACTTAAAAAGGAACGCACGTTTTAAAGGGTTTTGAAATTAGAAAGGTAACATTTCCTGGCACCAAAACAGCATCAAAAAACGTCCGCTTGGGAAAAGGCTCTCTGGAAAGGGCGTTCCACAGCCAGGGAGCCACCACTGAAAAGATCCTGTATCCCGTGGCCACTTTACTATAGGTTCCGCCTTCAGTATTGTAAAACATACCATACCAAATGCATTTTCAGTGATGCTGGTTACTGCCCAAACATAACTTAGTTAACGAAAGAGGAAGAGTATGATCTGAAATGAGTCTTATTTCTTTTACACTTCACGGTTAGATGCAATTTTGTATAAAGTACATATTTTATCCCCAGAATCCACACAGTGTTCAAGGTTTCTTTCTATTTAAATAAAACACTCAGCGCTGTAAAATTACTGCAGATACGATGCATGAACGTGAAAGGGGATAAAATGTTGGATATTTCTGGAGGTACTGGGGAAATTGCTATCATAAATAATTAAGGGCATGTCATATCTTACCTTTAGCCAATTTACTGGTGGATATTTGTTCGTGCAGTCCGTAAACAAACGCCCAGGAAAAAGTGGAATTAGTTAGGTTAGCCTAAACTAGCTGTCAGGCTTTGTAGCTGGTGAAGTTCCAGGAAATGATAGGATCTTTAGGCAGATGCAGTATTCATCTCCTTACTTACAAGGATTCATATGGGATGAGAGATGTAACTGTTCCCCCACCACCACCATCCAGAATTGCCGTATTATCCCAAGGTGACTTGGGAAGAGCTGTTGCTTTCTTCTGATTGTGTTTTCTATGTGCACTGGATAGCTCAGTTGGTTAGAGTCTGGTGGTGATAACGCCAAGGTTGCAGGTTCAATCCCCATATGGGACAGCTATATACGTATTCCTAAATTGCAGGGGGTTGTACTTCATGATCCTCAGGGTCGCTTCCCAGTTCTATGATTCTACTTTTATGAGCTCTAAGGGATCTCTTTCTCTATTTCCATTTCTGTGGCCAGAATTGGATTAGTAAAGGTAAAGGGACCCCTGACCATTAGGTCCAGTCGTGACCGACTCTGGGGTTGCGGTGCTCATCTCGCTTTACTGGCCGAGGGAGCCGGCGTACAGCTTCCGGGTCATGTGGCCAGCATGACTAAGCCGCTTCTGGCGAACCAGAGCAGCGCACAGAAACGGCGTTTACCTTCCCGCTGGAGCGGTACCTATTTATCTACTTGCACTCCAACGTGCTTTCGAACTGCTAGGTTGGCAGGAGCAGGGACTGAGCAACGGGAGCTCACCCCATCACGGGGATTCGAACCGCCGACCTTCTGATCAGCAAGTCCTAGGCTCTGTGCCACCCACAGCGCCACCCACGTCCAATTGGATTAGCAGCCCGGTCCAAATATCTTGACTCGCAACAAGAGGCTCCATGGAAGGATCAGATCAGTGGTACTTGGGACTTACGTACATAAATCACCCATGTTCGGAAAGTTTCAGAATATTGTTTCATTTCTTTTAGATATCTTTGCCAACTTTTAAAGCAAAGCCCTCACAAGGTGGCTGACATAAAAAGAATAAAACAATCTTATGCGGTCATTTTAAACAGTACAAATTTCTGTCCCAGCTTCTGCCAACCTAGCATTTTGCAAATACGCCAGTGTAAGTAGATAAATAGGTACTGCTGCGGCGGGAAGGTAAACGGCGTTTGAGTGCGCTCTGGCTTCCGTCACGGTGTCCCGTTGCGCCAGAAGCAGTCTAGTCATGCTGGCCACATGACCTGGAAAGCTGTCTGCAGACAAACAGTGGCTCCCTCGGCCTGAAAGCAAGATGAGCATCGCACCCCATAATCGCCTTTGACTGGACTTAACCATCCAGGGATCCTTTACCTTTACTTTACTTTACTTTACCTTACATTACATGCAGGGCTTTTTTCTGGGAGTACTAAAGGTGCAGTACTGGCACCTTGTTATTCTAAAAGAAATGCACTGCCTACATGATACTGCACGGTGATTGGTGTGTCAAGAGAAAAAATACTTTAGCACATTACCCTTTCTCGTGTTCTATCACAATGTGAAAAACCATGTGCTGATGCTGATGGACTTCGGAGAGCATAGCCAGAACCTTTGCTCTTTGGTCCTTTGCAGCCTTGAAGGGCGGTGTACTTTTGAAAGAGTTTAACTGCTTTGAAAAATAGCGCTGAGATCAGGCAAGAGGAAACTTTTCAGAAACAAGATCGCCCTCTAGCTTTTATCTGTAGAACATTCGCTCAGCAAAGGTTAGCGTTGCTCTCAAGGAGCATCCGGATCCTGGAGCCTTCCCTTTATGGGGCTGCCAAATCAGACTGTTCTTCACCATAGAATGACCCTTGGAATCAAATCGGTTTAAATGCTTTGAATTTCGGTTGATGTCAAAGGCTATGAGCTGAACGTAGCATGCACCAGAAATTATGACACACGCCAGGGCTCTCAGCAAGTGTGAGAGAGCCTTGGCTTCAAGATGTTGGAGCGAATGCACAGGTGTTGAGGTGTAAAATCCACTGAGCTTGAGCATAGATCAGGAAACATAGACATTTGTTTAATTAGTGAACCCAACAACCAAAACAAATTAAATGCAAATCATTAAAGGCTGCATGCTTTTGACTTAATTTTCTGACTTAACGTAAACAATGGCAGAAATTAAAACAAAACCAACATAGCGTCAAAAAGATTTTAAATAGCCAGTGACCTTGAAACACCTGGAGAAATCAAAAGGTCTTCAGGTGGTGAAGACAAGAAAGCTGGCGTCAATAGAACCTTCGAGAGAGGAGTATTCAGTAACCAGGGCACCCCGGTAGAAAAGGCAAGCCTTTCTCAAACTCACCTTATTTCTGAATGTAGGAATTTGGAGAAAGGCCTCTGGCGATTACCTTAATAATTGGGTGGCTCCAAAAAGGAGGAAATACTCCTTCGGGTATCCAAGACTTGCGCCCTTTAAAACTCCTATTTTTAAATGTGCTAGGAAATTGACTGGGTGCTGGTGAGTTACAGAATTTCTAAACCGGTGAGATGTGTTCCCCGATTCCAGTCCTGGTTAGCAATCCAGCTGCCGTATTTTGTATTAACTGAAGTTACTGATGTTACTGGATGCAACAATAAAGAAGTCCAGTAACGCGACGTCAGGGCATGGCAGGATAACTGTGGCAAAGTTGCGTATATCTTTCCAGGACAGTTTGCAGACAGCACACCAGCTATAACTGGTAAACTTTGTGTCCCTGAGGGCTTCTGATTATCGGATCAGCTCCGGGCTGCAAACATGATCCTAGGGGAAGTGCAATCACGTAGAAACAAGGTGAGAATCTACTGCTTCTTTTTAATTTCCTTCTAGAAAATTTTTTTTTTAAACAACAACAACCACCTGTATAATTAGTAATTATAGTAAATTTGCTAGTAATATAGTATAGTAAATTTGCTAGTAAAGTAACGTTTGGCAATAGATAGATAGATAGATATAGTGATGTTGAAGACCTGATGTTTCAAATAGTTTTAGGAGGAATGTTCTATTTCTTAGGAAAGTGGAGGGCTTTTTTTCAGCTGTAGCTCTGCACCTCTCAGGTGGGCGCCATTGCCATTATAAGAGAAGAAGGGAGACGTTCATGGTCAGTTCTGACACCTCTTTTTCTAGAAAGATAACACGAGAAAAGTGGATATGCTTTTGCAATTCTGGAATCAAACAAGTATTTGTCGCAATCTAAGCTTAGAGGTGTAAGAAATTATATTTAGAAAATACACAAAATGGGCACCCGTGCTTCATCGCGTTTTCTTTTTAATGTGAGTCTTATATGAATGGTCCACTGAATATGTTTAAGCCTTAATCAATTGCTTGCTAATTGATGGAATGTTTAATGCATGGCATATTTAATGACAACCTATTTCGTGTATTGTGTATATACACTTTTTCCTGTTTGGATCGTTTGTGATATAGCATAGCTTAGTGATAGCACCGTTTACAAATGAATATGCTCTGTTCCATCTTTTTGATATATTGGTATATTCATTTCAGTCAGAGGCAGCTTACGCTAAAATCCCTCAAGAAATGCAATGAGGCACAAAAATAAGCAGTCTGGATCAGAATGCACAGGTCCATTAAATTCACATATAAGTGGTTTTTTTCAATTTTATGAAGAAGTATTATGGACTTGTAAAGTCAGCTGGTACAATAGAATCTAGTTTATGTCTGCGACATAAACCTTAATTTTATACATATAAAATCATAGACTCATAGAATTGTAGAGTTGGGAGGGACTATGAGGATTATCTAGTCCAACCTGGTGGAATGTTATATGTCAGTCTTTCTCTGTATTTCTTTCTCCTCCTTTCACAGACCTTTCTCGTCTTAAAAATATCACTTTTATTGTGGGTAAGCTGAAGACCACTTATCTGTACATCAGAAGATACAATGGTACCTCGGGTTACATACGCTTCAGGTTACATACGCTTCAGGTTACAGACTCTGCTAACCCAGGAATAGTACCTCGGGTTAAGAAATTTGCTTCAGGATGAGAAGAGAAATCGTGCTCCAGCGGTGTGGCAGCAGCAGGAGGCCCCATTAGCTAAAGTGGTGCTTCAGGTTAAGAACAGTTTCAGGTTAAGAACAGAGCTCCAGAATGAATTAAGTACTTAACCCGAGGTACCACTGTAATGTTGTTTGATAGTGTAGCAGTAATAAACCAAACTGGGGCAGCATTTCATGGAAGTGAACAGGGACGAAATGTGAAAATGGACTACCATTTTAGGATGGTACCCACAAAGACTACAAACTCACTTCCCTAAGAGTTTATTCAGTGTGTGTTATTGTGCCAATATAATATTATTTTTTCCAGTGTGCACCATTATAATTTTTCAACACGAAAATCCATCAGCCATTTTGTTTCCCATTCACCTAGCTCTCTGGCATCCGTTTGTTCCTATTCACAGCCAGCTTAGACTTAATTGACCTAAAGCAGTTGGTGTCGTAATTTTGCCATTTCACTCCCCCACTTAGCCTCTAGACAATTCATTAATATTTTTATTAAAAGGTACTAATGTAGATCTGGAGGCGGACAACCTTCATCTACCCCTGGTATTGTGAAAACTGACAATTCATTCTTATCTCTCCTCGAAGCAATTACTGAATTACAACAGAACTGGTAATTTGTATCTTGTCATCAGAGCATCGCAAAAGTTTATAACAGTGTGAAAGTAACACAAGGTGACATCAGAAGAAGTTAACTCACACTCAAATAATAATAATAATAATAATAATAATAATAATAATAATAATAATAATAATAATAATTTTTGATTTATACCCCGCCCTCCCCGGCCAGAGCTGGGCTCAGGGCGGCTAACACCAATAAAATCACAGTAAAAACATAATGGGAGGGGGAAAGAAAAGGAAAAAAATCTCCCCCAAAACCCAATTTAAAATACAGGTTAAAATGCAATTTAAAATGCAGCCTCATTTTAAAAGTAGCCTTTAAAATAAGCTGCAACACACACTATCTCAGAATGCTACATTTCACTGGCAGATCGTAACATGCCCCTCTTAAAAACCTCTTTTAGCAAATAAGAAAATGAAATATTAAAATAAAAGGGGATATGGAATAAAATGAATTTATGCAAATCCGAATAAAACCTAAATGAATAGGATAAAACAAACTGAAATTTCTGATTCTTTGACAAGACACAGCATTCTCTCTTAAGAACTGTCTCCTCTTATCAGTTACTGCAAATAAGACATTGTCCCAGGATTTAAAAAATATCGAATTTGTCAGATGCTTTCACTGAATGATGGGGCCTCACTCTTCACCCATATTAGGAAAGTCCCAACTGAATTACAGCAGGACATTCCCTATTATTCCATAGCTTTGTAGGAGATGTGAGGGTTAGCCCATAAGGTCAGCAGTGAACAGTGAGATGAGATGGGGACACTTACCACACACACACACACACACACACACACACACCTGTCCATAGCTGTCAACTTTTCCCTTTTTTAAAGGGAAATTCCCTTATTCCGAATAGGATTCCTTGCAAGAAAAGGGAAAAGTTGACAGCTATGCACCCGTCACCCATGTCACTGCTGCACACTGGAATGGAAAGGGGTGAGGCAGCAACGAGTTTGCCATGTTGCAAACTCTCCGGGAGAGCTAATTGGGCATGCCTACCAGTGTGTTTGGGACACGGGTGGCGCTGTGGGTTAAACCACAGAGCCTAGGTCTTGCCGATCAGGCGGTCGGCGGTTTGAATCCCCACAACGGGGTGAGCTCCCATTGCTCGGTCCCTGCTCCTGCCAACCTAGCAGTTCAAAAGCATGTCAAAGTGCAAGTAGATAAATAGGTACCGCTCCAGTGGGAAGGTAAACGGCGTTTCCGTGCGCTGCTCTGGTTCGCCAGAAGCAGCTTAGTCATGCTGGCCACATGACCCGGAAGCTGTACGCCGGCTCCCTTGGCCAGTAAAGTGAGATGAGCACCGCAACCCCAGAGTCGGTCATGACTGGACCTAATGGTCAGGGGTCCCTTTACCTTTACCAGTGTGTTTGCACCATGCGGATCTGACCACCGCTGTGACCCTCTGCATCTATGAAGCAGCCTCACAACCCTACCCTGCTGTCTGCTATTGCATAAGGCTTTTTTAAAAATCCAAGTATTGCTAAATTAATGTGACATCTCTAAAACACAGCAGCATTTGGCATGTGTATACGGGCCTCAGCACAACTCCATACCGATGGCCAAAGTCATACATGTGACATCAGTGAGGGGCGTTTGCTGTTGCACAACTGTGCAATGCAATGCTGTCTTAAAACAATTTGCAACGTTTACCTGTCAAGGGGTGTTTCACACACCAATCAAAAGGCACTATTTGCTGCTGATAGAAGTCTGCTGATATGAATCTAATCAAATTAGCAATTGTTATATTCGGTGCTTTTTCTGAGGGTACTCAAAAGCGTGCAGTACCAGCATAGTTTTGTTCTAGAAGAAAAGCACTGGTTATATTCACACTAATCACTGTTTGGTCAGATTTTCTCCCTTCTACAGTTGAAAAGGAACAAATTGCCCTTCCTCTTCATTTTGCAGCATCAGACAAACATGTTGTCCTTGTAGATATGTTGTTCCTAACACAATCAGTGTCTGACGTGTATTAAATTCAAAACTCAGGAAGGCAACCTTGAGTTTCTTTCTCCCTTTGCTTTGTTTGGGCTACAGCTTGCAGGATCTACATTTTAAAATAAAGATACCTCGCAAAGAAGCAGAAAACAGAGAAGGACAAGGTCTCATGACACTGTCTGCAATATATTGGTGGTGGATCAGACACTAGTACAGCATGATAGGGAACATTCCCCCCCCCCCCCGGCAGCATTGTTGGACTTGTTGTTTAGTCGTTTAGTCGTGTCCGACTCTTCGTGACCCCATGGACCAGAGCAAGCCAGGCACTTCTGTTTTCCACTGCCTCCCGCAATTTAGTCAAACTCATGCTGGTAGCTTCGAGAACACTGTCCAACCATCTCGCCCTCTGTCGTCCCCTTCTCCTTGTGCCCTCCATCTTTCCCAACATCAGGGTCTTTTCCAGGGAGTCTTCTCTTCTCATGAGGTGGCCAAAGTATTGGAGTCTCAGCTTCAGGATCTGTCCTTCCAGTGAGCACTCAGGGCTGATTTCCTTAAGAATAGGTTTGATCTTCTTGCAGTCCATGGGACTCTCAAGAGTCTCCTCCAGCACCATAATTCAAAAGCATCAATTCTTTGGCGATCAGCCTTCTTGATTGTCCAGCTCTCACTTCCATACATCACTACTGGGAAAACCATAGCTTTAACTATACGGACCTTTGTTGGCAAGGTGATGACTCTGCTTTTTAAGATGCTGTCTAGGTTTGTCATTGCTTTTCTCCCAAGAAGCAGGCGTCTTTTAATTTCGTGGCTGCTGTCACCATCTGCAGTGATCATGGAGCCCAAGATGCTGTCACCATCTGCAGTGATCATGGAGCCCAAGAAAATAAAATCTCTCACTGCCTCCATTTCTTCCCCTTCCCCTTCTATTTGCCAGGAGGTGATGGGACCAGTGTTGGACTACTATTGTTGGACTACAGTTCCCATAATCCCTGGCCAATAGCCTTGCTGGTTGAGGCATATAGAAGTTGGAGTCCTACAACCTCTGGAGGACCACAGGTTGTCCACTATGTAGCCAAGCATTCTTTATTCAACAGTGGCCAACGAGATGCCTCTGGAAATTTCACAAGAAACTGAATTATACTGAAATTGAAATACTTTATTGTCGCTTGTACAACTTGTATACAGTGAGATTACACTCAGCTCTCTTAGTCTTAATTCCCCTCGTTTACTGACACACATACACACCAAACCCGAAAGTCAGCTGCCCTGTTGTTATCTTTTCATTCAGCAGCCTAGCAGCCCACAGATAGAAGCTGTTCTTTACCCTGTTGGTGCGACTAATCATGCTTCTATATCTTCTGCCTGAGGGCAGGAGATCAAGAAAGTGCCGGCCAGGGTGTGAATCATCCCTGAGAATTTTCCTCACTCTCTTCTGCTATTTCATCCAGCGGATTCACGGGACAGCCCATAATTTCTTGTGCTGTATTCACCACCCTCCGTAGGCACTTCCTATCAGATGATGTCAAACCAGCATACCACACCGTGATGCAGTATGAAAGGAGACTTTCTATTGTTGACCGATAGGAGATCATCAAATGTTGATTGACATTGTTCTTCCGCAATACTCTGAGGAGATGGAGTCTCTGTTAGGCTTTCTTAACCACCTGGGTTGTATTTATTTTCCAAGTAAGGTCTTCTCTGAGATAAACTCCTAGGAATTTAAAGGAAGAGACTCTCTCCACACAGCCCTCCCCGATGTACAGCGGGGCTAGTTCTCCTCTCTTCCTCCGAAAGTCCAACACCATCTCCTTTGTGTTGCTGATACAGTGGTACCTTGGGTTACATACGCTTCAGGTTACATACGCTTCAGGTTACACACTCCACTAACCCAGAAATAGTGCTTCAGGTTAAGAACTTTGCTTCAGGATAAGAACAGAAATCGGGCTCCGGCGACACAGCAGCAGCAGGAGGCCCCATTAGCTAAAGTGGTGCTTCAGGTTAAGAATAGTTTCAGGTTAAGAACGGACCTCCGGAACGAATTAAGTACTTAACCCGAGGTACCACTGTATTAAGGTGCAAGTTCCCTAAGCACCATGTAGAAGAAGGACATGATGTAACACTCTCCTCTATTGTTCATCCCCATTTTGAATATTGGAGGCTCTATTTGTCTACATATCCTGAAACATTTCTTCGATGAAAACAGGGACATCCTATTTCATAATAATAATAATTTTATTATTTATACACTAACTATTTGACTGGGTTGCCCCAGCCAGTCTGGGCAGCTTCCAACACATATAAAAACATAACAAAACATTAAACATTTTAAAACTTCCCTATAGAATGCTGTCTTCAGGTGCCTTCTAAATGTTATCTCCTTAGCTCGGGAGTCACATAACTCATAAACCTCAAACATATATCCGATTAAAATAAGGACGTCCTACCATACCCTCCAACATTTCTCTGATGAAAATAGAGACGTCCTACAGAAAGTGGGACATTCCAGGATCAAATCAGAAACTGGGACGTTTTTTGTAAATCCGGGACTGTCCCTGGAAAACAGGGACACTTGGAGGGTTTGCTAATATCCAATGAGAGACCTGTATTCCATTAATCTGTATAATCCGTATTTAATCACTCTCTGAAGATGGTTATTCAAATAGGACCGGAACAGCTGCAAAACAGTGCTACCCACACCAACTGAGACAGCTGCTCCAGAAGAATACCATGGTTCATGGTATGAAAAAGTGCTGAAGGATCAAGGAGGATGAACAGGGACGCATTTTCCCTTTCTCTCTCCTGATAAAGGTGTAGGGTGACAAAGACAGTTTCCATGCCTGAACTTTGCTTTAAATTGATCTAGAAAGTCAGTTTTATCCAAGAGAGCTTCAGTCTGGACCACTACACTATTTTCCTTTGGGTGTCTCCTGAAAACTGTGGGTGGGATTCACCTAACATGCCCCATCTGTGGCAGCCCTGTGCAGTGACTTCCACTTGCACAAAGGGCTTTCCCACTTCTTCCCACCAAGTCCCTGAAATTGGCTCAGAGGGGTCAGGAGAAGCCCCAGAACAGCACATGAAGGGAGGAAACTGGGGATTGTTCCATCAGGCAAACTGAAATGCAACATTCATCATAGCTCTAGGTTGAATTCCACCATGTTTTATTTAGACAGGCCTTTAAGATGAGAATTTATTTTACCAACCAGTATTTTATTTATTGATCGTGCTTTCATTGATCTTATTGTGATGATGTGTTCTAATACGTTCTGCCTTGATAATTTATTTATTTTTAGTACAGTGCATTCTATAAATATGTAAGTAAGTAAACAAATAAACGTAAAATGCTTTTTAGGTGCCCTTCCTCAGAGAAGTGTACAAAAATACAGAAACAATTTGCACAGCATATAAAAGTAGTCCAAAACCATAAAACTAAAACATGGGGGGGGGGGGGAAGCAGTTTTGACTAAGCTCTGGGCAATAACTACCAGTAAAAGGAGCAGAAAGGAAGAATGAAAGAGAGTGCCAAATTATGTCTGAAATGAGAATGCAAGAAGAAATGATAGAATAATGTCAGTATTTTTCATAAGATTATGCAAGTCTCTGCCTCTGTTTGCCACCATTTTGTTAACACGTGCTGGTCTGGGACCATCATTTTTTTATTTGCGGGTCTCAGTTGTTTTTGGCTGTCTTAAGTAGGCCCTGCATGTAGCAAGACTGAGAACCTGTGTGTTATGTACTGAAGTTCTCACCCTGGGCCAGCAGGGGGATACTGTAGATAGTTTTCACTCAGGTCCGCATATGCAAATAAGGGATTGAAAGTGACGTTCAGTGATTGGATAGTTACAGAAAGTGTTACAGTTGCGTTGTAGTAGAGCTCTATATAAGCAGGCTGGCTGAACCCTTCAGTTCAGTTCAGCTCTGGCCTGTGAATAAACAAGAGCTGTTTGAAGAATTGCTGTGTCATCTGATATGTTCACCCACAACTTAACACGGTGTCCATCCAAAAATGTGATGTTGTACCGTCACACATTTTCTGAATGTACATATGACAATGCAGAGGTGGTCAGTGTGGTGGCCTCAGATGTTTTAGACTGCAACTCCCAGCATCCCTGGCCACTGGAGCAAATGATTGTACTCCACAAAATCTGGAGGGAACATTAGCTACCCCTGAGATAAAGATACAACAGAAAATTGGTTTCTTTTTTTAATCCACTTGTCTGCTTTTGCCACCTTGCTTGAATGCAGTCCACTTTTCTTAACCCCTTATACTATTCTATTCTGCTATTCTACTAGCATGGTGAAATCTCAGACTGCAGTCCTATGCATACTTAGCTGTGCATCTCAGTGTTTGCTTCACTGAACTACGACTCAAGCCCTCTGGAAGAACTTGGTTCCTATTGCTCTGCTTGTATAATAAATCCAGTTTGGAGCAAGTAGAAAACTGTTAAGATTCTTCCACCTAATACTTCAGTCTTCTACACACTTACCTGAGAGTAGGTGGAGTTTACACATATAAACTTGGGCTGCATATTGCTGTTCATGGTGCTGCCAGAAGATACATGTTTGGCAGCCAACTTTACCTTCTTTGCTTCTTACTATGCATTTATTCTCATTTTCTGCACTCCTTTTGTGTAAGAATGATGCATCACTCTTCCATCTTTTCTCTTTTGATGACTTCTGACTTTAGTGACATTTCTCTCACTCCCAGTCCTTCCTGCCCAGTTTTTAATTATCATTCTGATTTCATTTTCTCACTTTTATGGAAACCTTAGGTGTTTATTTCAATTACATTTAACAACTGGTACTAGGACTTGCACATCGGTTTGCGACTTCGTTTTTCCTAGTAGGCAAATTTTGGGGATGCGGGTGGCGCTGTGGTCTAAACCACTGAGCCTCTTGGGCTTGCCGATCAGAAGGTTGGCAGTTCGAATCCCAGCAACGGGGTGAGCTCTGGTTGCTCTGTCCCAGCTCCTGCCAACCTAGCAGTTCAAAAGCACACCAATGCAAGTAGATAAATAGGTACCGCTACAGCGGGAAGGTAAACAGCGTTTCTGTGCACTCTGATTTCCGTCACGGTGTCTCGTTGCGCCAGAAGTGGTTTAGTCATGCCGGCCACATGACCCAGAAAACTGTCTGTGGACAAACGCCAGCTCCCTCGGCCTGAAAGTGAGATGAGCGCAGCAACCCCATAGTCGCCTTTGACTGGACTTAACTGCCCAGGGGTCCTTTACCTTTTTTTTATAAGGCACAGTGAGAGAAATGTCAGCCACAACACAGTGACATATTGTGTTACATGTTCATGATCCAGTTTATCATGAAAACTCTTGCATCACTCCTCTCTACTACCATTCCTGTTGAAGCCTGGCTGTCAACCAGCCTGGAATCAGGTGTGCGCGTGTGTGATTGTTGGCAAAACGATACCCCGAAAGGGGGAGGAGGAATGCAAGTGTCAGAAAGCAAACAGCACGCAGGAAGGGATCTGCAGCCAGCGGCTAGATGCTGCCACCTCCTGCTGCTCCGGGCTTAGAAATAAGATACTACCCCTGCTACTGCTCTTGGTCAGCCCAAGGTGTAATAATTCTCACTGCGCAGAGGTGAGTAACCCCCTGACTCCACACGCTTTGTGGTTTGTGTGTGCAGGAGGAGCTATGTAACTCTTGAGAGTTGAGCGTGCGTATTTCAGGACAGCAAGTTTCTCGGAGTGAGTGACAGCAGCAACAGGACAAGGGGAGGTGGCAGAGGTGAGCAGAGAGTCTTCTTTCCCAAGCATGGCAAATAAACGCTGGTCTCTTCTAAGCAGCACTAGGGGCGGAGGCTAAAACTACAGATAAGCAATGCAAGGATAATACGGAACGGTATGGGCATGAGGGAACCGGTGGTGATGATTTTTGGGGCAGGGGTAGGAGGGGGACTAGGAGGTGCAATGGACTGAAGGGGCAGGGTAGGTTTTCAAGGAGGGGACAGAGTTATGTAATCCTGGGGTGCAGGCTGAGATGTTACAGAAAGTGGCAAAAGGAAGGACCGACAGGCAACAAATGGAGGGGAATAATTAATGTGAACTGTTTAAACTGCACAATGCAATATGAAAAGATGGAATTGTATACTCTTTTGGCAGCCGAGATGTTGAGCTATCTTCCTCCTCAATATTCTCCTGAAAGGCTGAAAAATGCTTGGTCTTGCGACCTTAAGATCTCTCCCTATGGGCTAGTCCATAATGTGCGAACACATTCAAATGAATTCTGTAGCTGTAATGGGTGAGGAGGACCAATGTCAGAGCTTTGTGACTGCATGTAAGCTGTTCTGTTAGGATGCATTAGTTGGACCAACAATTAAATAATGCTGGTGTGTAACGATTAACATACATAATTGCTGTCTAGCAATACAAGGCCGAAAGAAGAATGTGGGAAATAGGTTCAGCTACAAAATACCCACAGATGTCAGTTTATCAACAGGCCAGCCTTTTACTAGTCCGTATATAATTTGTTCTTCAAGCCATCTGATAGAAGGGAAGAAGATAAAATCAGAAAAAACCCATTTGTGTCTATGTTTTCATTGGTAGTGCTCATATGTATTTCCAGGAGTAAAGGCTGGCTTGCCTCAGAATGTTGTGAAGTACCTAAAGCTCATGCTATTAAAAAAAAAAAAAAGCCAGACTTCCCTCCTTGACCTTTTTGCCACTACCAACTCGCATAGCTATAACCCTAATTTTTAAACTCAGATTAATTTATGGCTGAAAGCATTAAGGGTGAGAGCACACTGGACACTGCCTGGAGACACTTGTCCTTAATGTGCCAGGATTTCTGAAGTCAGGAGCTGAAAATCCTGTATATAAATTATGGTAGCATTTGTGCGGAGGCCATTTTTGGGAGAAAGTATGGGCTGCCGAGTGGCAACTAACACAAAATAGTCTTAGGGGAGATCCAGAATGTGGCAGCTAAACTGGTGACTGGGAGTGGCTGCTGGGACCACCTAACACCGGTCCTGAGAGATCTGCATTGGCTCCCAGTACATTTCCGAGCACAATTCAAAGTGTTGGTGCTGACCTTTAAAGCCCTAAACTGTAGGCTTAGGCCCTTTACTTTGCCAGAGAATTGCTTACCCGCGC
>JAXCMG010000094.1:496031-536504 GCA_034642415.1 Podarcis siculus | reverse complement strand
ACTATGTGTAGATAATATTAATGATTAACCGTTCCCCTCTCCCTTCAAAACGGCCTCGGCCCAGTAGACCTAAAGGAGCGTTTCCACCTCCATCGTTCTGCCCGGACACTGAGATCCAGCGCCAAGGGCCTTCTGGCGGTTCCCTCATTGCAAAAAGCAAAGCTACAGGGAACCAGGCAGAGGGCCTTCTCGGTAGTGGCCCCCTCCCTGTGGAACACCCTCCCAGCAGATGTCAAAGCAACAAACAACTATTTTACTTTTAGAAGACATCTGAAGGCAGTCCTATTTAGGGAAGTTTTAAATGTTTAATGCTGTATTGTTTTTAATATTTGATTGGGAGCCGCCCAGAGTGGCTGGGGAAACTCAGCCAGATGGGCAGGGTATAAATATATTATTATTATTATTATTATTATTATTATTATTATTATTATTATACAATACGGCAGCAAGTATAGGGAAGCCTTGTAACGTGTAATGTTTTACATGTTACGTTTTTATATATGTTGGAAGTGGCTGGGGCAATCCTGTCAGATGGGTGGGGTACAATTATTATTATTAGTGTTAAAAGTGCTGTTCCAATGCGTATATACTTGAGAGAAATGCTTGATGCTGCTGTGTGCGCGTTAGGCCTAAACCAGCCAGGATAATAGTGATAGCATTTCTGATACAGCCATATGGATGTGCTTGTGAATAACCTGAAACTAACAAGAATTGTGCTTTCATATTTGGATTGTATTTGCCTCCGAGGTCTGCTCAGAAACCTGAATGGAAGTAAGTGTGTGTGTGAGAGAGAGAGAGGTTGGAGATGAAATGCTAAATAGGACAAAATGCTAATCTTCAAAGTCATTCCTCTCTTCCTGCCTAGAGATTACACGGCTCACAACTGGCCATGGACGAAAGCCGAGTTTCTGGGCTTCCAGAAAGTAGGACTTAGGTGTAATTTGGGGGGCCAGGAGGCCAAATAAATCTACCGCCCGCCTAACTTTCAGGCTCCGCCGAGTCCCCTAAACATAACCTCAAACCCTTTCCCTCCCGCTTTTACCCCACCTCTCCGCCCAGCCGAGGCTCCCACCACGTGTGGGGAGCGCGAGTTTGCCGCGCCCGCCCGCCCCTCGTTTTGCCCCAACTCCCGCTTCGCCCTGGGGCTGCGTTGAGGGAGAAGAGCTGCGTGCGCGGAACGTGCCCGCCGGGAGACCGCGAAGGCCGCCGTGTATACGCGCGCGCGAGGGGAAGAGATGGAGCCCGACCCCTCGGTTAGTATTATGGGGGGGGGCAGGCCGCTATGGGGAGGAAACCGTTGGTTTCCTGAGGAAACCGTTGGGGGAGGTTATCTGAACGCGGGGAGGCCGGCGGTTGCGGCCGGGCGGCAAAAAAAAGAGGCGTTTTATTAGGCGGTGGCGTTATTTTGTGGAGGGTGGGCGAGCGTGAGGCGGGTAAGAGAGAGGGCGCGAAATCTCCTCAGAAGCCTCGACGGCGGTTTCCCGCCAAAACCGGCGAGCGAGGCCCATAACGCTCCCGCTCCCTCCCTCCTCGCTTTAGGTCACGAGACAGGCGTTGGCCACGCCCTCCCTCCGTCAGTACGAGCCCCTTCCCGCTTTTATCCTTCTTCCTAACATCTTTTTTTTTTCCAACCGCCGTGCTCGCACCAGCTGCTTTTCTCCCCCAGAGCTAGCGCTCCTTTTGCGCGTGCGCCCTAACGGCGGGAGAAGGGCGGTTGGAGCTGGGGGGGGAGGGGGAGCGAGGTTCTGTCCCGCCAATAGATGCCGCGAAAAAGCCGAGGAAAAGTCCGTGCGAGGCGCTCCTAATTCCCCCTCATTCCTTCTGTAAGTGCTTCCTTCTCTCCGCCCGCCACTTTTCGACGCCCTTCTGGCGCTCATTTGTTGCTGTGTCGGCCTTTCCCGCTTTGCCCCCCCCTCCGCCCCCTCCGTCCCCTTTTTAGCTTCTAAAATAGTGTTTTTGGACTACAACTCCCATCATCCCTAGCTAGCAAGACCAGCGGTCAGGCGCGGTCTTGCTAGCTAGATGCGGGTGGCGCTGTGGGTTAAACCACAGAGCCTAGGACTTGCTGATCAGAAGGACGGTGGTTCAAATCCCCGCGACGGGGTGAGCTCCCATTGCTCAGTCCCTGCTCCTGCCAACCTAGCAGTTTGAAAGCACGTCAAAGTGCAAGTAGATAAATAGGTACCGCTCCAGCGGGAAGGTAAACGGCATTTCCATGCGCTGCTCTGGTTCGCCAGAAGCGGCTTAGTCATGTTGGCCACATGACCCAGAAGCTGTACGCCGGCTCCCTCGGCCAATAAAGTGAGATGAGCGCTGCAACCCCAGAGTCGGTCACGACTGGACCTAATGGTCAGGGGTCCCTTTGGACTACAACGCCCATCATCCTTAGCTAGCAAGACCAGTGGTCAGGCGCCAAGGGCCTCGCCAGGCTTTATGTAAGGGGGGGCAGAACCTCAGTTAAGTATTTGTTATTGATTTACTTGATTTGGGGAGCAGCTGCCCCCCATTGGCTCCACCCATGGTCAGGGATAATGGGAATTTGGTAGTCAAAAAGCAGCTGGAGACCCAAGGTTGGGGAAGTTCTGCGGAATCTAGAACAAGAGAGAGAAAGAGAGATAATAAAATTAAGGGAGAGTATCCACTTTCTAGTAAATAGTCCCGCGAAGAACTTGGCTGTGCCAAGTTGGTAATTTAACTGCGGCACTAAGGAGTTTATTAGAGATGCCTCTTTCTCATTTGGTGGGTGTGTTTCACACGTGGTGTAGAGTTTCAGATCTGCATTTGGCGATTTGAATATAAAAATGAGAAGTCTGATTGCAGATTTATTTGCTAATGCCGGATGAAAAGGCGGAGTTCCTCTCGGTACTTCCAACTCGTGACATCTTTTGGCCTACTTTTGGTTTGTTAGTTAGTTTTCAATTAGTTATGTACATGGAATCTCCCATTCCTTTTTACAAAGAGTTATTGATTGATTGAATTTATATACCGCCCTATACCCAGAAGTCTCAGGGTGGTTCACAGAAAAGATCACAATATATAAAACCAAAATAAAAACAGTAACCCGATAACATCCTCGAATAACACCCCCCCAAAGTGTTCGAGTGGGGAATACAAACACAGATTTTAACAAGTATACAATATGACAAAATACAAAAGTAGTAAACAAAACATCCTGGATGATTTTTTAAGAATGGCTTCATCTGGAGCTGCAAATGTAACCGAAACTGCACCAGTAATCTTCCCTGGGGAGACAATACATGAGGTGGGGTTCTACAATAGAAAAGGCTCTATCCTGGGTCAATCCCATATATACACAGAAAGGTTTCTGATGAGGATCTTAATAGCTCGGCAGGTTCAGATGGAAAAATGCAGTACTTAACCCAGCAAGGATGGAGTTCCATGTATATTGAACATACTGAAAACCATTGTTTTCTTGGTACCTCTACATATCCAAAAGAATCTTTTTTGGTAACACCTATGCCATGAAGAAAATGCCTCAAAATCATTATTTGTTTTATGAAGAGTGTCTCCATTTCTAGAGAACTTGATATTTTGGTTAGATTGAAGAGATGAGGGGTGTTGTCTCTGTTATTTGCTGGATTGAATGAAATATCAGGACAGTTCCTTCGCCACTACCACTCTGCTCCAGTCGCAAGTAGAGGGCAGCAACTTGTTGCATCGCTCTTTGAGAATGCTTGGAATGCCTCGTAGATATTTCATACCTGATGGGACAATCTGCCACCTTTTCTCCAGTTTGAGACTTGAGAATAGGCAAGGGCTTGTCAAATGCAGTATGTCAAGCAAAATTGTGCATCCCTTTTTCTTTATATGTGTGGAGACTTAGCATATGTGCAGCAGATGTGGAAATCCATTATGGGTTATCTCATGGATAAAACTTGCTATTGCTAAAACTAAATTTGTAAGTACTCTACAGTGGTACCTCGGGTTACAGACGCTTCAGGTTACGCGATTTCGGGATGTGCACCATGCCGAACCCGGAAGTACCAGAACGGGTTACTTCCAGGTTTTGGTGCATGCACAAAAGCGCTAAATCATGCTTTGCACATGCGTAGAAGCGCCAACTCGCGACCCACGTGTGCGCAGACGCGGCACTGTGGGTTGCGAATGGTGCAGGTTGCGAACGTGCCTCCCGCACGGATCACGTTCACGGCCCGAGGATCCACTGTAAATGTAATGCCAGGAGGAGATTCAGGCGCAGACAATATGCTACTCACAAACACCTTTAGAAAAGGAGAAGCTGTTTTGGAGTGGAACTTAACCTCTTCCTTCCTGCCCTCTGTTTCACTTCTCCAAAGTGCCTCCTGTAGCTTCTCCCCAGAAGGGTTTCCCATGCATGTTTTGAGAAGTCACCAGGGTTCAAGCAGTTGCAGTTGAGGCCTCAATATGTATGTTCAGTGTTATGGCTAGAAGAAATCCAGATATTCATTAAATCAATTTATTCAGAAGTAGGTCCCGCTGTGGAGGTTTCTCACTAGGACATAAGTTTAGGATTGTAGTACTAGGTAGGTAAACAGAAACCCCAGCCTGATAGAAAGGACAGCCAATTTTATTGTATTATATTTTTCTTACTTAAATCTTCAAGAAATTACTGGCTTAAAATAATGCTCTGCATTGCCTTACTTGAAATTCTGCCTTCTTATCTACATTACCTTGTATTATTTTGTATTTTTGAATTAAATTAGTTCTTCATAATATCACTTCATCCTTGTGTTCTGAATTAAATGCTCATTGCCTTAGGCTTCTTCCTCTCACCATGTCATCTAATGATTGCTGTTATGCAGACAGTAAAGATGTGCTGTGAATTTGTGTATTCCCATTGCATTTTTAAGTGTTTATCATCACAACCAAAATACAGATAAGTAATATACAGGAGCAGATTGCAGTCTTGAATTACCATAATGGGAATACAGTAATATTTTGTGTTGCAGTAAGAAATTATGCTGTGGGCAGAGCTTCAGTTCTGAAACTGAAAATACAGTATTAATGTTTTTCTCTTAATGGCCTATATGCACGTAACATACGTAGTAAAAGATTTCATTGTTAATAACATTAGAAGAAAGGACATGATTTTGTCTATTATGAGATCTCTGGTGGTGTAGGCAGCAACTATTTTAGGCGCTGACTTGCGGGTCCTTTTTGCCCTGAGGGAGGGCCGAATCGGGGCTGGGCATGCTTATGAAGGGTATGGGGAGTGGGAATGGAACCCCCAGGCGAAATGGTCTCCGCCTGTACAGTGGACCCTCCGGATACGAACTTAATTGGTTCCTGGGGTCCGTACATACCCCCAAAAGTCTGCATCTAGAGGCGCTGCTTTTGCACACGTGTACGGCGCAATAGAGGGCTTCTGCGCATGCACAAAGCACGCAGGGTGCTTCTGTGCATGCGTGCATGGCAAAACCCAGAAGTATATACTTCTGGGTTTGCCGCATTCGCAGCCTGAAAGTTACATTACCTGAAGGTAACATAACCCGAGGGTCCACTGTACTTCCTTTTACATAACCTTGCTTTGTGCTCTTAAGTTATTGTGGGGATAAGAGCACTAACCTTATAATTTTACTGGATAAAATAGATTAAAGCTACTCTGAGGTTCTTTTGGTTCTGATTAATTTGATATGGTCTGTTTGCTTAGCTATTTAATACTCCATTTTTAAACCAGAAAATACACTTTAAAAATGTCAGAATTGTTCCATGGAAAAGTTTCCAGCCAATATCTCAAAAAAGAGTCCCAGATTTTCACCAGCTGCAGTAGATTTTAAGAGGGCCGCAGGTGGCGCTGTGGTCTAAACCACTGAGCCTCTTGGGCTTGCCATTTGTAAGGTCAGCAGTTCAAATCCCTGTGACGGGGTGAGCTCCAGCTGCTTTGTCCCAGCTCCTGCCAATCTAGTGGTTCAAAAGCATACCAGCATGAGTAGATAAATAGGTAGTGCTTTGGTGGGAAGATAAACAGCTTTTCCTTGCGCTCTGGCACTCGTCAGTGTTCTGTGTGCCAGAAATGTTCTGTGTGCCAGAAGCTGTTTAGTCATGCTGGCCACATGACCCTGTCTGTAGACAAACACTAGCTTCCTTGGCCTGAAAGTGGAGAGGAGCGCCCCACCCCATAATCGAATTCAACTGGACTTAACCGTCCTGGGGTCCTTTACCTTTTACCTTTAGATTTTTAAATGCTTCTTTATGAAAAATTGTTTTTAAATCATGGTGAGGAAATACAGGCTAAATTGTGTTCTTCAATTATAATTTATTAATGTCTTAACTATTTCATTTTAATAACTTTTAACCTCTCAATTGACATATCAGTGTATTTTTCTTTTCCAAATTGTTTTTGTTTTTTTTCAACAGACTCAGGAAGGACCTTGTCGTGGTTCTGTTGCTCATAGCAGACTGTGCTATGCTAACGCTTCCTGTGCATTCCTAGATACTACACTATGAACAATTATGACAATTTTTTCCTGGAAAAGAAGTTGAAGTTTGGGATTTATTGGCTGAATATTAGGGACACTGTGATAATGTGTTTTTTATTATTGTTTGATGGTTAACAGCAGTAGATCTTTATCTCATGTTGTTCATTGTCATTCTGTGCCTTCAATCTGGAGCAAAGGGAGAGAAATTTATTATTATTTTAAACAATGATGTGTTTTAATTATTAAGCAGAGGTTTGGGTTTAGAAATGGTTAAAATAGGTATAGTGAATTTTTTCTTCCAGCTCTTCATTTATTTTTGATGGGTATCCATTACCATGATTCTTGTTGGGGGTGTGGGTTGTATATACGTATACAAATACACAAACAGTATGTACTGCAGGAATATATATTTATGAAGTTGAAATGGCACCATTTAGAAAATCTTTCTGGAACACCAGTGCCCCTCTGGTTGGGAATCACCCAGAATTGCCAATGAGAACTGAGCATGCTCAGTGGTAATGTAATGCTGACTGGCTGTTGGGAAGGATGGAATGGAGTGCCCCATAGGAGGGTATGGCAGGGTGTCTGAAATCCTGAACACGAGCACTCAATTTTACAACATTTTCTTGCAGGTTACACTTGTTTCATTCTATTCGAAAACAGTTGTTGCAAAGCTTTACGGCCATAATTTTTACAACAGAATTTTGTTCGGATTTTATACACCATTCCCATTCTCTAATAATTTCATGTTCATGTAGTGGAAATATTTTGAAGAATATAATTTCTGCTGTGAAGACTAATTTTTTTTAAATGAACTAGATAATGTTTTGTACAATATAATTGTGGGTTTTTTCCTATGCAAATATCAGTCTTTTCCTGGTTAGAGTTAGCAGTAGTGCCATATGGTCTTGCTTGCCATAACCATAGTTACTACTGGTTTTAGTTTCTAGCTTATAAACTAATAATGGTGTACCTTTTCCTTATGGTTCAACTAGTACAGAAATAATGCTAACTAGGGAAGAAGGTGTGGTTTTCTTTTAGTTAATTTTTGATATTTTTCAACATAGCATACAGTAAAAACTGAATCAATCTAAAGAAATAAGTAACAAACCAAGAAAAAGAGAGAGAGAGAAAGCTTTCCCCTGTTTCCTCAGCCTCAGACCCTGAGAGAGCCTCTCTGGCTTACCTCACACCCGGGTCCCTTCATCTTCTGTCCATCACCTTCCTATGTGTATCTTCATTTATCTCAAATATAAATATTCAAAGAACCAAACATACATGTAAATAAGGTTAACAGAGAGCTAGAGTTAAAAGTCATAAGGTAAAGGGACCCCTGACCATTAGGTCCAGTCATGACAGACTCTGGGGTTGCAGCGCTCATCTCGCTTTATTGGCCGAGGGAGCCGGCATACAGCTTCCAGGTCATGTGGCCAGCATGACTAAGCCGCTTCTGGAGAACCAGAGCAGCGCACGGAAACGCCGTTTACCTTCCCACTGGAGCGGTACCTATTTATCTACTTGCACTTTGACGTTCTTTCGAACTGCTAGGTTGGCAGGAGCAGGGACCGAGCAACGGGAGCTCACCTCGTCGTGGGGATTCAAACCGCCGACATTCTGATTGGCAAGTCCTAGGCTCTGTGGTTTAACCCACAGCGCCACCCACGTCCCGAAAAGTCATACAAAAAGCAAGATATGAAGAAACAAATAAAATAAAAAAGAGAGTCTTCCAATTCTCTGTCTACCAATTATGTATATGACAATTATTCAAAATATTTAAAGTATGCACTTCAGAGCAAATTCTAGCTGTATTAATAACCAGCTTTTTCTCATTCTGCTAGATGGTATTTCTCACCCTCCCAGGCACCTTGAATTCACATTTTTTCACTCATGAAGTCCAATATAGCACTTCAATTATTACCTTCTAGTGTCCAAAATAATCTCAGAAAGTAAATTTTAATCACCCTGATTTTGCAGTCAGCAGCATTTCATTTGAACTGTGTCATGGATCTGTAACCAAAAGTTCTCTTCCTTTGAAAGAAGGAACTTCTCCCATCAAAAAGTTTGCAGAGGGTAGAAAAATGGGATTCTGCTGCGCCAAATCGCCAATTTTAAATTGTCCAGCAAGTCACACATAAAGAATGGGAATGTCTACTTGCTTGTTCTGCTAATTTAAATTTTGGAAGAAGCTCTTTTAAAAGATCGCATAGTTTGCAAACCTACACACGTTTAGCTCTAAGTCCCACTAAATTCACTCGGACTGAGTGGACATATACAGGATTGCACTGTTAATCAGGTGTGATGTCTCTTTTGCACACATGTATATTCCCAGCCTCTTTCATACATGTCCCATCTCATCATGCAAGTTGTAAGACTGTAGTCCTGTAGTCACACTTATCTGGGAGTAAATCTTTGAGTGGGTTTCCCCAAATAAATATGCACAGGACTGCACTGTAAATGATATAGAGAAAGAGGTAAGTTGTCTCCTTTTCATAACTATGAAAGGATCAATCTGCCAACCTGAAATTCATCTCAGTTTCTTATTTTTCTGATACAGTACTAAGTTCAGTTCTCCACCTTAAGCTGTTGGAGTCAAGGGTCTTTGGGGCAAGGAGAGAGTAATTAGGGATGTAGGAAGTGCTTTCTCTTGGTTCATAATTCCTTCGCTTCAAAGGGGTTAGAACCTTTAAAAACTTGTAGAGTTGGCATGCATCATGCGACACGCCCCGCCCCCCAATACCATAAACAGTTAAGGAGTATGTATATCTCAATTTTCCCATCGTGTTTTCCTCCCCCTTAGACTATTTAGGGTGTCAGTTGAAGAAAAACTATCTCATGGAGGTCAGTGAGCATGGTCCTTGCTGGGTCATTTAAGGGGTGGTTTTTTTCTTCTCGCCCTTTTAATTTACAAACAAATTGTTCTGTGCCCCACATAAGCTGTGAGTACCCTGGTTTCACTATTCCAGTGAGAGGCCTGAGACCAAGTTTTTCTATTGGATATAGCATGATTATGATAAGCAAAGGCTTGGTCCTCTTCATTTTTTATTTGATTTGTATTGTATGAACCTTTTGAATTTTTTAATAAACCGTATTTCTTTGCATGTGCATATAGGGTGGGATATAAACACATTAGTAAAATACTTAAACATTCCAGACCACAAGTGAATTGGGTGTGTGTGGAAAGGTTTCAGTTTGATCTTATTTCTTGATAATTAAATTAAGAAAACATATCATAATTAAAAAGCATAAGAACATTAAATATTATCTACCATTCTCTTGTTGCTTTCAGAATGAATTTATTATGATTTCTAAACATAACTAGGTGCAACAGGTGAAAAAAAGGTAGTGTGTACCAGGTTGAAACCATTTATATGAAAGCAAATTCTATTAAAATCAGTGGAATATACTTTGAAGCAAATATTGAAGCTTATATGTATGTAGAATTTAGCTGGCAATCTTAGATTTAGTATATGTGGCATCCTGAATGAAGATACTACTGAAGGTAGCTAAGTACATTAAATAGCTGTGATTTGTCTTTTTAGCATTTCGATTTTTTTGTGTTGAAAATATATCTTAACAAGACTATATTCTCTTAAACAGCAAACTACAAATCAGATGCAAACTGATTCTCTGTCTCCGTCTCCTAACACTGTGTCGCCAGTGCCTTTAAATAACCCCACAAGTGCCCCAAGATTTGGAACAGTCATTCCTAATCGCATCTTTGTTGGAGGAATCGATTTTAAGGTATTTCTTTTTCCTGATCTTGGTTCCTTATCAATACAATCACTTCTGTCTTAATAGGTTGCTTATATCATTGGTTGTATAGTTTTATGTGTATAAATGTAGAAATTAGGCTCTAATTTTATGTATTTGTTGGACCGGTATAGTGCTACCGCACAAGAATTTCAAGATACAAACACCAACCAATGAGAAAATACTGGATTTGTTCACTTTGCTTGTCCTTCTCATCTCTAGTAAACTGTTACTTAATAGAGAAGAAAAGGAGAAAGAGTTGTAATTTAGGACCTGGTAGAGCCTAGAAAGTATCTAGCCCAAATCCTCTTCCAACACTGGTTCTAGGGAGGCAGGAACTTCTACTTAACCTCTACTTGAAAGGTTGCCTTTAAGGCCAGTAGACTAAAAAATAGCATTCAAATTATGATTTTTGAAAATTGAATTTAAAAAGACAACAGATACGATTCAGTTAGTGGAACTGTTGTTACAGAATGGTGTGATCAATATTAATGTGATTTAAAAAACAAAACATCCCATAAAGGAAATCAAAGTTAAATGATGGTTTTAAGTACATTTATAGTAATGATTTGATGATGTAATCATTTTCTTTTTCTTTTACTAGACTAATGAGAATGACCTAAGGAAGTTTTTTTCCCAGTATGGCTGCGTCAAAGAAGTAAAAATAGTAAATGACAGAGCTGGAGTATCAAAGGGGTTAGTACAATAAAGCATTTGTTCATCAAGTAGAAATAATACTAGTTCATGCAATACATGCAGGGAAAAAATCCTTATTACATAATTAACAAGACATGAGCACCTTAAAACTACAACCCCATACACACTTAACTTGGATTAAGTCTCATTAAACTTAGTAGGGCTTGCTTTTGGGTAGATGACTTGCATAGGATTGTACTCATAGTTAAAAATCAACATTTTTTCGCTACAGTGGAGGAGGATATCCTCGTCTGAGTTGTTCCTCCTACTCACTCCAGAAGGCAGAACTATGCAGTCATAGTCATTCATGGTACATTCAGGTCCTGGAAGGAAAGTACCAGCTCTTTTACAAAAAGTTAAAAGTTTACAAAGAGTTACAAAAAGTTTCCTATTTAGAGGTAATTAGTATATATCAGTTTACGCTATGATTTTCCAAACCATAGGAACAAAAGGCAAGGTGGCATTTCATGTTTTGACAGACTAGGGTACTTTAGGTTGACTATCTGACAACCACAGGCTTCCCCCCTTGTGGAAGTTCTAAGGGAGACTCTGCCCACTGTCCTGCATGCTCTGCTTGAATTCCCTGCTCTAGCCTCCCTCTTTCTCAAAAGCCCACACTCCCCATCCCCAATTGGACTGCACAGGTATGGTGATGGGTAAGAGGCCGCATGCATTCGAAAGTAATTCTGCTGTCAGATCTTGGTTGGGAGTGGCGCCAATTGAGGCTTGCAGGGAACTGAAGGTGGGTGGGAGTTTGCTTCCCCACCCTAAAGATGAGCTAGCCAAATATGGGCCAACAGGCCGCACCTCCCAGGGTGGAAAATCCAACAGGTTGGTGCAAGACTTCTTATTTTCACCACCACCACATCCACGTTCTCCTTCAGCTCTTGCTACTGTCCTGAGGTCCTGGTGCTCCTCACTGCTCTGAACTGATAGACCAAAATGCCATAGGCATTGCATTTCCATCTCACACAGAGTGCTGAAGGAAAGCTGCTCCTCTCTCCACTTCCATTCAGCCCGACCTGCCATGGGATATGCCGCTACTTCTGTCAGTCAAGTCTTCCCAGTTCACAATGTGGCAACAATCTAGTGAAAATAAAGTATAGAGAGTATACATACATACAGGCAAGCAAGCTTGTAGACAGACTTCTGGTTCATTATGTTAACTATACATATAAACATTTCTGTCAGTTATCTTTTTATTTGTGTCATCTTGGTTTAATCCATTCATTCACAAACTTGAATATGTAACAAATGCTGAAATTAACCCATAATAAGGTGTTGCCCATTGATAGAACAGATTAAAATAGGAAACTTTAATGACTAGTTTTAAGTAGAATAGTTTAAACTAAGTTTAAACCGCTGTAAAAAGCCACCATCCTGGGCCATGAGAATTTGTTTTGGGGAAGCCAGCCAAAAGATTATGTTTAATGGATTTTTAAATCTGGCTTTGTTTGATATGGTACATATACTGATCCATAGCGCTCAAGTCAGTCAATGGTTCTTCCTCATTTTATGTGATATTAGAGGAGGCATTTATTTTATGCATGTCAAGCAGCAGCTCTTGTTTGGGAAGGTTGCAAATATAGTATATGCTAAGAAAAACGTATGCTGTTTTACTTAGGTATGGTTTCATCACATTTGAAACTCAGGAAGACGCTCAGAAAATACTACAAGAGGTAAACATGATTTCATTAAAAATTATATATTTGTGCACAGATAGGAACTGGTATGGTTTATTTATAGTATGGTAGTGGGGAGTGCCTGGTGCTGCCCACAAACCAAAAAATATTGTGATTTTTAAATGGATAATGTGGTTTGTGAGTTTGGACCTGCCACACCAAAAATCAAGCAAAGTTAATCCAAAGTCTTGTTTTGGTCCACTGCCTTGAATCCAAATGGTGCCTGGCATTCCAACGACAACAATTTCTTCCATCCCCACCTCAAAAAGTTTCATGCTAAGTTTGGGAACAATATTTTGAGAGGTGTCCAAACGTATAGAGTACAAACAGATGCACTGAAAAATGAACTACTTTGCAAAATAATGTAGTACATTAGACATGGGGACCTGCAAAAACAGTGTGTACTCTATTAGTTATTGGTTCATTTGTTTAATTTCACTCTTCACCCAATATTCGTAACACAAGAGTAAAAGCATTGAATACAAAATATAAAACAGATAAACATTATCAAAGTATATATAAACAACTGTCAAAATTACTGGCATATTAACTCAACCTCTAACTGAAGGCTTGGGCAAGGAGGTACATCTTCAACTACTGTGGAAAGGTAAACTATTTCAATGCCAGATTTACTTCAGAAAGGAGGTGATTCCAAAGAGGAGGTCCTACTACTGAGAAGGTCCCATTTTGTGGTACCTCAGGGAGGCTTGCCTGGCTGCCTTCATTACATATCTTTAGGTGTTAGGCCAAAATATTCTTCTTCTCCCAGGCCTTTGGCTAATTTAGCAGTGCATGGGAGGTACTGTTTTTTTGTTTGTGGCTATGGTTAGTTATAGTTATAAAAGTTATAAAATTTATAATAGTTATCAGAGTTTTATGGATCAAAATATTATGCATTTATATCCACTTGAGATGGTTTTATTTATTTTTTAATCCACTCTGTTTGATTCTATCCTTATGATCACTGTCGTTAGTTATAAAGCGCAGTCGAATACATTATTTAAACAAATACTTGTCCAGTTCAAAAGTGCCTTACTCACCATTTGGCACAAAACAAAGGACTGAGTTCACAAGACATTTCCATTAAGATTTGAGGTGAACTGAAGGTATCTGTAAAACGTGTTGTTGAGATGTTATTGGGATTTTTGAGGCATTCATTATTTGAATACATTTGAAAAATAAACTATTAAGGTAAATAATTGTATGTATTTTCTTTTCTTTGGCTTAGGCTGAAAAACTAAATTATAAGGATAAAAAACTGAATATTGGTCCAGCAATAAGAAAACAACAAGTAGGGATTCCTCGTATGTATTTGCTTGCTTGCTTGCTTCCTACCCCTACCCCCATCTTTTACGGGTGTTTTGGAAAAATCTTGGGCTATGCCAGTGCTGTGAAGAATTATTTAGGCTACAATCCTATACACACACAATTGGGAGTAAATTTCTTTGAACTCAGTAGTATTTACTTTTGAGTAGACATGCATAGGATTGTACTGTTACTGTTCTATTTGCCTACTAGTGAGTGTTAATATTCTTAGCAAGATTACCATATTTTTCGCTCTATAGGACACACCCAACCATAGGACGCACCTTGTTTTAGAGGGGGAGAACAAGAAAAAAAATATCTCCCCCTCTCTGCTCAGCGCCCCTTCAGCGAAGCGGCAGGAGAAACGGAGCCCCTTCCATTTCTCCTCCCGCTTCGCTGAAGGGGCACTGTGCAGCTCTCCCTCTCTGCTGAAGCCAGGAGAGTCTTGCTCTCCTGGCTTCAGCAAAAGGAACCCAAAGCCTTCGGAGTGCAGTGCGACTTCCTGCTGCACTCCGAAGGCTTCAGGGATAGCCGCCTTAAGCCTTTGGAGCACAGCGGGAACTCGCGCTGCGCTCCGAAGGCTTTAGGCGTCTATCCCTGAAGCCTGGAGAGCGAGAGGGGTCGGTGTGCACCGATCCCTCTCGCTCTCCAGGCTTCAGCGAAAGCAACGCGAAGCCTCTGGAGCGCGGGGGGAGTGCTCCCTCTGCGCTTCGGAGGCTTTGTGTTGCTATCACTGAAGCCAAGGAGCCTGCATTCGCTCCATAGGATGCACACACATTTCCCCTTAAATTTTGGAGGGGGGAAAAGTGCGTCCTATAGAGCGAAAAATACGGTATCTATAGTTGGAACTCAGGCTCATGATAGTGGAAGGCTTCTGGCCCAGCTGAGGCACATGCCTTCTGATGGTGATACAGAGTTGCTTCTTTTCATCACATTAGTCCAGGCATAGGCAAACTCTGGCCTTCCAGATGTTTGGGACTACAACTCCCATGATACCTACCTAACAGGTCCAGTGGTCAGGGATGATGGGAATTGTAGTCCCAAACATTTGGAGGGTCGGAGTTTGCCTGTGCCTGCATTAGTCGGTTTCATAGAATGATTCTTACTATTCTTAATATTAAATTGCAGTGAGCTGAAATTTTCTGTCAACACATTTTGCGATTTAGAGGGAAATTCTGATGTTGTAATTTGAGGGGATTAGGATGGGGTGGAAATGCTTCTCTGCTCTGTGTTGATGGGGGACATGTCTGACCCAGAGCCCACAGTCACATTTGTGGAAAGTTCTGTAAGCGTAGAGCTACAGGATCAGAAATGGGACATAGTGGAGATGCCCTTTGGTTTGCTTGATCCAACACCATTAATTCCTCTGAGAGGCCCTAGGATTGGATCTCTCAACTACACCAGCCTGGAGCTGGCACAGTTAATCCCTCCAACCAATTATTATAGTTAAGTGAATTGGTTTCTTGCCCCAAAAACTAATGAGTGAGAAATTAAACAAAAGAACTGCCAAGATAAAAAGAAGAAGACCCAAGCATGCACACGTTTCCTACCTTGGCCAGCACAAGCCAGCAGGGCCTTGAAAATGGTGGAAACTTCTGCTTCGCTCCCTCCCACCCACATCCCAGTTAAAATTGCTCTACTCGTAATTGATAAAGTATATTTACAAGCACCATAGCTTGGATCCTAAAAGTGTGTGTGCTGTGTTCTTCTCACAGAATAGGGTTTTTCTGCCTCTCTTCCCATTGCAGTTCTCTGCATCCTTCAAAAAGCCACTTGTTGAGAATCAGACCCGCACCCCTCATTGCGTTTGTGTGCTATGGAGAGCTGTAACTGCAACCTAAGAAATTTGCAGAGGCTTAAGAGCTCTCGGTGTGCAAGTAGAAGTGCTTTCTGCTCTCTTGGGTTCAGGTGGTCTGTTGGATCCAAGCCCATATGTATTAGATTTTTTTTTTATGGATAGAATGCAAAGTACCTGTGAGTTTTCAATTTTGTTACTGCTTATTTTAGGATCCAGTATAATGCCAGCAGCTGGAACAATGTACTTGACTACTTCAACTGGATATCCATACACATATCATAATGGTGTAGCTTATTTTCATACTCCCGAAGTTGCTTCTGTTCCACAGCCATGGCCTGTACGTAATTTCTTTTGTTCTGAGACAATGCTGATGTGCCAATAGCTGTTTGGGTTTGTTATTGTTAAATTTTGGAAATTAAAGCTAATCATCTTCTCTGAATAGCTATCAGCACAAATTTATATAGTATACATTGTTGCCTTTCTAACTGTGCAACCTTGTTTCATACCTCTGTTGTAAGCAACTTTTGTGAAAAGTGCAACTCTACTGTCCAGTAACAACTAAAAAAATTTATTCAAAGAGTGCAGTATATTCCCCTGAATATAAAAAAGCAATTGAGGGAGTCAGCAGGAATAACTATGAAAAAGAATTTGGATGGGCAAGCAAATGGCAAATGCATGCAACACAGAATTGTAGCCATTCTATGGGCCCTTGTAACTTTGATTAAATAATAATAATCATAGGAATGATCCTAGTCTGATTCTCCATAGGATTTCAAAGAATCAAAGAATTGTAGAGTTGGAAAGGGACCACAAGGGTCATCTAGTCAACCCTCTGCAATGCAGGAATCATTTGCCCAATGTAGGGCTTGAACGTACAACCCTGAGATTACTGGTAGTTTTGTGTATGTAGTATCCCACTCCAAATTCACTTTGTGGTGAGTTTGCGGCGTTCGGGAGCCAATTTATTTGGGAGTCAAGCCGTTCCAGTACCACTGTACTGTGGTTAACTATGAAAAGTGTATTGAAGGGGAATTTGTTTTGGAGGATAAAGGAGGATAGATAGCAAAAGCCCAAATGGCACTTCTGATCTGTGACTTAATGTAAATGATTTGTTTGTTTGTTTATAATTTAGTGTTTTAGTGTATTGCTTAAAATGTATTTCTTAGTAGCATATTAATAATTCTTTGGACAACCCAGTAAGATTCTAATTGCTGTTCTCTTTTTTAAAGTCACGTTCTATTTCTAGTTCTCCTGTGATGGTAGCCCAGCCTGTTTATCAACAACCTACATATCATTATCAGGTAAAAAAATAAATGATGCTTTTGGCAACTTTATGGCAGCATAGGAGAGGAAATTGTGCTTCATAGTTTAATTGACTTCATAGTTGTTTGTTTGTTTGACCACTCTATCCTAAAAAAAATATCTAAGTGGTTTACAGTAATATTTATATTTAACAAAAAAATATTTTCAGAAACCATAAACTAACCATTATGGAAAGATGCATTCTTAATTGAAGCAGGCTCAGTAGTACAGTGGTACCTCAGTTTAAGAACAGCCCTGTTTACGAACTATTTGGTTTACGAATTCCGCAAAACCGGAAGTAGCGTCCCAGTTTGCGAACTTTACCTCGGTCTAAGAACGGAAGCCGAACAGTGGAAGGGCACCGGCGGCTGGAGGCCTCGTTACGGAAAGCGCGCCTAGGTTTAAGAACAGTTTCGGTTTAAGAACGGACTTCCGGAACGGGTTAAGTTCGTAAACCGAGGTACCGCTGTAGATGGACAGCCAGTGTATATATTTTAACAGTGGTGTCAAATGGAATCTTTTAATGTTGAATTGGAAGGGACATGTTCTTGGCCATGTGCCCCCCATCAGCAGTCTTCTCCCCACCCCCATTTGCATCAGCTGGAGCTTCTGAACCAGGCACAAGGGCACATCGCAGTAATCCAACCTTTAGGTTACCAACTCAAGAGCTACTGTGGTTAGATTATCCCTGTCCAGGAGCAGTCCTAGCTGATGAACCAAAGCTGGTAAAAGCCACAGAGGACCCTTGGGCCTCTGGTGACATAAATGTATTCAGAAGTACCCACAAGCTAGGCACTTGCTCCTTCAGAGTACAAGCTCAGCCAGAACAGGTAACTTGCCCATGTCCTGAACATAGGAACCAAAGATGATTCAACTATTATATGTTATTAAAGAAAGAAAGATTGACAACATGTCCACCTTAGCATTTATTGTATTTAACTCTGCTTTATTGCAGTTAATGATTTCAGCATATATTTTATTTTACAAACGGTGTAAATGAGGAATTTGGGGTGTGTTTTTTTAGCATAGTGTTGTTTTCAATTACCACAGGCTCCTGCACAGTGTCTTCCAGGACAATGGCAGTGGAGTATTCCACAGGTAAATCATATTCAGTCTCCATAATCTCTTTGTTTATTTATAACATTTATATTGCTCCTTTCCTCTAAGTAGTTTAAGGCAGTGTAAATAGTCCCCTTTCCTCCACTACTATCCTTGGAACAATTATGTAAGATTAGATTGGGGGTGTCAGATAGTAATTGGCCAGAGGTGACTAGTAGCCTTTGTGGCTGGGATTTGTGGTACAGATTTAAACCTCGTATAACATACTACCTCTTCTTTTGCTCTCTGTTGGTTTGAGGTATATACTTCATGACGCCACGTGATATACTGATTGCTCCTGGCGGACATGCAGGTCCAGATTTAATCGAATGAAATAGACTTTTAATTCAGCAAGGGGGGTACTGCTGGTGGATGGGAGGGGGAGGAATCATTTTTTGCTGTTTTCATGGGGTTACAGCCCACTACCCTGCCTGAGAGTATGGCTCCCTCAGCCCTCTGGAGCAGTTATTCAGAGAGTGAAAGTGAGGAGGCAAAAGTCATCCTCCCCCTTTCTGCCTATAGGAGCATCCCCTGAGTGGAATGCTGCTCAAGGAATATTCCTGTTGGCAGAAGTGAAGTGTGGGTACAAGCCAGTAAATTAACATCCAAAAATTTCAAAATTATACAGTTTCAAATTGCTGCCTTCAGAAGATTCATTACATTACCTCAGGTATTAGCTGGGACTGTTTTTGGCGCATAGTCCTAATTACTTGCTTGTAGAATTTTGGGAGGAGGGAATGTGATGGAGATGGAAGAGACAAACTCTTTGAGTAAGCTAGAATTCAGTTCAAACTGGAAACAAGTTATCATTCAAATGCATGCACACTTTTTAGAACACATGGGTTTGTAAGTGTCAATGCTAAGAGTACGTCCAGGGGGAGAACATTCCACTTAAATAATAGTTATCATATTTGCATTGAAATCATATATTATAATTTTTCTTCTTCTTTAGCTTGAATTCTTCAAACAATTGAGTGTGTCATATGCAAAACAATGTTTTCTCTTTTTTAGTCTCCTGCCTCTCCCACCTCATTCTTTTATCTACATCCTTCTGAAATTACTTACCAGCCCCTGGAGATTGCCCAGGATGGTGGATGTGTCGCTCCTCCTCTTTCCCTAATGGAAGCTGCAGTTCCAGAGGTACTTACACTCAGAAAAAGTATTTGTAGGCTGCATCTGCTCTACCTATTTAATTATTTGTAGATAATTTGATAAGATTGCAATGTATGAAGAAAGAATTTGCTATAATCAAACATTTTAGAAATCTGTGGGGTACCTTTCAATGAGGACTGTGTGCTAGGGGGCCATTCATAGACTGCGTATTCTCCATTCACATATAAGAGAAAGTAAGTAGCAGTACTAATTAAGTGAGTATACTACTGTGACACTTACCCCTTCAGTACTCTCACTGAATGTAGTGATCCCTTTATTTTATCTTACAGAATTTTGAGGGGAAAGTTTGGAAATAAAGCCCACTGCTGTCAGTATAGCTCTGGTCTTTTATCAGTATTGCATAGTCCTGATCTCATATCAATTTTGTAGGGTGCTTCCAGACAAGGGCCTTATATCACAAAAAGGTTATAAAAGGCACTCCTGCTTGTCCTCCATGCCAGTGGGTGGAGTTTGTCAGATTGTATCTGGGTTGGGTTTTTTCTGTCTCTCCCCTCAGCCATTCCTCTTGTTCTCCACTACCTTTTCCCATTCTGGGCATGTGAGCAGATATTTCTGTATCTGTGTCCATTCACCTTAAAAAATAATTATCTGAGAAGTGGTGCAAGAGCAAATGTTGTGCATCTATGAGTTGAGTTTTTGATAGGTATTTCAATAATCCCCGTTTATTCCTGCTGCCAACATCAGATAATGTTTATCTGAACACATCCCTAGTGTAACCAAATAATAGGCATGTGCTGTAATACAATTAATTAATTTATCTTTCTTTATCTTATTTGTTATTTTATTATATGTACATCAATGGCTACTATAATACTGGTTCTTTACTAATCAGCTAACCCTGCTACACATTCATCACCAACTCACACACCATCTACCAGGCACTCCCAACACCACTCTCAACAGCAAACTGTCTCTCCAGCAACCCTGAAACTCCCTTTCAGAACTCCTACCCGGTCACCACTCATTCTCTCCCATTTTTGATAACATTTAATTCCTCTAATTTACCGTACTTAACATTCACCTTGGGTACTCTATATATACATGTGCTTACAATATTATGTACAAAAGCACCAGTCTCACAAGGTCTACATTAAATTGCTGTATTAATCTTTAAAAAAAAGTCTGATGCATATATTGCAATGTACTCCAGCATAATCCTTCACATGTACTATGTAGAAATCTTGAAAGAAGAGTTCCTCTGAAGTGGGTTAGTGGAAGTAGACACATTTACATTGGTTGGATCTAGACACAGCCAAGAAGCGCTTCAATTAAACGCATCGCAAAGTTTGTACAGTCATACAGCGGAAGTCAAATGGAATCCATTCCGGAAGCTCGACTTCCAAAACATTCAGAAACCAAGGCATGGCTTCCAATTGGCTACAGGAAGCCGCGGAACCTGCGTGGGACGTTCAGGTTCCAAAGAGCGTTCGCAAACTGGAACACTTCCGGGTTTGCGGCGTTCGGGAGCGAGTTCGACTCGCAAGGTGTTTGACTTCCGAGGTACGACTGAGAAATTGTGTTGGCAAAAATGGAACGCCACAGCGCCATCTGGTGTCACAGTGTTATAATGCATATACAATGCATATATAAAACACTTTTTCTTTACTAATCTAGCTGAGTCCATTGTTTTGGCTGCTAGAAACAAAATAGCTAACTTATGCTCATGTGAGGAGCCAGTAGAAATAGGGGTGCACTGATAGAGCCACCCACTGAAACATCATCACACACATGACAAACTGCCCACCCTAAAAATCCAGATGAGCAGTAACCATGGATGGATAATGGGTTATTTTTACTTCTGGGTTTTTGTGTTGAAATCTAGTTTAGATGTAAAAAGTATGCGCTGGCATTTTGATGGCAATGACATCATGTGGATGCTGTAAAAAACATGTCATCCACAATCCGTCTGGAAGCAATCTTAGTCTTGCTACTGTGTGACAGAACCTAGTAAACTAGCTTTTTATTATATGCTATTAAATTCAGTTTGGGTTCTGCAAACATAGGCAGTATATTCCTGGCTGACATTAGAAATCCCATTCACCACCAGTGCTCATTGAAGCATTTGAAGGATCAAAATAATAATAATAACAACAGTAAAATGTATTATTATTATTAATTAATTAATTAATTAATTAATTATTACTTTCACAACCCAGCTTTACATTTCATGTGCAGTTATGTGTACTCTATTATGATGATCTCATTTATGAGGTGAAGCCCTTAGTCTTGGTTTTAAAAATGTCACATAGAGAGAAATGTACAAATGTCCCACTTTCAAATTTTTAAAGTAATCAGGATGTCTTGACTGCCATTTGACATCTAGCAGGACATAAAATTTAACTCATACTGAACAGCAAACCAGCACAGAATGGTCAAACCCACACATATTAGTATAGCTAAATTTATATAAGTGTATGCACGCATGCACGCACAATCGTGGCATTCAAGCAAGCATGGAGGCTTCCATCAGTGGAAGACCTTCATGTAGAATAAAGGGGAAGGTTTTCCTGAACATGATTTGAGAAGTCGAGAAGATCCCAGTTAGCTTAGGTGTTTGGTAGTTTCATTGTCCCATTCATATTGTTGCATGCCACTCCAATCTCCAAACGGTGTAGGATTCTAGGGTTCCAGGTGCTTACTTGGGCTTCGGTTTCCTCAGAATTAGGGAAGGTGGAAACTGTGGTGTCTTTATGATATATGGTTTATTTACACATATATACAGCCTGAGCCTACAATAGAGGGGCTCACAGCACCAACACTGCAGAACGTATTATTCCCCCAATAGCCACAGCCTTGGATTCAAGCAGAAATCAGACATGGCTCTTACTCAGGCTTCTGTCTGCTTCTGGCTCCTAGCTCACCCCCCTAACTCTGGTTTTTGTCCTTCTAATTGCTAGCCAGGTTGGGGGGGCACCCAGCCAGGTGAAGGGGGATCTACCCATTTACCCTCTGACACAGAGCAACTTCCTTTCTTATATTAACAACCCATACTTAGGGCCATTATGGCCCTTGGCTGGCTAACTCAACAATGGGATATTCCATTCGATTCCAACCCTTTTTGGAGCCAGGAATTAGACGGGACTCAGGCATACAGCCTAACTCCTTCCCCTAAACTCTCAACAGTATGAATAGAGATAAATAGGAACCCTGATATCTTAGCAAGTTAAACATATTTTTTAAAATAAAAAATAGAAAAGAGAGTATAAATATAGCTGACCCCATAATTGTTAAGGCGTACATGGAGTATGAAGTGCTTCAGGTTTGCTAAGTTTAACAAATATTTCAAACAGCTGCTGGACTCCACAGTAACTCTGCTGACTCCGGAAGGTTAAAAATAAATAACTTAACCATTCATTTCTCATCTACTTTCTGTAGAGTTAAAATGGGAGACACATAATCTGCAAAGAACCATGAGTGCCAGTAGGCATAGAAGGGGCATAGGCAATCTTTAGTCAAGATATGTTAGCTCAATAAGTACCTGAGAGCAAGCTAAATTGGGGGCGGGGGGCACTGTACAGTAGGGATGGAAGGATCTGTCAATTTCAGTTCTCATTTTCTCATTTTTCTAATCTTCATTTCAGTTCTCCACGTTTCTGCAGCAATTTGAGAAAATCCTCATGAAAATTCTTCAGCATTTAATTTCTCCTAATAAACACACCTTGTATACATGTTTGACTAATATACACATTTTGCAAGCAATTTTTCTAATATAATGCATTTTAATCTGTTGTTTTCACTAATCTATAATTTTATGCACACTTTTTCCTAATATATGCATTTTTTATAAACGTTGAGAGAACTGCATCGCAAAATGTGGATAGGTGTGACTTTCTTAGGGTGGCTGGGTTTTGGTTCTTACGTTGTTTCGGAAAGTGCAAATTGGATTGATTCGTTTTTAATGCAAAAGCAATCAAATTTCTTCCCAGCCTGTTGTGCAGTAGGTGTGCCAAAATTCTATAGATATATTGATAACTTGATAGCTTGCAAACCAAAGAATAAGATTTTCCCCTTGCATCATACATTATATACATTTAGCACTGCCAGTTCTGTATTATTATATGCTTCCACTAATTATTTAAATATACTGTGGATCTCTTCCAGTCATTTTGAACCTTCCTGGCCCCAAATCAGGTAAAAAGGTGTCTGTAATAGCCCTAACATCTAACCTACAACAAGCAGAAGTCAGAATCAGGTCTGCACCTTTACATCTATTCTGACAAAAACAAAACAAAAAACCTGGAAATTTGCAGGTAAACAATTAGCCCAAGGTCAGTTGGGTTCTTGGATAACTAACATAACATTAAAAAGCAGTTCTGAAATGATGGAATGAAAATTGCTTTCTGTGCACTTTTTTCCTGTTTATGCTATTCTAAATATATACTTGTTTTGTAAATATATTTGTTTGTAAATATGTTTTTCAATATTCATTTGTTTACCAGCCATATTCTGATCATGGAGTTCAAGCATATCACCAAGTTTATGCTCAAAGTGCCATAGCCATGTCAGCCCCTGTGATGCAGCCTGAGTCTGTTAAAGTAAGGTCTATAACCTTCTTTTTCTTTGGGGGCATGTTTTAGCTGATGGGGACACAATTCAAGTTGGATTGGGAGATGATAGTGTGAGAAAGGCATAAAATACCCTTTCCCTTGCAAAAGTATAGGCATACTCAGTTTTAATTTTTTTATTGTAAATCACATTGATCTTTAGGAAAGGTGAGGCAAAATAGATTAAATAATTAACAAAAAATGAAAGTCCTTTGCCACTTTATGTTCTTTTTCTGACTTTACACTTGAAATTCTTTGAAACATTAGATGTTTGAGTAGATACTTAGTATATGGCATAGTCACAAAAATATTTCCAGTAGAGGGTGCTACAGTACTAAATGACATCACCTACAAAATTCAGTAGGAGCTAATCAGTAACAAGCTATGAAAAATGATAATCATAGAAATGTTTCAATGAATTACAAATACTATTTTCCTTTTCTATATTTTATTTTATTTTTCAAAAAAATAATTATCTGACATTGTTGCTATTGTGTGAATGGTGACATTAGCAGTAGCAGCCGGTGAGGTGGGATGAAAGCAGTCCTCAGCTGGGAGTGGGGGGCGGGTGTCCTCATGGCCATCAACAGCTGCCTGCTGTAACTTTGTGGTGTCTTACCAATAAGGGCAGAAGCTGCCTGTACTCCCCACTCCCTTCTATTGCTTTGAGTGAATATTTGGTGTGTAGTTAAGCCTGGCAGAAACTATTAAAAGACATTAGTCTACTGCAGAAGAAAGAGTTGCTCTTCCTTTGTTGTTTTAGTTAGATTTGTAAAATCATTTTATAAAAGTTATATCACGATGTCTTTTTTTCCCACTTCCCTATTTATGTTGCAGTATATCCTCTTAGCAAAGTGTAAAGGAATTTGTCCTTCAGAATCAGTTCAAATTAAGCTAATTAGCTATACACATATTTGCTTTGGGCTAGACTCATTATAGGCAGAAATAGAGCTAACAATTTCAATGCAGTTTTTTTTAAAACTTCCTGAAATAATGCTACACACTGCTCTGCTTACTTACACTATTGTACTGTACAGTGCAATTGCATCATGCACAGAGGTTATGTTCTGGGGATGGCACTTAAACCCCAATCCCCCACATGACCATCTTTACCTTTAAGCCGTTTACAGGGCTGTCCAAGTTCTCACAAGAGCCTCCCAAAGCCCTGTTAGCAAGCCCGAGAGCTTAAAAGCTCTTTTCATGCCAGGAAAAACCAGGGCCGAACAAGGTTTTAAGCTCTCCATTTTGCGTGCAGTTAATTTGCGGTATTTCAACCAGCCAGCTTTCAACCACATAAGGTTGAAATCATGCAAGACACCATTGTACTGTAGTTCTTTTTTGCTTTATTTCAGGCTTAAAGAATACTAGCTGTAGTTAGCTGCAATCAGAGCTTGGGTTCTTTTCCTCACCTTTCACCTTAATGGGCTACATAGCCTTCTGAGACTTGAGAAAGGAGTAAGAACCCTAGCCAGACATGCAATTGGATCTGTAATTATGTTTCTGCTTTCCTCCTTCTGTGGAGTATGTCTTCCAGTGCAGAATCATGCATCTACCATACTTGAGAAACTTGCATGTTTTTATTAATATAGCTGTCTACATGTACAGCTCTGAGTATGGAAAAGTTCTGAAGCTTGGCTGACCAGTGCTGTAGCAGATGGTTTACAGGGTGTGCATAGAATATGAGACCTGGAAGGGACCCTGAGGGTCATCTAGTCCAACCCCCTGCAATGCAGGAACATATCTTCCTGCTTAGATTTTTGTGTTTTGCGGCGGCGGCGGCAACAGGAAATTTTGTTTTGTGGCTGCTAAGCAGATTCTTTTTCCTTTTCACTAGTTAGAATTCATTAATAAAGCAAGCTATTGGGTAGTTCCCTCATATATTTTCATTTGGGAATCCTGTAGACCTCTGAAAATTGGGTAGGCATGATGTGCCCAACTCAGTATTAATCACAGCTGAAGAGGCATGCTCAGAGCAATATCGTGCATCAGCCCTTGGTACTGTGACTGCTGAGCTTTGAACTTCATCAAGTCCCAAATGTCAGCGGTGGGGGGAAACAGCTCATTGGAAATACTCTCTTGTCTCTAACTGAACTCCTTGTGATTTCCCCCCATGCCACAATTCTTGGAGAGGGGAGGAAAACCTGATATAAATGCAATGCTATTTAGAAAGGGAAGGCTTAAAATTAATGAGCTGATTTCTAGAGATGAGGAAAAAACCTAGAGAAGGAAATGGCTAGAAAGCAATCTACATAGGCCACAACTTGCTAGACTAGCTGTGCAATAGGCCATCCACACCTGAGAAAATGGCACACCCATTGAGTTTTCAAAATCAGATTTTCTGAGCTCTGAATGAGAGGCAGGTGTTTTAGTTTTAACATTGTGCATATTCCCTGGAAAAGTGAGTGGAGAAAATGTGGCAGTTCCACAGTAAATGCAGAGTGTGGAAGCAGCCCAAGTGACAATCTGTCAAGGAACTGAGAGGACGGAAATTCTCTACACCATGAAAACTGCATGTCTGAAAGATGGCTAAGCTAGAACCCTACTATCTGATATCCAGTATTCAATATGTTGAGAGCTTTAGCGCCTTCCCTTTTATGCCCACCAGGGGAACTCAGGTATATGGTATCCAATCTGGGCTGCATGTTCATGTGTTTTCAGCCCTTTTAGAGAACGGAGTGCCTTGATTCCTGAATGCATAGCATCACAAGCCAGTAATTTCTTTTAAATAAGATTAAGCCTAACATTTGTTATCTAGGAATGTGCATCTTTAAACAACAAATATGCAACTAACCAGGACCTATTATTTCAACTTAAATGTGTTATAAAGCTAATGAACATGCCTACCGATATCTTCTAAATGTCCTACAGCTCACATACCATTGCCACCCAAATTCGCCAGAAATCCATCCATCCCTGGTTGTATCCTGACAGGTTATAATTATTTGGCTTCAAATAAATTCAGCATTGTGTTTGGACACCCACCAAAGAGATGGCTACCAAAAACAAACTTCTACAATGAAGAATCTCCAATATTATAGAATGTAGTTGCTACATCTGGGCATTTCAGTAGGAATGGGGGGTCCAGTGGGCTCTTTTCATGGAGCTGGATACCATGTCCCTGAATCTTGACATCCCACTGCTAGCCCTAGTATGTCACAAGTGCTTCTTTGCCTTCCATAATTCATGTTCACAGAGACACCTGGAACTGGAAATGGGCAGCAGCATAATATAAGAGAGACAGACTGGAGTTTATGCCTTAATCTAAACCAGGGAACCTTTGGCCTTCTAGATGCTATTGGCTCAGACATGCTGGCTTCTGTCTCTTGTTTTATCTGCAGGCAGTTATTTGCTCAAACAAGAGTTTTCTGTGACTTACCTTGGAGTAGATTACAAGATGGATTTAGAAAATCCACCCCTCCCCAGTTTTCAACATGAATCACAGTATATATAGCTCAGTTGGGGTGAGGAGTCTCCAGCCTCCCAGTTGGGCCTCTAGGTCTAAAACAAATGGAGAAACCTTGAAATAAACAGGATAAGCTTCACATGCTCACTTAGGAATGTAAAGTGAACAAAGTAAACACTAACGAATATTCAGATAGCAATTGATCATACTGTTTCTGTCTAATAACTAACAAGGTGGAGTTAATTTATTCTCAGGGTTTGGAGATGCTGATGCAGTACTTCTAGGAGTGATAGGTATGCTACAGTATTTTCAATACCAGTTCATCAACCTGGGTATTGTTCATCAACCTGTATTTTTTCCCCACCCAGTTATGGGTAATTCTAAAAGACTTGGGTAATCTCTTTCCCTTAGATTAGAACAAGACACATTCCTTTGAAACCTCAGCCTTGTTCAGATAGTTCCAGGCTGATGAATCTTCCTTGTGACCTCTGTGATTACTTCCAGATAAGTACTGGGGACAGAGGAGAGATATATATTTTCTAATAAAAATTGTAATCTATTCCCCCCCCCCCAAGAAGAGTCGCCCAAAGTGACTAACAACAAATATAAAAATAAGCGGCAGACAATGCAACTGATTTAATAAAGCGTCTCATAAGATTTGTTGGGATTTTAGAAGCATTGTGTCTTCACAATGCACACACAATAATCCTTTCTAGGAGCAATGAACATGAGTGACCATGGCTGAGTCTGGCTGCCCAAAGAACAGGAAATCAGAAATTAGTCATGCTTTAATGCCATTAAAAACAGTGGGAATTAAGTTAGACGTTACTACCTTAAGTCTCATTAGTTTCAGTGTGGCTAAAATAGGACTAGTTTCCTCTGGAATACGTGAATTAACCCAGATAGTACTGGGACTACCTTGACTGAATAGATAGCTGGCGTCACGCAAGTACGTCATTTCTGAAGCTACCTGAGAGCCTAGGAATTTCATGGTTGTAAAAAAGAGAGAAAGAGGTGATTTCAACCTCTTTCAGAAGCTGCTGTTCATGAATCTGATTTATAGGAGACTGTTCTTGGCACAAGACTAATTGAGAAGAACGATGTAGTATGTAACATGCTGAAAATTAAGTGTAGGGATTTGCATACATGTACTAATTATTTGTGGATAAATAGAAAATTTTGCATAATTGACACTTGGTAATTCACATTTAACTAGAGTGATCACCTAGGACTAGGGTTTGCTGATCAATCAGAAAATTCTTTGAAATTATTTTCCCTCAGGAAATTGAAAACAATCAAGAGCAAATTTGCTTTATTATGGTATAACTCCATAATCTTCAACAATTCCATGGGAAAACTAACGTGCCAGGGTTTCTTTTTGTGCTTTTTTAAGTTGGGTGGGAAATAGTTTTATATAGTCTTGTTGTTGCTGTTACTATTTTAATTAAATAGATTTGTGTACCACTCTTTATCCAAAGATCCCAGTTTAGTTCACATGTGGTCATTTTGTGTTGTAAATCAATTCCTTCCTTTTCAGACTTTGTTTATATATTTAGCAGAACTGTCATATACCTGCTTAAAATGTATTGTAATAAACTGCTATTTTGAAATGTAGTTTTTTCCTCTTTATAGGAAGCCAGGATACATTCTGTAAGAAGAAATTTTTCTCATCCTTCTTCTATGAGTTTAAAGCCTCGTTACGCACGAAGTCCTCACTTTCATCCTAGAAAAGATTACAGATCAGATGACACAGTGCTCACTACTCCTTCCTCTACAGACACTGTTAAATAGCACCATAGTTATACTTAATAGCTAATATGAAGGTGTGTAATTTTGTAGCTCCTAATGTATTTTGAATACTGCTAAGTCAAAATGTCCTTGCTTTTTGTAAGGTGTTTAAAGACCTTGCACTTGTAAACATAAATCGTTTACTCTTAGTAAACATAAATTGCAGGATAAAATCATGGTTACCTTTATCAATTGGTATTCTTAAATGGTGACAGACTTGTAATTGAGAAATATGCAGGCTATACATGTGCTGTTTATTATGCCATTTAAAACCAGCATATTTGTGTTGCAAACCAAACTTAAAATTCATTTTCATCTGATAGGTTACAAGAATGACTAAGTATAATATTAAAAAAAACATTTTTGCTTGATGGAAAACGCATGCTATGTTGGAATCCGAATATTTTATTTTAAATTTGTATTTAAGCATATTTTTGGTTTTTAAAAAATAATTTGGTGCAAATACTGTTTTACATATTGCAACTGAAATAAAATCAATCTTTTTTTTTAGTTTATAAAAATTAAAATAGTTCCATCTGCTTAGGTCCACATATTTTTTTTCTGCTTTTTGTGACTGATACTGTTCTGAAGGATATAAAATACTACACACATTTTTGATACTATTTTGGATGTGCAAAAATGCAAGCTTTGCATTAATAACATCATCTATTACAGTATTTGAAAACTTTCATTAAGCTTTTGTCTTCTCCCTGTGCAGGATCAAAATGAATCACTGCCTATATCATGTCCTGAGGAGGAATACAATTATCCTCTTCTCCACTTGGATTAGAATTGTTTATTCCCTGCTTTTGTTTTACAAGCTTTTTGCTGTAGTCTTTCAATTTATACTTATTCTGGCATAATAAATATGCCTGCTGTATTCAATTAGAATTGAAGCCTTTTTATCAAAGGTGAAGTCCAATTGTTTTATTTTTTTTAAAAAGTCAGGTAAGGATTTCATAGAGTCAGTAATACAACGTCAGCAGGGTAGCATTTAAATAAATCTTTTAAGAACTACTGATACTGTCCTTTAACAGCAAACTGGAAATAAACATTTAAATACAACCTTATTACCTGCTTTGCCCACAGTGTACCTACCATTACACGTGGTTGGAGTTAGGATAAATTCAGACTTTCACTAAAAAAATATTTATTTTTCTAGTAACATGTTCACTCTTGAGTCTTTAAATAGGTTTGCACCTTTATAGAACGTAAAAAGATCATATGCAAAAATAATTTATACCTTTTGTAAAAATGTTTGTGATAACCCAGCAACTATCAGATTTAAGTAGTTTTTATGTCAAGTATAAAGAACTTGAATGGTTGGGGGTTATCTGTTTAATGTTACTGTTTTTATATTTGCAGAGGTTTTAAAATATATCTGTATAAATGTGTTCACATCTATTGAAACTGCTTTATAACTGTGAAAGGATTTGCTCAGTTGTATATATCCTTGTAAACAATATAAAAGTAGCCAAGAAAAGGCCATGTGTTCTGTTACTATGGCATTATTTCTAAGTATATCATGAAACCATTGTATATAGCTTATTTCATCCAAGCAATCAGGATCAGTTTTGAATCTTTTGCTTGGGTTCCCATTTTTACTTCGTTTATTAGACTAAAAAAAGCATAATTTTCTGAAAATATTTCAAAATTGAGATGTCCAAAGAATGTCTGGCATTTAGAACTGCAATTTAGAAAACAATGTCATTCATACCTGAAATCCTTTGTTCTTACTGCTTGCGTTACGGAGTTATTGATATTTATATCAGGTTAAATAATACCCAAGAATTCATTTAAGAGAGCAATATAAACATCAGGATTAGATTTTTTTATCCCTGTTTGGCGAAGAGTAACTCAATACACACAAGTATAGTAATATAAAGAAATGTCTAATGCATAAACAGGTCCCTCCCTCATACCTAATTCTGAGGGGTTATAACAGAAGTTAGAAAGCTGTCTTCTACCCTTTGTATCTGAGGGCTGTTATCAATCTTTTTGAAATGCATGGATTTTTTTTTAATGCAACATTACATTATAGAATTTGGGCTAATACCTGGTCAACCATATTATCTTGAAGGCTAGTTGAATCTAATCTATTCCTTCCCCCGTATTATGTTTCTCCGTAGAAAAAAATAACTCCTGAGTCTAGTGTACTTATTAATTCACCTCATTTATATATTGAGGGTTAGCAAGCAAACATTAACAACACCACTCTGTGTTACAATCCTGATTTTAAAACTTTTATTTGGGATACATGAGAGAATCATATTTGCCATAGATTTAGAGATTGAATGAATTATTTAAGTAATGTTTACGATCATAACTCCAAACGTATTTTAAGAAATAGGTGAAGAACTACCATAATGTTAATTAAAACAGGACTTTTCCTATGACTGTTTTGAAATGTTCGAAAAAATGTGAACACCAAATTGTTATTTGTGCTAGTGAACTGGGGAAAATTCACTTTAATCATCACATTGTCATTTGACATATCACTTTGCTATTTCCTTATGCTTTTTAACATACTCTATAATCCATGTAACAAAATTAGCTACTCAACAAACTGCATTCTACTAATAAGATAGACGAAAGTAACAGAACACATGGCTTTGCATACAGACTTTCTACCTGTATTTTAGTATAGTTTTACAATGTAAGTTTATTGTAATATGTGTTAGTGTAAATGTTAGGGTAAAATGGTAGTTTTGGGACGCTCATACTGCACCAGCTTTTTAAGAAATGTAAATGTCACAAGCAAGATATTTGAAGAGATACGTATACAAATATACTAAGACACTAGATTTTTTTAATACACGGTAATTCCATATTACTGTGGAGCTCTGATTTTGAACAATGCTACAAAGTATAGCAGAAGAGTATTATTTTGTTTTGGGCTTCATTATTGGACAGTGTCGATCAGAGCTTTTGGTGTGATAACAAAACATGGCTGTAAAATGGCACTTGAAAGCAGGATGTATCGTGGGGTATTCTTTAACATATTTTCAAAGGAATACAAGAGTTTACTTTTGCCATGGTAATAAGGAGTAGTTCATAAAAATGCTGATCATAAGTAGAATGTTTTTGCATTGTCATACAATTCTAGCTAAATTAACAGGGTACCAACATGGCTCCTTATGCATTTACTATAGTTCCTGCAACCTTAAGTAAGTTAAGATAAATGTACAGAAAGATGTTTTATCAATAATTTTATAGTACTTCAAAGTTCTACAGATTTGTTCTCTACTCATTTTTTGTTTAAACTGTGGGTATAATCCAGTCACACTGAAGGATTCTGTTAGGCTCAGTAGAGCCTTGATTTACACAAATCCCAAACAAGCATGAGGCAAAGAAGCGGCATGGTAGGCATATGTATGGACTTTCCATTCAACCTAATGCCTTTTGCACAACCTCTACACACACAATGGAGAAAGCATGTCTCTATGAACTATTTGTGCAGGGGTGCTAGGCCCACACTGGACTGGATTCTGCCATGATGTATGATATACAGTAACAATATTGGTTCCTGTAGCTTGTACCATTTTTAAAAAGCCAATGGCTTTGTAACAAAAGTTTCATCTAAATAAAGTATTCTTTATCTACTATTGGTAATGCAGATTCTTTTTTTAGAAAACAATAGTGACATCAAAATAAAAGCAAGTTAGGGGGGTTTCATATAATACCTTATCATCAAGAAACAGAATCCTGGATAGAACTATTTTGAAGGTGCCGGGTCATGGAATAGTTTAGATCTTAATTATTCCAATTCAGGGGTATCCTAGAGGGAGGACAAGGAGGGGTCATTGCTCCCCTTCTGGTGTTTCGCACCACATGGCCACATTAACTCTACCTGTGTATTGAGCAGCTATTGTTATAAACTGGGCAATGTGTTGCTGTTTGATCTTAGTTGCTGCTGCTGTAGTAATAGGATGTAAAACGAAATTAACCACAAAACATAGATCCTTAAAATACCCCCCCCCCCGGTTTAATCTTGAACAGAATTTCCAAGAGTAAGCCTTTAAACCTAGCTGAGAAACTCCTCTTCTCAAATAATTTTGTCCCTTTCCTGAAATGTGAAATGGCTCTCAGCTCTGCTTGTATTCTATGGACAAAATTAATGGAACGCAATATAAGATCAGGTGCCCCTCACCAGCTCCAGTTATGCTATTGAATGCATGCCTTTAATTTGTTTCTGACCCAGCTACGTGAGAAGTTGAGGCAGCTGTGCACAGGAGGTCCTCGGTCCCCAGCGATACATAGGAAAGGTGCTCAGCATATAAGAATCCTCATCCAGTGTACCCAGTGACTCTAGTAGTTATCCTGACTCCAAGGAGCTTTCTACTAGCGGGTGAAGTGTTGTAGGCAAGGTGCAATAATGGCAAAATGCAATTTCTAGACAGCATTTTGGCTCCTCAGGTACAACGGAAGAACTTAAATTTGCTTGGCTTTATATTTGAGGGCAGGGACGCGGGTAGCGCTGTGGGTTACACCACAGAGCCTAGGACTTGCCGATCAGAAGGTCGGTGGTTTGAATCCCTGCGACGGGGTGAGCTCCTGTTGCTCGGTCCCTGCTCCTGCCAACCTAGCAGTTCAAAAGCACGTCAAGTGCAAGTAGATAAATAGGTACCACTCCAGCGGGAAGGTAAACGCCGTTTCCATGCGCTGCTCTGGTTCGCCAGAAACGGCTTAGTCATGCTGGCCACATGACCCGGAAGCTGTACACTGGCTCCCTTGGCCAATAAAGCGAGATGAGTGCCACAAGCCCAGAGTCGGCCACGACAGGACCTTAATGGTCAGGGGTCCCTTTACCTTTTTATATTTGAGGGCAGTTGGTTCATCTACAAACATATGGGACATTTGGAATTGTTTTAAATGTGGTTTTTAATGCTGTAACCCACCCATCTGTTGTATCTGCAGCCTTTGAAACCTTCAGCACGTTCCTTGAGAGGGCAGTCGGACACCCAACAGGTCACCCACTGCCTGGACAATTTTGTTTGTTTGCGGGAGCTGGTGAATCCAGGGGCTGCCAGGACCTGCTGGCGGCCTTCCAGTGGCTATATGATGACTTAAGAGGTAGAAGAAGAAGAGTTTGGATTTGATATCCCGCTTTATCACTACCCGAAGGAGTCTCAAAGCGGCTAACATTCTCCTTTCCCTTCCTCCCCCACAACAAACACTCTGTGAGGTGAGTGGGGCTGAGAGACTTCAAAGAAGTGTGACTAGCCCAAGGTCACCCAGCAGCTGCATGTGGAGGAGCGGGGAATCGAACCCGGTTCACCAGATTACGAGTCCACCGCTCTTAACCACTACACCACACTGGTAGGTCCTCGCTGCCCACAAAAAAGCTTAAGGGCCTTCTGGTAAATTCATTTATTTGGGCCTCTGGGTAGACTGGTAGCTTCCTCAATCCCTTCTACTACTGTTTGCCATGGTGGCGTTTAATGCTGTACATCTCCCATGGGTGCTTCCCAGCCGACTGGCAGCAAGAAACATCCCAGCAGCAAGGGCTGATGTAATGCAGACCAGATCTTTGCCCTACTGCCATGCCAACCCTGCTTATCTGCTGTAAAACCAAAATTAAGTGGCCTTTTTCAGCCCACAAATGCCTGTTTATTGTGCTTATTTCCACTGCTCCAACGAGCCTGGTACAGAATGATAAACTGATGGCACAACACGAGATTTTTAAAATCTCAATTTGACATGAAGACCAGGAACTAAAAATAACCCCTGCATGACTAAGCATTTTTGTTGTTGTTTAGTCGTGTCCGACTCTTCGTGACCCCATGGACCAGAGCACACCAGGCACTCCTGTCTTCCACTGCCTCCCACAGTTTGGTCAAACTCATGCTGGTAGCTTTGAGAACACTGTCCAACCATCTCGTCCTCCGTCGTCCCCTTCTCCTTGTGCCCTCAATCTTTCCCAACATCGGGGTCTTTTCCAGGGAGTCTTGTCTTCTCGTGAGGTGGCCAAAGTATTGGAGCCTCAGCTTCAGGATCTGTCCTTCCAGTGAGCACTCAGGGCTGATTTCCTTCAGAATGGATAGGTTTGATCTTCTTGCAGTCCATGGGACTCTCAAGAATCTCCTCCAGCACCATAATTCAAAAGCATCAATTCTTCGGCGATCAGCCTTCTTTAGGCTCCAGCTCTTACTTCCACACATCACTACTGGGAAAACCATAGCTTAAACTACATGGACCTTTGTCAGCAAGGTGATGTCTGCTTTTTAAGATGCTGTCTAGGTTTATCATTGCTTTTCTCCCAAGAAGCAGGGATCTTTTAATTTCGTGACTGCTGTCACCATCTGCAGTGATCATGGAGCCCAAGAAAGTAAACTCTCTCACTGCCTCCATTTCTTCCCCTTCTATTTGCCAGGAGGTGATGGGACCAGTGGCCATGATCTTAGTTTTTTTGATGTTGAGCTTCTATGGGAAATTTGGGCTGTTTTGTCTTATACAGCTATCCCCAGTGCCTTTCTCTATCTCTGAAAATCTAAAGAGAGAGATAAAAAATTCAAAACAGTGTTAACTAATATGAATAATTTAATAATAATTTTATTATTTATACCTATAACTATAAATGTGTTGTCTTACTCTCAAGGAAACTTAAATAAGCTGTATAAAGAAATCATTCATAGACGGGTCAAAGTTGAAGCAGTACATTTACTTGTAAGCGCTGGGATCATATAATCAGAATTGTAGAGTTGGAAGGGACCTTTAGGGTCATCTAGTCCAACCCCCTGCAATGCCGAAATCTCTAATGCTAGCTGCCAACTTGCAGGGGGCTTAAGACACCTTTGAACAATGCAGTTGATAAGATTGTGGCTTAGCTAGGCTGCATGCCCTGAATAAATTAAAACAAATACAGTGGTACCTCGGGTTAAGTACTTAATTCGTTCCAGAGGTCCGTTCTTAACCTGACACTGTTCTTAACCTGAAGCACCACTTTAGCTAATGGGGCCTCCTGCTGCTGCCACGCCGCCGCCGCGTGATTTCTGTTCTCATCCTGAAGCAAAGTTCTTAACCCAAGGTATTATTTCTGGGTTAGCAGAGTCTGTAACCTGAAGCGTATGTACGTAAACTGAAGTGTATGTAACCCGAGGTACCGCTGTATAAGCAACTAGTTGAAAATCCACTTCTTTGCTCTTTGTTTGCAAAAAGCCCCTAAAACAGAAATTTAAAGAATTAACAGAAGCTTAACAGAAAGATTGCCATAGAGCTCTTTCTTGTATAACGTGAATCAAATCCCTCCTCTGGGTTTGCTATGATGTACATTTCATACTGTTTCTAAATGGGACCTATCAAAAGCAGAGAAGGTGCCTTTTTATATTTTTTAACTTGCTAAGTCATTTACTCCAAATACAACTTGTACTGCTCTCTAGCCAAGAGAATCTTTTGCTTTTGTGTGCATTTTTCCCCCAGCTCTCCTGTGCGAAGGAAGTCAGATCCAAACTCACATTTAAAACAAGAGTCTGAACTGCTTTTCATTTACTTTGCTCCCCTTTGAGATGCCAGAAGCAATTTCCTCTTGAAGTTGACTTCCTTTCTGGAAGCGATTTTGTCTCAAACCATGTTGAGGCTCTCTGGTCCCATTATCTGACTGACTTGCTCTTTTTTGTTCCCTTTTCTTTGCTACTGCAGCAAAACAGACCTTCTGGCTGCAAGGGAATCACGCTGAAGTTTTGCAGCAACTTTTTATTTCGGTTGTTTTCGCACATCATTATCAGCCAGCCAAGAGGGACAGACAAAGCACTCATTGGTGCCCTCTGCAACAGAACACTGCTAGCGGGGGCTGGCTGTAAATTGACGTGGCATGGAAAATCTCTGCTAAGTTTGTAACACTTTGTATGTTCCTGCAAGAGCAGTAACACTCTTGCCCAGGAGGACTTCGTCGCCTGAAAGCATAAAGGGTTATACGCCTGGATGTAACTATGGCTGGAAAATTCCTCCTGTTTCTAACTTGGGACTTGAAGATTCTTTTTTCTTTGGTGTTGTGGCTAGCAGTAAACAGCATCTAAAACTTTGAGATTCCTTCCTCTCTCTTTTTTTTTTTTCTCCAATCAGAGGGAAACAGATTTTGTGGCATTCTCCATTTCTACCTCCACCCTCTTTGCACCTTCCTGCTCCCTGCCGGCTGCGACCATGGGGTGCGGACTCAGAAAACTAGAAGACCCAGATGATAGCAGCCCTGGAAAAATATTTTCAACGCTAAAGAGACCGCAAGTGGAAACAAAGACGGACTCTGCTTATGAGTACATATTGCTTGATTTTACTTTGGAAGGTAGGTATCTTGTTTCAGCAGTACTCTGTGCCAAAGGCTTAACCGGGCAAAAGTTTTCCTTATTTTATTTCTTTGGGTTAGATATGGGGAAACTAATTCACGGGAATCTTTCAACACCAGTCACTGTTAATCATTAGGCTAATGGTTTAGAAATGTGTTAAATTGTGCGTATGAATGCCAGAAAAAATGTGTATGCACGTAACAGTTAGCGCATTGGTGCCTCTGTTCAGAAAAAAAGGTCTTTTTCCAAATCTGTGTGTAGCTGAAAGCCAGTTTCTGTCAGTTGAACTTGACAGTAAGCACTACTTGAGAGCACTTCTACAGTGGAAAATACCTTTTAGCTTCCTATTCTTTGTTTCATGTTCTGTTTAGTTTTTGTAGCTCAGGCATGGAAGGAACACTGAATGTTGTGCAGTTAAAAGGCAGGCAGTGTGGGGGTACTTCCCTCTTTTGTCGGGTTTTTCTTCTTTCTAACCGACTCCCTGTCCCAGAAAGTTGAAAACATAAACAACCGACCCCAGACGGCTTCCCATTAAAAACAGGCAGTTCTATTCAGCTGTACAGTAGTTGCTTCAGGGACTCATAATTTTTGCTGGAACATTTTGGTGTAGCTTCTCCATGGCTATACAGCAGTTCTTGTGGGCAGCTGATACTAGTTTTAAATGCTATGGTTGCAGTAGCCAGAATATATTAATGCAGATTACAAGTATAAATTTCATGAAGATTGTCGTGCAGGACACATTTTAGTCCATTACCTGCATTTTTGGCTTTCCATTCCGTATACAATTCATTCATTTCTCTTTGGGTGAAGCAAAACTTCTTTGTGCGGAGAAACAGTAGCAACAACGACACCATACTTTTGAGTCTCATGCTGGATTACCTAATACATAAGCGATATACCGGTCTATAAGTTTAAATTGGCAATTGATTTAATGCCTTCTAGATTTTGTTTGCAGCTTTTGTTTTGCTACATAGTACGTAGCATTTTGAGTTGCATAGCTCTGACGTTCCTGAAAGTAGTCTGATGGCGGTTATTTCTTGTGAAAAACAATTATTTTTCATTAAAACATACGTTTTAGCAACTGAACGCAAGGAGGAGGGGAGGTATCTTTACATCACTGCAGTGTTCCATGACATATACCGAAAAAATCAGGGTTCGATCCAGAATTTCTGATTTTGCGAATGGAAAGACTCTATTCGTGGAAAGGGTTGCAATCTAGCAGAGACTCCTTCTGAAGGAATAGGGGGGTGGTAATCAGGCCCAGAGTCAGCAACTGGCCTGCTGGGGGGCAAATGTTAAGCCCCAAAGAACCCACTGGGGCTGACAACAGTCGCTGGCATCTTCCTTCTACTTTTTCACTACCAGGGCAACCCACCATTTTCTTTTTCCCAGAATGCTTCTGGGCATAGATGGTTGCAGCCTTGGGCAGTGTTCTGCTTCAAGGAAATAAAGATGTTGGTGACCAGTCATCCCTCGCAGCTGTTCTGGAACCCAATATTTCAGCTGTGCCCTCTGAGCTGGATCACCTCTGTCCTACCCCAGCCATTGCAACAGGAGCCTCCGCTGAATTGCGGACTCTTCTGCAAACAGGAGTCCTTCCTGTTTACAGAAATCTGGGACTCCTGTGCACCACCTGGCGAGCTTATTACGGAGGATCTTGCCAGCATCATGGATGTTTTGTGTGTGTGTGTGTGTGTGTGTGTGTGTGTGTGTCCCGGAGGGCATCATGCCCAGATCCCCCCAGAACTGGTGCCAACCCTGGAAGCAATTTTCACAAATTCATCCTTCCCCTCCACCGCCTCCCACACTGTTCTGGAGTATCCCCACCCCACCCTCTGGAGCAGATTTTCAGGGAGAGGGAGAGATCTGTCGAAACCCATTTTCCACAAGCAGTGCTGTGAGCGGAGTTCCCGCTGCAGCAACTCTGAATCTAATCTGTCAGCAATATTGTGCTTAAATACTTCCCTGTTGTTAATTTCGCAAACCCTTCAATGAACACGGTCTGAATGTTTAGATGCACTCAGCTAGTTTTCTATACAGTGGTACCTCGGGTTACATACTCTTCAGGTTACATATGCTTCAGGTTACAGACTCCGCTAACCCAGAAATAGTGCTTGAGGTTAAGAACTTTGCTTCAGGATGAGAACAGAAATCGGGCGGTGGCAGCGCGGCAGCAGGAGGCCCCATTAGCTAAAGTGGTGCTTCAGGTAACGAACAGTTTCAGGTTAAGTACGGACCTCCGGAACGAATTAAGTTATTAACCTGAGGTACCACTGTAATCTCATTAGGATTTCAGCAAAGACACAAGACCCCTTTTACTTGCAGTCTGATAAAGTGATGCATATTTACTGAAATGTAAGGCTCACGTTCAAAGGGACGCGGGTGGCGCTATGGTCTAAACCACTGAGCCTAGGGCTTGGTGATCGGAAGGTCGCGGTTTGAATCCTGTTGACGAGGTGAGCTCCCGTTGCTCGGTCCCAGCTCCTGCCAACCTAGCAGTTCGAAAGCACATCAAAGTGCAAGTAGATAAATAGGTACCGCTCTGGAGGGAAGGTAAATGGCAATTTCGTGCGCTGCTCTGGTTCACCAGAAGCGGCTTAGTCATGCTGGCCACATGACCCGGAAAAACTGTCGGCTCCCTCGGCCTGTAAAGCGAGATGAGCGCCGCAACCCCAGAGTCGTTCGCGACTGGACTTAACTGTCAGGGGTCCTTTACCTTTACCTTTTTAAGGCTCCCGTTCAGGCAAGTATTATTGCAACCATAATCACCTAATTATGGATGTCATCCTAATCCTAAAAGTTCATAATGATGTGTCTGTCTGCAGCTCAGAGGCAAGAGCAACATCTCAGCAGTTCCATGGTACAATTACTGCTTCTAACGTTCTTGTGAAGTCTTTAGAACACTTAATCTTATGTTTTCGTTTGCTATCTTAGCAAAATTTTGGAGCTGGCTATAGGTCATCTTGTGCAACTAGGATTGACGTGTGTGTGTGTGTGTGTGTGTGTGTGTGTGTGTGTAACAAACAATGTCATCTAAATATGACACCTACATGTAAACACTGTACAAAACCAAGAAAACAGACACTTAATGTTTGGAATAATTCATCTACCTTACATGAATATTCCCAACAAGCTTCAGCCACATGATACTATGTAATATAATAATATACTATAATATACTATAATATAATAATATAATATAATATAATATAATATAATATAATATAATATAATAT
>JAXCMG010000094.1:468972-496021 GCA_034642415.1 Podarcis siculus | reverse complement strand
TAATATAATATAATATAATATAATATAATATAATATAATATAATATACCATTTATGTGTGAATATCTTACTTAAGAGCATCCACATATTAACTGGTGAATGTCTAAAGGGGCTAATTATATTGTACCATTTTATGAATACAGTTGGGTACAGGCCTGCATTGTCCTGTACTGCATATTTTAATGCTTAAACTGGAAATGTATTTACGTATTTAAAAATGTATTTATAGATTACCCTTTCGGGAATAGTTGAACATTGATTGATACATCTAGCATTCACATATTTGTTTAGGTCTGGTTCCTGCCTAAATACTGTCATCTAGCTGACTGAAAATTAATTTATAGACTCTGCAGGTCATTTAAGTGCAAAGTTTTTATTTCATTTTTTATTTTATTTTTGTTTGCCTTCTGTCCATCCCGGGGGAGAAAGTTACCGCTAGCATAACGGAGTTAGCCTAACAGTGGTTTGCCTTAAAATGTTGATGCCTGTAATCTGTTGTTTTATATCTGTGTTATTGGGATTCAACATTATTTTGTTTTCTACATTCTGTGAGCCACCTTGAAAGGTCTCTGTCCTGGAAGGAAGCTTAGAATATAACTATACAGAATCAGTTCAGACCCCAAAACGAATTTGAGCAAACCGATGAAAAAATGCTGGCATCTGAGCTCGTCTAATTTTGCGATTTCCATTGACTGAAATTATGGTTCAGAGCAACCGACAACTCTATGGTGCAGAATCTAATATTGAGCAGGAATTCCACCTGCTGAAAATCTCAGCTTTTTCCTTCTTATTTACTTTTAATAGATACAAGTTCCTAGCTCCCATTGATGCAAAAATAGGTTCGACAGTGTGAATAATGCCTGATGAAATCCAAAAAGCCATGGGATAGGCTAAGTAGGATTTGTAGGGGACAAGGCCTTGGTGCCTTATCCAACTCCTTAGCCCTGCCCACGAGTAGCAAAATCAAAATAAATTGTGCCAGGTAAATACTTACCTACAAATGTGTGTGGTTTATATAGGTCAGAGAATCTAGCTATCTTGATGTATAGAGTTTGTGTTTCTTAAATAAAGGTTTTTAGTATAGACTATATCCAACCCTCAGTCTGTACTGTAGCCATAATAGCTATTTTAATTTTTATAGCTTTCTCCCTGCACCTGTTGTTGTAACCACTAATCCTTCCAGCTTCTCTGAGTCAGTGGTGTGATATAGAGCCATAAGCAGAACAGCCAAGCTGTTTAAATTTTTCCTGTTAGCAGATACCTACAGCGAAACCCCACATTGCAGCTTAAATTTTATATACAGAATATATATATAAGCTACTGTTTCTGTCCAGTGCCGTTGGAAGTCACTGAAATGTTTGTGTAATTGAAATCCCTTTAGCTTCCTCAAATCCAGAGGCGATCAAGATCAGCTCTGTGCTGGAAATTGCAAAAAAGGTGGAGGAATATTATACGAAAGGATATGTGGTAGGAGCTATTCACCCTGTTTTACTGTCAATTGGACGAAGAAGACATTTCCCAGCAAGTCACATTTATCGAGTCGTACTACTGCGTCTCAAACTGAGGTATGTACCATAGTAAATAGGTGTTTCTATTATTGTTTAATGTATTTATATCCTGCCTTTCTCCCAAACAGATAGGAGAAACATAGAGCCAGGCCATAAATACTTGGTCTCAAAAGGTAATTCATTTGCGTTCCAAGTAACACATTTGGGCGACTTTGTAATCAGGCCTCCATGGAGCATTAGCCAAACAAAAGAGTTGCCAAGTCTGAATTCATAATATTTTGGAACGAAGGAAGTTGTGCGTGCTGGCATTTTGTACAAGATACATCAGACTGTAACAAAGGCTGCTTTCTTTCTGTCTCCAGCCAAAAGCATCAAGCATCTAGAGGACAAAGACAACCCAGACTCGTGATTGAGGAGTGTCCTTCAACATATGAAACGCTAACAAATGAGGTGGTAAAAGGACTGTTGGAAAAGGTAGGACGGTCTTAAGGATTCCTCCTTGAAGTATTTTGCTTGTAGGCTTTTCAACATGTCGTGTAGGTTAATTTTTTCCACGTATGACTGAGCCTCCTCCCCTCATGTGCTCTTCTCAACTAGTCACCTCTTGATTTGCAGACCATAGTTTCATTTTAAATATGAACCTGCAAATGATGGTTTGTTCTTGTCTCGCAAGCCTGGGTTATACACCAGGATTTAATCCTGCTTCATAGGGTGAGCACAATCCATAGTTTGCTAGTTCAGACGTAATGAACGATGGTTTGCTACTATCCGCAATGTAACTGATGATGGAGATGTCGTCGCGCCACTCCTTGGTGTGTGGAGTGCCTCAGGGCGCAATCCTCTCCCCGATGCTTTTTAACATCTTTATGCGCCCCCTTGCCCAGATTGTCTGGAGCTTAGGGCTGGGTTGTCACCAATATGCTGATGACACTCAGCTCTATCTGCTGATGGATAGCCATACCGACTCGATCCCGGACACACTGACCAGATGTTTGGAAGCTGTGGCTGGATGGTTTCGTGGGAGCCGATTGAAACTAAATCCTTCGAAGAAAGAGGTCCTCTGGCTGGGTCGGGATGGTATGGGGATGAGGGACCAACTCCCTTCTCTTGCGGGGGCCCAATTAGTGCCATTGCCTTCCGTTAAGAGTTTGGGTGTAATCTTTGATGCCTCGCTTTCCATGGAGGCGCAGGTTACAGCAACAGCCAAGGCAACATTTTTTCACCTTCGCCGCATCAAGCAGTTGGTCCCTGTCCACAGTGATCCATGAGACTGTCACCTCCAGGCTTGACTACTGTAATTCGCAGTGCTTTTCCAGCTGCACTGCCTCCCGGTGGAGTACAGGGTCAGATTTAAGGTGTTGGTTTTGACTAGCCCTTCACGGCCTAGTACCCTCATACCTATGGGACCGCCTCTCATGGTATGCCCCATGGAGGACCTTAGAGGCCCCGGGCCCTAAGGAAGTTAGATTAGCCTCAACCAGAGCCAGGGCCTTCTTAAAACTGGCTACGGCCAATAATAAAAACAAGTTGATTAAAATACAATTTAAAAAAGATTAAGATACAACATTAAAACATTAGGGTGCAATCTCTTCATAGGAGGAGAAAGGAAAAAGAAAGAGGGGGAGGGAATCAAACTGATTCCAAGCCAAAGGCCAGGCGGAACAACTCTGTCTTACAGGCCCTGTGGAAAGAGATCGGATCCCGCAGGGCCCTGGTCTCAAGAGACAGAGCATTCCACCAGGCCAGAGCCAGTGTTGAGAAGGCCCTGGCTCTGCTTGAAGCTAACCTAACTTCCTTAGGGCCCGGGACTTCTAGGGTGTTGCTATATATGGACCTTAAGATCCTCCGTGGGGCATACCAGGAGAGGCGGTCCCGTAGGTACGAGGGTCCTAGGCCGTGAAGGACTTTAAAGGTCAAAACCAGCACCTTAAATCTGACCCTGTACTCCACCGGGAGGCAGTGCAGCTGGAAAAGCACTGGGTGAATATGCTCCCATGGCAGAGACCCTGTGAGGAGCCTCGCTGCAGCATCCTGCACCTGCCGGAGTTTCTGGGACAGCTTCAAGGGCAGCCCTGTGTAGAGCGAATTACAGTAGTCAAGCCTGGAGATGACCGTTGCATGGATCACTGTGGCCAGGTCAGGGTGGGAAAGGTAAGGGATCAACTGGGTGTGGTAAAGCAGTATAGAAGCAGCAGTTGAGATTGCTCTCAAACCCACTTCCCTTGCTCTCCGTTAGCCCCAGCTTCTGCCCAGGTATCCGAACAGACATGTGCTATTTCCGCACACCAGTGCGCACTCCTTTCTTCCCGCACCCATACTCCTGTATAAGGAAAGCATCACATGCAAATGACCCCTCACAGTGTTTCTAATTTCTGAATAATAATTTAGAAATGATTTCTAAATGCACACAGCTTAATTATAACTGTATTTGTGTGTTGGGGGGGAAATATATAGATCAATGATGCCGCGAAGAGAGGAATGAAGTTTGTCGGATTTCTAACACAACCTTGTCCAAAATCGAAAATCTGCAATGGCACAAGCACAGATGGAAATGCAGAGTCTGATTCAACGCTAGGCAGAAGCAGGAGTAGGGAACAGAGAAGACACAACACAGATGACAGTGATAAGCCCTGGAATGAAGGGACTCTGAGTGGACAGTCCTCTGAGAGTGGCATAGAAGAAGAAATCCAGCCAGACATCGGGCAGTTGCGGGAGACAGATTTCCATGATGGAAGAGAAGGCAGTCCTAGCCCAACTAAACTGAGGAAAGAAGGTACTGAAAATTGCTACATATATAGTCTTAACAATTTCCAAGGAATGTAAATATCAATTTTTGGACACGATTGCCATCCGGACTGGTTCAAGATCCGGAGGTGCTTTTGGATTCAGCCATCCCTCCCAACATTAGCAAATAGTGATGGCAGGAGGTGATATAGTGATATATCGCCCAAAACCATTTTGAAGTCCATATCATGATACTGGTTTCATAATTTTTGTCCTGGCGATATATCGCAAATCATGGTGTGTGTGCACACGCTATGCAAAAATCACAATGTAGGGAAAACCGTGACGCCAACCACACAGCTCCATCCGTATTTCAGACGTCATAATGTATCAGCATATCACAATGTTTAGCAGCTGATATATCATGATGTTGAAAACCAGATATACCCCAGCCCTACTGTTCGCCTCTACATAAAGGTAAAAGGACCCCTGACCGTTAAGTCCAGTTGCAGACGACTCTGGGGTTGCGGCGCTCATCTCGCTTTATTGGCTGAGGGAGCCGGCGTACAGCTTCCGGGTCATGTGGCCAGCATGATGAAGCCGCTTCTGGGGAACCAGAGCAGCGCACGGAAACTCCATTTCACTTCCTGCCGGAGCGGTACCTATTTATCTACTTGCACTTTGACATGCTTTCGAACTGCTGGGTTGGCAGGAGCAGGGACCGAGCAACGGGAGCTCACCCCCGTTGTGGGGATTCGAACCACCAATCTTCTGATCGGCAAGTCCTAGGCTCTGTGGTTTAACCCACAGCGCCACCCGCGTCCCTCTACATAGTTCCATCCTTATTTCAGATATTGTGATATATTGATATATCATGATGTTTAGCCGGTGCTGTTTCACAATGTTGAAAACCAGATATCACCCAACGTGGCTTCCCAAACACAAAGGTCACTGCGGGTAACTGAGAGGAGAAGGGGCAGGGCAATCAGCATGTCGAAGGCACAGTGTCAAGAGTGTCCGGTTGGTGGCAGCGGTGCACCTGCACTGCTCCAACCTCTCCACCTCCTTGCACTTCTCCCTCTTAAGTTACTGGCAACAACCTCCATGATGGGAAGCCAGGTAAGCTTCACCAGCCACAATGGCCAGCTTCAACTTTTATGAGTTCTTCTTGCTGTGCAGGCTGTGCCCCTTTTTAGAGCAAGGAAACCTTACCATGCTGATCCATGGTTTTGTGACCTTTGTTATTGCAAGGTACTCCTTAAGTGCGGGTGGTGCTGTGGTCTAAACCACCAAGCCTCTTCGGCTTGCCGATCAGAAGGTCAGTGGTTCGAATCCCTGTGACTGAGTGAGTGTCCCAGCTCCTGCCAACCTAGCAATTTGAAAGTACACCAGTGCAAGTAGATAAATAGGTACCACTGTGGTGGAAAGGTAAACGGCATTTCCATGCATTGTGGTTTCTGTCATGGTGTCCCATTGCGCCAGAAGTGGTCTAGTCATGCTGGCCACATGACCCGGAAAGCTGTCTGTGGACAAACATCAGCTCCCTCGGCCTGAAAGCGAGATGAGCGCCACAACCCCATAGTTGCCTTTGACTGGACTTAACCGTCCAGGGATCCTTTATCTTTACCTTCACTCTTAAGTGAGGCTGCTCTTGAAGATGAACTTCCACAACAGGGGTGGGTCTCCAACATCTGGAGAGTCGCAAGTTTGCCACCCCTATGGTATAAGATAATCTAGAAGAGGCGAGGGCTTTCTTGACAATGACATTCTCATTACTGTAAGGTCCTCTCCAAAGAGGGTCGCCTGGGGCCAACACTGCTGTTATTTGATAGCAGTCAACAGCATTTTTATTTGCCCATGCATTTTAATAGATTATATTAATTTAATCGAACAAGTTTTAGTCTGTTTGAAAGTTTTTTGCTGATTTCTTGTTTTTGATGGGGTGTGGTGTGCTTTTATGCTGCACGCCGCCCTGATATCTGATTGTTTATTTTTAAATAAAATAAATATTAATTCAGCCTGGAGTGCTTACAAAATGCTTCGGCCCATCTGCTGATGATTGTGGCAAGAACATAGGTAACCCGTTCCAATGTAACTCCACTGAATGCTTGTGGCGTTTTGGGCCCAGCTCAACATGTTGGTGCTGACTTCACAGCCTGAAACAAACCTAATTCAGGGAACTGCCTCTCTCTGTGTGAGTCCCTTTGCCAGCTGCAGTCCTCAGAGAAAGGGTTGCTCCATATTTTCACATGATGCAGCCATCAGCAGCTGGTCACAGGGCCTTTGCTGCGGTCACCCTGAGGTTTTGGAATGTCCTCCTGAATGAGGTCAGAAATAGCGTGTCCCTGATAGCATTACAGAAAGGTTGCAAAATTCATCTATTTTGCATGGCATTGCTTCAATGAATATGATGGTCATTGGGTGTAGTCTCAATTGCTAGTATGTGGTTTTGTGAACTTGAACTTGAATTATTGGTCATTATTAAATGCAGGTGGGGACGTGGGTGGTGCTGTGGTCTAAACCACAGAGCCTAGGACTTGCCGATCAGAAGGTTGGCGGTTCAAATCTCCATGACGGGATGAGCTCCCGTTGCTTGGTCCCTGCTCCTGCCCACCTAGCAGTTCGAAAGCACGTCAAAGTGCAAGTAGATAAATAGGTACCAATCCAGCGGGAAGGTAAATGGCGTTTCCGTGCACTGCTCTGGTTCGCCAGAAGCGGCTTAGTCATGCTGGCTACATGATCCGGAAGCTGTACGCCGGCTCCCTCGGCCAATAAAGCGAGATGAGCGCCGCAACCCCAGAGTCGGCCACAACTGGTCCTAATGGTCAGGGGTCCCTTTACCTTTATTACATGCAGGCACAGTGCCCTTATCCAGAAGGTCCCCATACACCTGATGGACCTGTTTTGCCACCTCCCCAACCCCAGCTACAAATGTGGATGGAAACAGGCGTGTGGGTATTCTACACACAGCAACAGGATGGCCTTCAGTAGGAACAAGGGGTCTGTGCTATGAATGGGGCAGAATTTCAATTGAATTTGCATTTAAAGGCCAACCTACTTAATTTGCAGTTACTGAAACGATGCACAGACTGAAACACGGCTAGCCTGTGAGAACAGCCCTTCTCTGAATTTTGCAGTGCAGTTTTCCCACCAGGAGCTGTGTGTGCATATACTGGGCTCAAGTGTGCATAAAATGCACGTGTAAGTGAAAACAACATACAAAACAATGAATTGCATTAGGGGAAATTGTTTTGCAAAAGAAGAAGAAGATATATTTGACAAAAATGTCTTGCGAAATGAGTATGATGAGGAATTTTTGGAAATAATGGTGAATTTTCAAAAGGAGTTGGGTTGTTTTTTGTTTTAAGTAAACTGATGTGGTATTGTGGAGTACTGAACTCAAGCTTGGGAAACTGAAGGAAACAAGAATTAACAGATTTGTGCATCCCTGGTCTGTGAGCATCCCCATTTAACCCCCCTGATTTTCCTACTAGTTACTTGGATTCCACATGCAGCTCAAGCAAAGTGACAGGGCAAAAAATATGCATTAACCTCCCATTTCTCCTAATCACCAGTTACACCATCAATAGGCATGCCAGCAGGTGACGTGGTGATGGTGAAACAGAACTTTGTTGACATACGGTCCCATGTGGCTGTGCCCACAATGGATCAAATCATACTTTTCCTCTTCTTCCCCATCTTCTATTTAACACAATGTGGTTTTGACTACTGGAGGAAGGGAGTAATATAAACCTTTTGTGGCTTAAGGAAACTGTTCAATGAAGGTCTTGCAGACAAATGAAGCTCCTAAGGTCTTTGCATTTTCCAGACAGAGGCAGTGCAGGCATTCTGTATTAACCGAAGAACAGATATATGGCACGAAGATAGGTCATCAAGAAGAAAGTTATAGCAACTTAGGCAAGTATGCGCAGAGTGGTAAAGGTGAATCTTGGAAATGTTGAAAAGGAAGTTGCCATTGTCTGAAGTTCAGTTTGGGGGAAAAAATCAGAACTCTTTGAAGGGACGTCGGCAGCATAATTGCAGAGACCAGATTATGCCGTGAGATGCCAACAGTGTAAAAATAGATTGGATAGATGAGAAAATTAGAGCACTGAGAAAGGGGATGTAAAACAAGACGGGCAAAGTGCCTAGGACTGGGCAGGGAAGATTCAAAAGCAGAGCTGTCCAACTCAAAAAGAGACAGAGAATGAGCATTTTGAGTTAGGAAAAGAACTCAAAGATGAGACAACCTTGTTCTGTCTAAGGAGAAGGAGGATTTCAAATGTTAAGCACCTCTATTAAGTTGTCTGTTAGCTCAGAAGCTTCCAGCATATTGACTTTCAACACCCCACTTGAGTTTAAATAGTTTTCATTTGCCATGTTGAGGCTTTATGTCATGATGTATGGACAAGTTTAAGTCCTCTCCACTTGAAATACTGATAACTGCTCTTGATAAGTGTTTCATTTTTAAAAGGTTAATCTTAGTTACTCCATTCCTCCAAACCCTCGTTATCCCTGACTTCTTTATTTTCTAATATCTTAACAGATAACAAATTGTATACAGTCTTCAACGTCTTCGAGGATGATTCCACCTGTTGGACATATCACGACGGTGTTTTGTCTCTAAAAGTGTCGAGGAAAGGACCGGTGATTAGTACTTTGGATGCTGACTGGCTAGAGTTAACCACGTTTTATTACAAACAAGGGTTGTCCTTAATTGACTCATTCGTACACTGGGAGGCTTCTAAAGGTAATCATACCATTAGTCTCTTTGCACCTGAAGAAGGCGATAATAGTTGTCAGGGCCACCCAAGGTCCCAGCTCACAAGAGACCAACGCCAAGTCCAGCTTATGTACAAAAGCTTTTATTGAAGAACATTGTTAGCTCCACATCAGAGGCGCGTGGCCCCACGTCTGTTAGGCTTAGACCGCTGAAGTCCCCTCTGAATCAGTCCCGCCTCTACACCAGTTTAAGAGGCTTGCGCTGGACCACCTCTTCCTGTCCTTCCTTTTCCGCAGGGTCTTTCTGCCCTCCTGGGTTCCCTCCCTCCGGGATTCCCCAGAGGCTGAATCCCCTGACGCCTGCTCCCCCCTCCTCCGTGCTTTGGGACCAGGCTCCTCCTCCGGGCTCTCCTCACTTCCGCGTGCCTCCACATTTGAACTTGGCGCGCGTACGCTGCTTCTGACCTTCCTTTTGACAGTTACACTGCTCCCGGTACTACTCTCCGCCCCTTCCGGCAGGACGTCTTGCCCCGATCTCCTTCCCCTCTCTGCTTCCTGCTCTGCTCCGTCTGACACACTGGGAACTCCACCCCCTTCACTCCGTTCCGGCGGAGAAGCCGGTCCCAATCTCCAACTCCCACTGGGGGTTCCCCTGCTGCTGCCCTGCTCCTGACTACTCCCCCCTGTGGCTCCCCTTGGCCTGACCAGGGGCGCTCCCTTTTGGGAATCCTCCGATTCACTGGAAAGACTCATGGAAACCCTCGAGTCATTGTCATCCTCTTCCTCGTCGCCCTGGGATCCTTCCCCCTCGCTCTCAGTCTCCTCCCTCATCTGTGCCTCTCTCCCTGAACCCCTGACAATAGTATTATTTATTTCAGAACAGTAAAGGACCTAGATAATGTAGTGGCTTCTCTTACTTAATCAATGTTGTACAATAAGAGTAGGAAGGAGGAAATGATTATTGTGAGGGAAGACACAAATAGTAGAGAAATATTCTATTTTTTCAACAAGTAATATTTTTCTAACAACATTAATTTTTCTTAGAGAATTAGATGGCAAAAAAATAGGGGTGTTTATGAGTGAACCGACGTGATTCACAACTCCTAAACTAATACACGGATAGGAACACAGTTGCCTTTTGTTTTTCTGAATTTTGTGATACCATTCATAGCTCAATGCATCAAAATGCATATAAAAATGTGTATTTTAGGATACCATATTTGATATGGATGTTTCTGAAGGAGGAGAATAGCACATAATTGGTTACTTATGTGATTGGAAGTTCGGGCTTCAAGGTGATTATTTGCTAACTGAAAAGCTTCAAGTTCTTTAAAGTAGCATGCTAATTTTTCGCCCAATATTCATTTCTTTACTGTTACTATCACTGTTTGTGATAGTTGGGTATGAATGGAACAAAGGGCATCAAGAACAGTTTCTTTGTGTGAGTTCTCTTCTCTGAAGAGCTGCTTCTAACAAACATTTCACACAGTCCTTGTATGGAAGATATTCAAGTGATAAGCATTAATAGCTAAATGATAACATTAAGAAAACCTCTTAAGTGAGTAATTTTATGCCTGCTTAGTGCTTTATATTTTACACATTAACATAAAGTATATGTAAACAAACAATAATGTGGTTCATTTAAGAGGTCTTCTTAATGTTATCATTTGGCTATTAATGTTCATTTTAATGCTTTCCATAACTGATTTTCCCTGTGTGGAAAATAGTTGGACATAAACAATTTTAATATGACAATTAGATATATTTATTAAAATGTTTTTATCCATTTATCTTTGGAACCTAAACCTTTCTAGATTTTGTTGTAGTATGTCATGGGTGATTAACTGTGTTTGGCAATTACAGAGAAAAGTACATACAGTATAGTAACATAACAGATTGTGGAATTAAGTGTGGAGACTCCACAAGTTGCTAGCGCCATTACTTGGAAGTAGCAGATCATGCCCAGGGTCAATCAGTAGGAAAAATGTGTCATGTCAATCAGTAGGAAAAATGTGTCATCTCCCTTTCTCAAAAGGACCTCTAAAATGGTCATGTGTTAAGAGAGAGAAGTGAGAGTGTGCTCCCAATGTCTCACACTGATGATGTCACTTCTGGGCACACTTCATTCTGCAGCATACTTCACAGTGATGATAATGTGTGAGGGTGTAACATCCTGGTATATGCGGGTGGCGCTGTGGTCTAAACCACTGAGCCTCTTGGCCTTGCCAGTCGGAAGGTCAGCGGTTTGAATCCCTGCGACGGGGTGAGCTCCCATTGCTCTGTCCTAGTTCCTGCAAACCTAGCAGTTCGAAAGCACGCCAGTGCAAGTAGATAAATAGGTACCGCTGCGGCGGGAAGGTAAACAGCGTTTCCATGCGCTCTGGTTTCCGTCACGGTGTTCTGTTGCGCCAGAAGTGGTTTAGTCATGCTGGCCACTTGACACGGAAAGCTGTCTGCGGACAAACACTGGCTCCCTCGGCCTGGAGCAAGATGAGCTCCACAACCCCATAGTCGCCTTGGACAGGATTCAACCATCCAGTGGTCCTTAATATCCTAAGAAGTGTGTGTGAGAGAGGCATGCAGACAGAGGTCATCTGAACATTATACAACAGATCAGAGGACAACAGTTCAGGCACTGTTTCTCTCTCTCTCTCTCTCTCTCTCTCTCTCTCTCTCTTTCTCTCTCTCTCTCTCTCTCTCTCTCTCTCTCTCTCTCACACACACACACACACATATATCTAGCACATGCAATGTGCCAGGAATCAGGTACAGTAGTACCTCAGGTTACATACGCTTCAGGTTACAGACTCCGCTAACTCAGAAATAGTACCTCAGGTTAAGTACTTTGCTTCAGGATGAGAACAGAAATCGTGCTCCAGCGGCGTGGCAGCAGCAGGAGGCCCCATTAGCCAAAGTGGTGCTTCAGGTTAAGAACAGTTTCAGGTTAAGTACGGACCTCCGGAACGAATTAAGTACTTAACCTGAGGTACCACTGTACCTTCTTTTTACAGGCTCTTTAGGAGAGGGAAATGGCATATTTCTTCTACACAGTAACTCCATACCAGGTGTGTGTGTGTGTGTGTGTGTGTGTGTGTGTGTAATCTCTCGTGGAGAATAACACTAGAAGCTGGTTGAATCCACACTTGATTCCATGATCAGTTTAGTTAGTAAAGGTGACATTATTTTTCTCTGTAGACTCCAAAGACAGAAGAGTGCTGACATGCTAAGACAGAATAGGAAGAAAAACACCCTAATTTGAATGTAATAAAAAGCAGCTACAGTAATGATATATTCCTTAACAATTCAAGGTTTCTATCATTTACTTCCTTCTTTTCTTGTTTCCCCAGCTGACTACTTGCCCAAATCATTAGAAGGCTTATTTATATATGAAGAAGAAGGCTCAGGAGTGCCCGGTTCAAACAGGAAAGGAAATGATGCCATTGTTGTAGAACAATGGACTGTAATTGAGGTAAATGCCTTGTTTTTGTTTTTATGTATGCAAGTTAGTCTCATAGGTCTGTTTGTCTCCAGATTCAGAATGATATTGATTACAAATTTAGTTCAGATTAGTAAATCAGTATAAGCCAGTCTGTAAAATGGGTGCAACTGAGTTGGCTTGAGTTAGAAAAACCCAATTACCGTATTTTTCGCTCTATAAGACGCACCAGACCACAAGACGCACCTAGTTTTTGGAGGAGGAAAACAAGGGAAAAAAAATTCTGACTCTCAGAAGCCAGAACAGCAAGAGGGATCGCTGTGCAGTGAAACCAGCAATCCCTCTTCCTGTTCTGGCTTCTGGGATAGCTGCGCAGCCTGCATTCGCTCCATAAGACGCACACACATTTCCCCTTACTTTTTATGAGGGGAAAAGTGAGTCTTATAGAGCAAAAAATACAGTACTATATTTTCTTGTAAACGCTCTTAACTAATACATAAACGTTCCTAAGGAAATATTGATAGTGTAGATGTTGGTCAGGGCTTTAAGGTTACATACCGATTCAAACTTTTGAGACACACACTAGCAGATCGTAGCATTTGCTACTTAAAATACATCATAGCAGATTATTTTATTCAGCAAGAAGCCTCTGAATAAATATCAGGAGCTTGCCATAGTTGTATATTGCGATTTCTGTGTCACACATTCTTATTTGAACATTCCGTGCAAAATACGCCTGGCAGACAAACTTGAAAAACCACACATGGGTTTGGGTTGATGTTTGGTTTGGGCCAAAGAAATTAGCCACTGTACTGCTGACAGTATATATGTGGTGGCAGCTTCTGCTGGAAAAACTGAACCTCTTGCTTAAATGATGGAACTGGTTTCTAGGAAATGACGAAGCACAATTAGCTGACTTGTTAAGTTCCCCAGTCAAGGTGGCCTCTCAAAAATGTGTTTGCCTTTGAAATATTTTTTCCCCACCCTGCTTTGGGGGAGAGGGCAGCTTTTCTAACCACTAGGCATTCTACTTTTAAATTACACTGCGTTTCAAAAATCCTTAACTTTGGAAGGGTAAGACTTTAAAAAAAAAAAAGTAAGGGGAAGTAGTGCATAAAGTGAGTACCGTATTTTTCGCTCTATAAGATGCACCAGACCACAAGATGCAGCTAGTTTTTGGAGGAGGAAAACAAGAAAAAAAATATTATGAATCTCAGAAGCCAGAACAGCAAGAGAGATCGCTGCGCAGTGAAAGCAGTGAGAGCCAGTGTGGTGTAGTGGTTAAGAGCGGTAGACTCGTAATCTGGGGAACCGGGTTGGCGTCTCCGCTCCTCCACCTGCAGCTGCTGGGTGACCTTGGGCCAGTCACACTTCTCTGAAGTCTCTCAGCCCCACTCACCTCACAGAGTGTTTGTTGTGGGGGAGGAAGGGAAAGGAGAATGTTAGCCGCTTTGAGACTCCTTAGGGTAGTGAAAAAGCGGGATATCAAATCCAAACTCTTCTTCTTCAATTGCTGTTCTGGCTTCTGGGATAGCTGCACAGCCTGCATTCACTCCATAAGACGCACACACATTTCCCCTTACTTTTTAGGAGGGAAAAAGTGAGTCTTATAGAGCAAAAAATACGGTATCTAGTAAAGTAGTTCTGTTAGCACAGGGGCTTTTGGCTGGGCAACTGAGCTTCCTCTCCTCGTGTGCCTCCTGCACACCCCATAAATCTGTTCTCCCTCCTGAGTAAATTTGAAGTATGGGGACAGGCAGAGAGAGGAAGTTCCATTGTGTAAAAGGAAATCCTAGTGTTCGCAGAACTACTTCAGAACTACTTTGCTGTATTATACCACCCAATGGCTCAATTCTGATGACCAGGCATTCAAACAGAAGGAAGAAGCAGCAAACTTACCTTTTCATTTTAAACATGGCTTGTTTCCTCATCAGCAAAAGTGGCTTTGGCAGAATATCCAGATTTCTCCCACACACAATTGCTATGTTTGGTCAGCATTAATTAAGAAAGCAGAATCACAGACTCCTCATAATTTCCTTGTTTGCTCTCAGTTCAGCGACAGAGTTAAAGGTCAACCAGGCACATAACATCCTTTTTCCTTTTCTTTTTGCTTCTGTCATGGGAGGAAGGGCAGGGCATGGATTAAAGTTATAGGAATAACATAGTAAAGTAATTATAATAACAAATAACAACTGGGGATGGGGAAAAGAGGGGAGATGAAATTTGTATGTCAGTGTACTGTAACATGCAAATCAGATCCAGTGTAAGTTTACCAAATTTGAATAGCTAAATAACCAAGAATAGCCAAATAGCATAAACAGACTTTGCCAGTAATTGTCTAAGCTATCTAACTTCTCAGGTTTAGCAAAGTTAATTGTGTTGGGCCGATAATGCCATTTTTCAGAGTTCATCTGCCTGCCACGCACACTTTGTCAGTCATGGGATTAATCAGGCATTAGAACTGCCGTGCCCTTCCTGATGGGGGGGGCAGATGCCCCCGCCGCCTATCAGGAATTGGATCCTAGCCTGCACCCTGCATTGGCAAATTGGGATGCAGGCTGGGACTTGGGCTGTGCCAGGGGGCGGAGCTGACAGAGCGGGTAGGCTTCCCTCGGATCTGTCCCTTGCCCATTTAACCAGCCCATACCTGGGGCTCTACCTGTTCATTCCCTTGCCGGTTTTCCCGACCCACCCACCCTCAGTTTTTAGTTGATAGTCAATAATAATAATAATACAGTGGTACCTCAGGTTACATATGTTTCAGGTTACAGACGCTTCAGGTTACAGACTCCGCTAACCCAGAAATAGTACCTAATAACATAAGAACTTTGCTTCAGGATGAGAACAGAAATCTTGTACTTAATTCGTTCCAGAGGTCCGTTCTTAACCTGAAACTGTTCTTAACCTGAAGCACCACTTTAGCTAATGGGGCCTCCCGCTTCCGCTGCGCCGCCGGAGCACAATTTCTGTTCTCATCCTGGAGCAAAGTTCTTAACCCGAGGTACTATTTCTGGGTTAGCGGAGTCTGTAACCTGAAGCGTATGTAACCGGAGGTATCACTCTACAGTCATACCTTGAGTTGAATGTCCTTCAGGTTGAGTGCTTTCGGGTTGCGCTCCGCGTATCTAACCAGAAGCGTATGTAACCCGAGGTACCACTGTATTTGGCTTGTGGAAATGCTTGCTGCTCTCCCCAAATATACTAATGCCTCTGTGTGTTTTTTTTATATAGGGCAGTGAAATCAAAACGGATTATGGTCCTTTGCTACACACCTTGGCTGAGTTCGGTTGGCTTTTAACGTGTGTGCTGCCTACTCCAATCATCCGACTGGACAGGTAGATGAAAACGGTGCCTTTCTCTCCCTAGTGCATGGCAGCCTGACTTGCGGGGACATACCTGCTCCTGACAACACACGGGGTCTGAAGTGACGCCACCTGGCAGGCAGGGCTTCTGCTTTCTCCAGGAGCGCCAAGCAAGGGCTTTCAGATGAGTCACACGCACGTCCAAAATTAAAATGCTGAGCAGGGTCTCCGTCCCTCCTGACTATAATAATAATAATTTATTATTTATACCCCATCCATCTGGCTGAGTTTCCCCAGCCACTCTGGGCGGCTCCCAATCAAATGTTAAAAACAGTACAGCGTTAAATATGAAAAACTTCCCTGAACAGGGCTGCCCTCAGATGTCTTTCAAAGATAGGATAGCTGCTTATTTCCTTCACATCTGAAGGAAGGGCGTTCCACAGGGCGGGTGCCACTACCAAGAAGGCCCTCTGTCTGGTTCCCTGTAATCTCACTTCTCGCAATGAGGGAACCACCAGAAGGCCCTCGGCGCTGGATCTCAGTGTCCGGGCTGAACGATGGGGGTGGAGACGCTCCTTCAGGTATACTGGACCGAGGCCGTTTAGGGCTTTAAAGGTCAGCACCAACACTTTGAATTGGGCTCGGAAACGTACTGGGAGCCAATGCAGATCTCTCAGGACCGGTGTTATGTGGTCCCGGCGGCCACTCCCAGTCACCAGTCTAGCTTCCACATTCTGGATTAATTGCAGTTTCCGGGTCACCTTCAAAGGTAGCCCCACATAGAGTGCATTGCAGTAGTCCAAGTGGGAGATAACTAGAGCATGCACCACTGTGGCGAGACAGTTTGCGGGCAGATAGGGTCTTAGCCTGCGTACCAGGTGGAGCTGGTAGACAGCTGCCCTGGACACAGAATTAACCTGTGCCTCCATGGACAGCTGTGAGTCCAAAATGTCCCAGGCTGCGCACCTGGTCCTTCGGGGGCACAGTTACCCCATTCAGGACTAGGGAATCCCCCACACCTGCCCACCCCCTTTTCCCCAAAAACAGTACTTATGTCTTGTCAGGTTTCAGCCTCAATCTGTTAGCCGCCATCCATCCTCCAACCGCCTCCAGACACACAGTTAACCAAGTCAGCCTGAGGAGGGAGGTTTCTCAGTTCTGTTTGTAAGCAGCAGCTGTTGGGTTTCTTACCTCATTGTGAGGGTCTCCAGCTGTTTTGGGGCTGCAACTCCCATCATCCCTAGCTTAGCAGGACTAGTGGTCAGGGGTGATGGGAATTGTGTCCAAAAACAGCTGGAGACCCAAGTTCGGGGATCCCTGAATTAGAACAATTATGGTATCCCTCTTCTGTGATAGATTCAAACAGGAGCGACCGTTTCACTGTAATTACAAAGGCTACCAACTACTTCAGCAGAGTTTGTTGCTTGGGAAGGAAAACTGTCCGCGTAATTTTGGTGGTGGGTGGAGTAGCTCAGGAACCGATCCAAGCAAATACGTATTTTTTTCCAAGGGAGTTGACCTAGTTTCTGAATCAATTCTTCTTTTTAAGTGGAAAAGCAGCGCTAGTGTTCCAGATAGTGTTGATAAAATACTCGAGTGCAGGTTTTTTTCCTAAGGGTACATTGTTGTCCCAGAAAAGAAAAACAGAAGCAACTGAGATTTGGGAGTTCCCTGTTTTGTTTTTAAAAAATTGTAGCCTGAAAATCTCCATCAAGACTTGAGCTCTGATTAAAAATCTGTCCTGAAATATTTGGTGGGGTGTTTTTTTCAAGAGAAGAATCATGGTTTTGTGAGGTTTTTTGTCCCATAGTTTCATTCTGAATATTTTCTGCACTTTTGTTGTGGAAAATAGATAGATAGATAGATAGATAGATAGATAGATAGATAGATAGATAGATAGATTTCTAACCCATCTGGCTGGGTTGCTAGTCATAAAACTGATCCACAAAAACTGTTACGCAGTAGTGAGACATCTGTCAAAAGACATTCATTTTAGCATGAACATGGTATTGCTGTTATCTGAATATTCTCATTTTTTTTTCTGATCAACTGAAACCTTTAGAGCAGCATCACATTTGCTATTTTTTAGGATCTGAAATGATCAAGTAGGAAAAACCAGCAGAAGGGAAATTGTCCCAAATTGCTTTCCATCAACATCCTTGCAGATTTTAACCACAACAAGCGTTTAAAGGCAAACAGGAAACGGCTCCTGGCTTGATTGCCTGTAGAAGGGAACTAGGGCATCATAAGCAGAAAAAGGGGAGGTAGAGGAAGTCGGAAATATTACATAACTAGCCAACTCTTGCAGACAATAATATTTGAGTTATTGAGTGGTATGATTTATCATGTGCTAATACTGAATGAGCACTGTTTCTGTGCCGGGATGGGTATGATTGTGGAAATAAAGGTAGAAAATTAAGGGAATATTCCAGACATCGGTAGACTAAGGAATCTCCACCACATGGTGGGATGCAGACGTGCATTATTGAAATATACTCAGAGTCGAGAGTGGATTTCATGCTCTTTATTCAGCTCATAGTGGTGAGGAGGAATGAAAGTTTCCCCAAAGTATCTGCTTTATATACATTGTTTACACAATGGGCTGCACGTGATTGGATAATTCCGGGATTCTCCCGTAGGCCAATCAGGTTGCGGATTCACTTCCATCTGGAGCTGGATTGGGTGGCTCCTGCAGACCAATCATACTGCTGCATTGTTCTATGACCAATCAGACTGCTGCATTCTGGATCCTATTGTTCTAGGACCAATCAGACTGCTGCATTTTGGATCCTATTCAACTCAGTACATAACAATTATCAACAGCACATGCAGCCAACCTCACAGAATTGTAGAGTTGAAGGGGAACACAGGGGTCATCTAGACCAACCGCCTGCAATCTAGGAATCTCAACTAAAGCATCTTCAGATGTCTTCTAAAGATTGTATAGCTACTTATCTCCTTGACATCTGGTGGGAGGGTGTTCCACAGGGTGGGTGCTGCTACCAAGAAGGCCCTCTGCCTGGGTCCCTGTAACTTTACTTCTAGCAATGAGGGAACCACCAGAAGGCCCTTGGAGCTGGACCTCAGTGTCCGGGCTGAACGATGGGGGTGGAGACTCTCTTTGAGGATGAATGGAGCCGTTCAGGGCTTTAAAGGTCAGCACCAACACTTTGAATTGTGCTCGGAAACATACTAGGAGCCAATGCAGATCTTTCAGGACTGGTGTTATATGGTCCTGCCGGCCGCTCCCAGTCACCGGCCTAGCTGCCGCGTTCTGGATTAGTTGTAGTTTCCAGGTCACCTTCCAAGGTAGCCCCACGTAGAGCGCATTGCAGTAGTCCAAGCCGGAGATAACCAGAGCGTGCACCACTCTGGAGAGACAGTATTCATGTGAGATGTTTTAATTGCTTTCAAACTGTTGTAACCCATCCTGGGACTTCATGCTGAAAGGCAGGCAAGTAATCTCAATAATAAACAACAGTAATAGGAACAATAACAGCTACTCTTAAATAGAAGGGCTCCAATCCAACAAAGTGTGCATATAGACTTCTTTCATTTTTTAAGGCAAAACCTGTAGTAATACAATGTTTGACAGTAAAGACTAAATGGGGGCCTCCTCCTTTACTGACTAGCAATTCCAATTGCTGTTTGCATAGCCCAGGGTGTTAGATCAGGTTGGCGAATCACACACCTTGCACGTGAATTCCTCATCTTGCTAGGGTTCAATCTAAGGAAGTTAGATTAGCCTCAACCAGAGCCAGGGCCTTTTCAACACTGGCTCCGACCTGGTGGAACGCTCTGCCTCATGAGACCAGGGCCCTGCAGGATCTGATTTCCGCCTGGCCTTTGGCTTGGAGCCAATTTGATTCCCTCCCTCTTTCTTTCTTTTTTCCTTACCTTCTCCTCCTGCGATGAGGCTGCATTTTAATATTTTAAGGTTTCAATATTTTAAGGTTGTATTTTAATTTTGTTTTTAAGTTGTAATCATTCAACTTGTTTTTATTATTGCTTGTAAGCCGCTCTGAGCCCGGCCTTGGCTGGGGAGGGCGGGGTATAAATAAAAATTATTATTATTATTATTATTATTATTCATCCAAATGTCTGCTTCTGGCACACACATATGTGAGTTGGAGTGCTGGTGTAATGTCTGGCAAAACCATTACATGATTTATATTCAAAATTTCAGTGTTATGTCCTTCAACTGATAAATCATTTCCACTGGTATCTATTCTGCAAAGTAAACATAGCAACAACATCATTAAAAATAGGCAGACAGAGGAAATGCCACATTAATTAGTATTTGTCTGATGGGTTTTATGCTGTCTTTCACATGGCGGATTTCCTTAAGAATGCAAATCACATGTCTGAATACAGAACAGCATATTCTGCAGTCTACGGTTCTCTTTCCCTCCCCGCACCCCCCCCCCGCCACTGACTTTGAACTCTTAACATCAGAACTCCTGTTGAATCTTAATAACTTTTAGTATCCCAATGTCTTGTACCTTTCAGTGCTAAATGTAAGAACAGAGCTGTTGTTTTCCCCAAATCTGCTGGCGCAGTGCTCTGTGCAGAGAATTAAATCAGGGAATACCTACCTAAAAGAATAAATAAAAATGGGAAATTATGGGTTGGTTCCTAAGACACAAGAGCAGGGTTCTACTCACACAACAGGCCTTTCCTTCTAAGTCCCTCTGGGCACTCTGAAAATCAACTTGTGAGTCTCGGGGTATCACAGATGGAACCAGGGGGACTGTACCTTTTTTGAACAGGTGCCTTACTCACAGTAACCTTTGGATCCAGCCATATGCATAAACTTCTGGGTGCAACTACTAGAGTAAAAGCAGTCACACACTTGAGAATAAATAAAACAGTGAAAGAAGCACTCATTAGCTTCCCTCTGCAGCTTTCGTTTTCACACTCATATTCTACCAATTAACAGTTTTTTGCAGACTGCCAAGCCATCCCACGAAGGGATGATGCAATTGCACTGCTTTGAAAAGGTGTTAATCTCCAGTAACTTAGCAGTAAGAACAACAAAAGAGTCTTGTGGCACCTTAAAGGCACCTTATGTTCACGGACCACAGTCTACTTATATCTTCTTCCTTTTTTTTGGTGAAGCAAATGAGAGCAGAAGGAGCTCCCCTGACTTGAAGACTTTTGGGTCTGGCTGAGCTGTTTCAGTAATAATAATAATAATAATAATAATAATAATTTATTTGTACCCTGCCCATCTGGCTGGGTCTCCCCAGCCACTCTGGGCAGCTTCCAACAAAGATTAAAAATACATTAAAATGTCACACATTACAAACTTCCCCAAACAGGGCTGCCTTCATATGTCTTCTAAATGTCAGGTAGTTGTTTATCTCTTTGACATCTGATAGGAGGGTGTTCCACAGGGCGGGCGCCACTACCAAGAAGGCCCTCTGCCTGGTTCCCTGTAGCTTTGCTTCTCGCAATGAGGGAACCGCCAGAAGGCCCTCGGCGCTGGATCTCAGTGTCTGGGCACGACGGGGGTGGAGACGCTCCTTCAGGTATACTGGGCTGAGGCCGTTTAGGGCTTTGAAGGTCAACACCAACACTTTGAATTGGGCTCGGAAACGTACTGTGAGCCAATGTAGGCATTTCATTTTTCTCGTTGCTGGCTAGATAGACATATAGACTATCTGCTGCTGTTATTTTTAACTTGTTTTTATTAAGGGTTGTATCCATTGGTGCCCTTCCACAACCAAATTCTTCCGTTCACAGTCTTTGCTAACAGGACAGGAAGAGCAATGATTATTGCTATTCCTTCCTTCCTCCTGCCGCAGCCCACAACCACCATCTTCCATACCAGAATCGTAAAATTGTAGATTTGGAAGGGACCCTGAGGATCATCTAGTCCAACCCCCTGCAACCTTGGCGTCATGAGCATCACATTCTAACCCACTGAGCTACCCAGTCCCAGAATATCGGAAGCAGATTTTCAGGGAACTGTACAGGGGAGGGAAATTGGCAAAAAGCCCCTCTCCTCCTCTTGCAGGGGACGCGGGTGGCGCTGTGGGTTAAACCACAGAGCCTAGGACTTGCCGACCAGAAGGTCAGTGGTTCGAATCCCCGCGATGGGGTGAGCTCCCATTGCTCGGTCCCTGCTCCTGCCAACCTAGCAGTTCGAAAGCACGTCAAAGTGCAAGTAGATAAATAGGTACCGCTCCGGCGGGATGGTAAACGGCGTTTCTGTGCACTGCTCTGGTTTGCCAGAAGCGGCTTAGTCATGCTGGCCACATGACCCAGAAACTGTACGCCGGCTCCCTCGGCCAATAAAGCGAGATGAGCGCCGCAACCCCAGAGTCGGCCACGACTGGACCTAATGGTCAGGGGTCCCTTTACCTTTACCTTTTACCTCCTCTTGCAGAGTCATCCTGGATCAAAAGTCTTCCCATGAAAAAAAGAGCACCAGCAAATTCAGCCCCAAGAAGTGTGCAATATGCCTTCTTTACAAATAATTAAACGTCTAATCCCATATATACAAAAACCAACATAGCCCCGGCAATTACTTCGTTTCTAATTACTTCTTTCTCTCTAAAATATCATGAAATAGGAAGCACATCCCTCGGGCCATGACTGCGGCTCCCTAAGCCTGTTTTTCAGTCAACTTTATTTCCTTTCCCAGGATACTGCAAGAGAAGCCTGTTCTGCCCTCAACAAACTTGTAACAGCTATCAGCTCCAACAAATGAACTAAATATACCCTTCAAAGCAGCCAAATTAAAGGAAAAAACACACAACTGTTAGGAAGGCGAAAAACAGTGTTAGAAAGGTAAACTAATTGCAGTGGCGTGCTATCTCCTCCTCAGCCTAAGTTATGCATTCCTTGGCAAAGGCGTAAAAGAGAAAGCGGGGTGTGAGATTTAACTTATAAAAGAAACTCCCTTTTAATGCACTTTCCCTCCCTCATTGAAATTCAGTAGAAATTCCACCATCACTCAACTCAGTTGTGAATTAAAGCAAGCCCCTGGACATTGTCGTGTTCAGCATTTTAATAAGCCCAGACATCACACATGTTAAATTTGCTTCCAGTCTAAGTAGCGCTCGCCTGCTTCCTTGTTAAAATCAAAGTTTTGCCATCGTCAAACTATCTTAATTATTCCGTGCCTTTGTTCAGGAGGGCACACAGCAAAGGAAATGCCTTGTTGCCAGACAAATTCCTGGGATCAGAATCCTGCACATTTTTTTCCCTATCAGGAAGGTTTGCATGTAAAATGATGTTTCGTCCTTCTCCCCCCCTCTCACCTCCCTAGTCTTTCCCAGTGGAATCTTTGGAGTTACTGTATTTTTCGCTCTATAGGATGCACTTTTCCCCCTCCAAAAATTAAGCGGAAATGTGTGTGCGTCCTATGGAGCAAATGCAGGCTCCTTGGCTTCAGCGATAGCAACACGAAGCCTCCGAAGCGCGGAGGGAGTGCTCCCTCCACGCTCCGGAGGCTTCGCGTTGCTTTCGCTGAAGCCTGGAGAGTGAGAGGGGTTGGTGCACACAGACCCCTCTCGCTCTCCAGGCTTCAGGGATAGCCACCTGAAGCCTTTGGAGTGCAGCACGAGTTCCCGCTGCACTCCACAGGGGTCAGGTTCCTTTCGCTGAAGCCAGCAGAGCAAGACTACTCCTAGCTTTAGCAGAGAGGAAGAGCTGCGCAGCACCCCTTCAGCCAAGCGGGAGGAGAAATGGAAGGGGCTCCGTTTCTCCTGCCGCTTTGCTGAAGGGGCGCTGAGCAGAGAGGGGGAGAATTTTTTTTTCTTGTTCTCCCCCTCTAAAACAAGGCGCGTCCTATGGTCGGGTGCGTCCTATGGAGCGAAAAACACGGTATTTCAATAGCCTGAACACTGGCTCCTTAGGCACATACTAGTATGTGGTGGTACTTAATGCCAATCGACATGTTTCACAGAAGATGCATGTATCAACCTTCCAGTGTATACACATGTTTTTAATTAAAAGTAGCAGGGCTGCAAATTTGATGGGAAGAGTTGGTCCCTGCCCACCTCTCAAAAAAACTCCCAAACAGCTTTTTAATTGCTCCTCTTGCAGGACCAGCGGCATCACCCATTAACTCATCAGGGCAGTGTAAGAATATGTAGGAAGCTCAAAAGTAATAACCAGCAATAGCAAAGGGAAATGGAAATGAGCTAAGAGAGTGGAAATGAGGGGGAAGAGACAGGTTTAGATCGTTCGATGGGTTAGGAGGCCCAATAACTGCACTGCGTGAAACTATCTTAATAAAATAAACTGCTTATATTTGGAGCCCTTCCAGACAGCCTGTTTATGGAGGATTCATTCTGATTTGCCTAATGGTCAGGGGTGCCATCGGGTGGGGGGGCTGAGGCCCCCCAAAAGATTTCAAAGAAGGGTTTGGGTTTTGCTGCGGCTGGGTGCACACAGTTGCTGGTGGTTATGTCTTTCTAATAATAATAATAATAATGTGTTTTTTATACCCCGCCCATCTGGCTGGGTTTCCCCAGCCACTCTGGCCGGCTTCCAACAAAACACTAAAATACATTAATGCATCAAACATTAAAAGCTTCCCTAAACAGGGCTGTCTTCAGATGTCTTCTAAAAGTTTGGTAGTTATTTTTCTCTTTGACATATGGTGGAAGGGCGTTCCACAGGGCGGGTGCCACTACCGAGAAGGCCCTCTGCCTGGTTCCCTGTAACTTGGCTTCTTGCAGCGAGGGAACTGCCAGAAGGCCCTCAGTGCTGGACCTCAGAGTCTGGGCAGAATGATGGAGGTGGAGACGCTCCTTCAGGTATACTGGGCCGAGGCCGTTTAGGGCTTTAAAGGTCCGCACCAACACTTTGAATTGTGCTTGGAAACGTACTGGGAGCCAGTGTATGTCTTTCAAGACCAGTGTTATGTTGTCTCGGTGGCTGCTCCCAGTCACCAGTCTAGCTGCTGCATTCTGGATTAGTTGTAGCTTCCGGGTCACTTTCAAAAGTAGCCCCACATAGAGCGCATTGCAGTAGTCCAAGCGAGAGATAACTAGAGCATGCACCACTCTGGCGAGACCGTCTGCGGGCAGGTAGGGTCTCAGCCTGCGTACCAGATGGAGCTGGTAAACAGCTGCCCTGGAGGCAGAATTGACCTGCGCCTCCATGGACAGCTGTGAGTCCAGAATGACTCCCATGCTGCGCACCTGGTCCTTCAGGGGCACAGTTACCCCATTCAGGACCAGGGAGTCCTCCACACCTGCCCGCCTCCTGTCCCCCCAAAACAGTACTTCTGTCTTGTCAAGATTCAACCTTATGGAAGTGGATGTGCTAGACCAGGGATGTCCAACAGGTTGATCGCAATCTGCTGGTAGATCCCGGTGAGGTTTTGGTAGATCGCGCTGGATCTCTGGATCCCTTTCCTTAGCGCTGCTAAAATTTACTCCTTCCCTGCCCCCTCACCCCGCCCTCCATTGTTGTTTGATCTCTGGAAGGGAAGATGGAGCTTTCTCTGCGCTGCTGTTTTCATCCATAGCGATTTTTTGTGAGTGACTTTACCCTTTTGTCTCTTGCCTTTAACCCCCCCCCCAACGGAACTTCAACCCCCCCCAAAAGCTTTTTTTAAACCCCTCAAAAACGGGGCTTTTCTCCTCCCTAAAAAAGCTCAGCAACTTTAAGCTGAACCCCCAAAAACAGAGGTAGATCACTGCCAGTTTTTAATTCTGAAAGTAGATCGCAGTCTCTTGAAAGTTGGCCACCCCTGTGCTAGACCAGTGTCTTGCCTGGCCAGTGGACTGAGTGGTGATAAAAATGACGACGATAAAAATAATAAAGGAAGATTGTACAGTGTATCTTAATTTTCTTAATGGAGGGAAAGTCAGCACAAGCAGTCCAACCATATCCAGTCATCTTTCTGTGACACGGCTTTGTGCCTTGAACAGCTGTGATTTGCATGCGGAAATTCAGCAGTTCTGTCGCCACGTCAGGAAGAGTTAGACCTGTTGGATTTTATCAAGCAGCTGTTAAAGGCACAGAACATTTGTCAAGGGGGAAAAAAGGTAGCGACTCCAGGCCATAGCTGTCAACTTTTCCCTTTGGTTGCAAGGAATCCTATTCGGAATAAGGGAATTTCCCTTAAAAAAAGGGAAACGTTGACAGCTATGCTCCGGACATAACAGACCAGAGCCTTGTTTGGATTGTTCCTTCAAGGTGCAATCTGTCCCTGTCCAACAAACACGGCTTCCCCCATAAACAGATGGTGATCCAGGATTTATTTTTATTTTTTTAAAGATATTTATTAAGATTTTCCAAGTTAATACAATAAAAATATAAAGAATCAACAAGAAAAAAGAAAAAAAATGAAAGAACAGAAAAGAAAAAATACATAAAAGTTAAAAAACACATTAAGTTCACAGTAATTTACTTTCATTGACATATTTTCCCGACCTCCTCATACCTCCCCTTTTTGTATTCCAAATCCAATTATTGATTCAGCAAATCCTTTACCATAATTCTTAACCTAATTCCACCTCTCTTTTTTTTCCCCTATCCCTTAGAACATTACAGCTGGAAACCTCTTAAATTACATCCAACATCATTCTAACATTCATTAATTTTACAATATTTCTGTAAATAATCCTTAAATTTCTTCCAATCTTCTTCCGCCGACTCTTCTCCCTGGTCGCGGATTCTGCCAGTCATTTCTGCCAGGTGATCCAGGATTTAATCTAATATGAAACATTTTAAAGAAATAGATTTTGCCCCTTACCAGATTCAGGAAATAGAAAATTGTTTTCAATACTTCTAGATAGTTCACTGAGAACAAGATTTCTCTTTCAGTTTTAGCTAACTTTAGTTGCATCAAGGCCTAACAAGTCTAAAACATTTAGACTTTGATGCAACTGAATGTAGTTGTGACATGATTCAGTTCATTTGAAATCAGTGATGCAAGTTAATGGCGACTGAATTAAATCCTGTTGCTTTCAGTGGTGCTTCAGCTGTGCACCTACCTATCTGAGAAAGTAAAAGTTGTTCAACAGTGGGACGGTCTCCATCGGGAGCTTGTGGACTCTCCTTCGTTGGAGGTTTTTAAGCAGAGGTTGGATAGCTACCTGTCATGGATGCCTTGGGTGAAATTCTTTCATTGCAGGGTTTGGACTAGATGACCCCTGGGGTCACTTCCAACTCTAGGTTTCCATGAAATACTGTTGTTGTTGTTGTTGTTTAGTCATTTAGTCGTGTCCGACTCTTCGTGGCCCCCTGGACCAGAGCACGCCAGGCACTCCTGTCTTCCACTGCCTCCCACAGTTTGGTCAAACTCATGCTGGTAGCTTCGAGAACACTGTCCAAGCATCTCGTCCTCTGTCGTCCCCTTCTCCTTGTGCCCTCCATCTTCCCCAACATCAG
>JAXCMG010000094.1:431232-452627 GCA_034642415.1 Podarcis siculus | reverse complement strand
AAAGAAAGAAAGAAAGAAAGAAAGAAAGAAAGAAAGAAAGAAAGAAAGAAAGAAAGAAAGAAAGCTGGCTAACCGTAGCCATTGCGTCAGTAAGTTTCTGCTTAGATTAGTAAGAAGAAGAAGAGTTTCAGCGGTGGGCAAGGCCGGTCAGGGAGCCTCATCTCCTCACTTGACATCTGGCAGGAAAAATATCTTATCCCTGGAGAAAACTAAGGCGTGAAGGAGACAGCTGGTTTGGAACAAAGGGGAGATTATAAGCAGCTTTAAAACAACAGCATAACCTTGCATGTCAAAATTGGTAATGATAGCACCGTCCAATGTGACTAAAATGAGATGGGCTGTGTTCTTGTGTGTGGACTGTGGAGGCCAGGGGTTGGGAACTTTGCAGCCTCCAGATGTTGCTAAAACACAACGCCCATCAGCACCAGCAAGCATGGCCAACAGCCAGGGGTGATGGGAGCTATAGTTCAACAACATCTGGAGGACCAGAGGTTCCCGCAGCTGGAATAGATTGATAATGTGGGTGAGACGTGGCACAAACTGATCCTAAGTTAGTCTCTCACATTTCAGTGAATAATAATAATAACAATAATTTATTATTTATACCCTGCCCATCTGGCTGGGCTTCCCCAGCCACTCTGGGCGGCTTCCAAAAAAATATTAAAATACTGTAATACATCAAGCATTAAAAACTTCCCTAAACAGGGCTGCCTTCAGATGTCTTCTAAAAGTCTGGTAGTTGTTCTCTTTGACATCTGGTGGGAGGGCATTCCACAGGGAGGGCGCCACTACCGAGAAGGCCCTCTGCCTGGTTCCCTGTAACTTGGCTTCTCGCAGTGAGGGAACCACCAGAAGGCCCTCGGAGCTGGACCTCAACATCTGGGCAGAACAATGGGGTGGAGATGCTCCTTCAGGTATACTGGACCGAGGCCGTTTAGGGCTTTAAAGGTCAGCACCAACACTTTGATTTGTGCTCAGAAAAGTACCGGGAGCCAATGTAGGTCTTTCAAGACCAGTGTTATGTGGTCTTGGCGGCCGCTCCCAGTCACCAGTCTAGCTGCCGCATTCTGAATTAGTTGTAGTTTCCAGGTCACCTTCAAAGGTAGCCCCACATAGAGTGCATTGCAGTAGTCCAAGCAGGAGATAACCAGAGCATGCACCACTCTGGCGAGGCAGTCTGCGGGCAGGTAGGGTCTCAGCCTGTGTACCAGATGGAGCTGGTAAACAGCTGCCCTGGAAACAGATTTGACCTGTGCCTCCATGGACAGCTGTGAGTCCAAAATGACTCCCAGGCTGCACACCTGGTCCTTCACCTGGTGGAAAGGTGGGGAAACCAGTTTCCAGAACAATTTAGCATTGTTCTTTAAGGAAGCGTTTAATAGTAAGGACCAGGAAATATATTCAAACGGCCTTTTCTTCGTTGCTGACAGTTCTTTATATTCTCTTTTAAATTCAACATACGACTTAAGACCCACTTTCCTATACTCTCTGCAAGAGTCCCTAAGATCTTTTTTCTTTCCACGACAATCATGGTCGAACCAGTCACACCCTGTGGAATTAATGGTTTTGTCACTTGAATTTACGTTAGTTGAGACCACATCCTTTAGGAGTTCAGTAAGATTATCATGTGCCTCAATAGAAGCTTCTGCAGATTAACCATTTATAATTTTTGATCTTAAATGAATTGCTGGTTCCGAATTGAGTCTGGTGTTAACTGCAGTAGACCACAGTGGTACCTCAGGTTACATACATTTCAGGTTACAGACGCTTCAGGTTACAGACTCCGCTAACCCAGAAATAATACCTCGGGTTAAGAACTTTGCTTCAGGATTAGAACAGAAATCGTGCTCCGGCGGCAGCGGGAAGCCCCATTAGCTAAAGTGGTGCTTCAGGTTAAGAACAGTCCTTCAGAACAAATTAAGTACTTAACCAGAGGTACCACTGTACTTCAGAGACCGTTTTATTCTTTGCTTCATAGGGACGTCTGCCTCGCGGTTTGGCACCTGTAATTAATTAACTAATAAGCAAACGTTCTAAAAGCAGCTTCTTTCATTTTTCAGCGAGGGAAATTTGGCCACAAAGCAAGTTGTTTTCCTCCAGAGGCCTGTTATGTGGAGCCCAGCTGCTCAGACGCCTGAGGTAAGAACGATGATCTGAGTACGTATGAGTGAACAGAAAGATGCAGGTGTAGCGCAATGGCTGTTAAAATTAGCCTGTGTTGTTTGCATGCGTCCACTGTGCTTCATGACTGAGCAAGAGGAGTTTAAAGCCTCAGCCAGAGTTTTTGGCTCAGAGGATTTTGCCCAACTTTTCTCCTGTCCTCTTCTTTAAACTTGCTTCTTCACAAATAGGCTAAGATAACACTGTGTAGACTTAGAAAATAATAATAATACAACAACCACTAGTTTCCCCCCACCCTTAGATTCTGTGTTGAATTTTCTGCAAAGCCATTTGGCATTCCACTGCAATCCAGGGCAAGCATACAAATTATGCCTGGGGCTGTGTCTGGGAAAGAAAGAACTTCATTATAACCCCAGAAGCAGCAACAGAGGTTTCCTTCCCCCCCCACTCCACAATAAGGAGCACATTGTGTGGGGTTACGCAATGGCTAGGATGAGCTGTGCGACAGACTATTATCCGTTTCCTCACGGGTTGAAAAAAAAAAGACGTTAAAAGGGCTCAGAATAGCTTGTGCAGTTGCTGGCCTCAGATGATCCGTCGCCCAGCTGGGTCATTTCCCTGCGAGGAGTATCTGCACAAAAACCACACTGGCTATTTTGGTGCTGCCTGAGCAGGGTGTGGTGGCAGAGGCCCCACAGCCAGCAGTTGCCCTCTCTCCTGTTATGGTAAAATCTGGGTGCGAGGCTGCTCTGCCCCCCAGCTTGTCGGACTAAGTCCGCGGGTCCCTGCGGAGGAAAATGAGCTCAGCCGGAGACAGGAGCAAGCTGCAGAAGATCCAAGTTTATTGCGCAACAGGTTCAAGGCGAGATTGAACAGCGAGAAAGGGGTGACATGAACTTTTGAAACTCCCTCCATGTCCCAGAATACAGTGCAAAATACATCCCAGTTACATCATGAATACATTAAGAAGAGGTTGGGTTACACAGATTACATCATGAATACTTTAAGAAGAGGTTGGGTTATACAGGATTAACATATGGAGGAGGGAGGGGGGAATATGCAGAGCTGGAGATATGCACAGATAAGCACATCCTGAGTACCCGTGATGAGAAGACAATGGTCCATGTACGCATAGTCTGCCACCTGGCATTGCCCGGAGGAAAGGCTTGGCAGAGTGATTTGACAGGATTAGGGTCCTGACACCTTGCTTGAGGGATTATGGAGGACAGGGGAGGTGTCATGGAGTCCTAGAGAAATTGAGCAAATTGGCACGTTGATTTTCTACGAATTTTATAGATTTTAGTCCCTTTTGACATTGACAATTGGAAATAAATGGATATATAGTAGCGAAGAAGAAGGTGAAGAAGACATGCCCCCCCCCTTCCGTATCACTCCATAGTCACCGTGGCCCGATCACTGGGTTATTATTAACATTTTCCTTTACGGGGCATCCCTACAAGCTACCGTTAGGTAAAGGTAAAGGGACCCCTGACCATTAGGTCCAGTCGTGGCTGACTCTGGGGTTGCGGCGCTCATCTCGCTTTATTGGCCGAGGGAGCCGGCGTACAGCTTCTGGGTCATGTGGCCAGCATGACTAAGCCGCTTCTGGCGAACCAGAGCAGTGCACGGAAACGCCGTTTACCTTCCCGCCGGAGCGGTACCTATTTATCTACTTGCACTTTGATGTGCTTTCGAACTGCTAGGTTGGTAGGAGCAGGGACCGAGCAACGGGAGCTCACCCCGGCAAGGGGATTCGAACTGCCGACCTTCTGATCGGCAAGTCCTAGGCTCTGTGGTTTAACCCACAGTGCCACCAGCGTCCCACAAGCTACCGTAAATGCAACCTCTGGCAGTGAGGTTCATGTATTCCCAAACGTAGGGCTCCAGCTGTTTTTGGACTACAACTTCCATCATCCCTAGCTAGGAGTTGTAGTCCAAAAACAGCTGGTGACGACTGCGACCCATGTTTTGTTAGCCCAAAAATGAAATACGAGAGGTCCCAACTAAAGAAGAATGGCAACTTAAACTGGTGGGATATGCGCAGCTTGCAGACCTAACACAGAATAAGAGGAAATACGTTTAAAGAAGATTGGAAAATGTTTATTGAATTTTTTTTGGGGGGGGAATGTGCACACTTGAAAACGTTGGCAGCGTTAAGATAAATTCAGCCGTGTATACAACTTTTGATGGATGTAATAATGGGAAATTGAATGTTTTTGTTTATGTAAAATATGCGGGGATTTATGATAGGCAAAATGAACCATGGAAAGTGAAGAAGGGAAGTCATTGATATTTTAAGGTTGTTTAAATGAATGTTCCAAATTGTAAAACAGAAAATTTAATAAAAATATATAAACCGCTGACGGCCCAAGTTTAGGAAACCCTGCTCTAAACTAAAAAGTCCCAAACACGGTGACCTTTCTTCGTAGGGGAGTTTCCCTTGTGTTGCCCTTTTCTGAACCTTCCCCAATTCTTCGATATCCTTTTTGAGGCGAGGGAACCAGAACCGCGCAGAGTACTCCAAATGCGGTCACACCATAGCTTTGTATAACAGCGTTATGATATCAGCAATTTTTGATTCCTTTCCTAACGATCCCCAGCATGAAATGTACCTTTTGCTACAGCTGCTGCACACCGTCTCTGATCAAAGCATTCAGAGATGGCTGCACATTATTCTTGATCTGGCATCAGAAACATGCAAGCAGCAACTGTCTAGTGCATCCAGTTCTCAGTCCATGCATGCACACAAGCCTGTTTCCATGGGCACATGCGTCGCTCTCACTGATTCAGGATGAATGGCATGCGCAACAGAAAACATCTCCTATTCCTCAGTTTGTTCAAGTCAAATTCTGGGTGGGCCCCCAAAAAGTTAGGAACACTTACACTGCAATCCTGCACATATCTACTCACAAGTACTAATTAATTCAGTGGGGCTTACTCCCAGTATATAGGGCTGCAGCCTTAGGTCCTATTGAAATCAGTGGGATTTAAGTCATCATGACTTTTTGAATTCCTTTCAATGATCTCAACCAAGTTGTGTTGGATCTAAGTTAGCATAAACTTTTTTTTTTAACATTAAGTGCCAACTTTTAAAAAATTATTGAACTAACATTCAAGAAAAACTGTCCTTTTAAGGAGCTCCAGAAAGGCACATTCGTTAACATTATCCATTATCTTCTAAGCTATTAAACCTAGAGTGCAATGCAAGTTTACTCAACAGTTAAGTCCCAGTGGGGTTTGCTCCCAGGTCAGTGTGATAGTACAATTGCGTTACAACTTTCTGTGCATAGAGACTTAAGATTAAAATGTGAGGCATCAAGCACAAACCGTCCCCTACAATTAATAAATCTATTATTCCTACTTTTATTTTTTAAAAAAACAACAACCTAAAACAAAATAACTAGATTACAGTCATGTAACATTTATTTAAAATTATCTTCAGTGAATTGGCAGCCCTCTCTCTCCGTTTTCTTCCTTCGATGCTTTTTTATAATGAGGAAAACAGAAGAAGGAAAGAAATGTGATCGGGGGAGCAGCTCTGTTTAAAAACCTTCGCTCTGGCTAAACCTCTACTGCATTACACGCCGAAGTAATATTAAGTTCTGGGAGATTTCCTTCCAGAGATGTAATAAGCTAAGCAGCACAGGAAGCATTTAAGAACTCCCATAACTTTTACGTACTTGAATGTGCCCTGTTTTTGCATAGGAAGGATATCAGCTGGCTGCCCCATTCTGGCAAATACCTCCCACATACTAGTCCAGGAGCCGGAGGTTTTCAGTTACAACGAAATCAAAGAGAGGGTACAGAATGGCAACCTTATGCCTCAGTACCTCAAAGGCTGCAAAGGTCAAACAACTGCTGATCCCCACCCCCAGGGCTATTTGACACAGAATATTTAAACCGTAGGGCAGAGACAGACGGCCCTCCTCTTCTGTGCTTCAAAGATTCACCCGTCCCTTTTGATTCAGATCCTTTAGAAGCATTTTTCAAATCGCAGTCTCCTATAGCTAGCAGCTGCCATTATGTTGCTAAAGTTGCCCGCGTTGTGGCGCCTTGCAAATGATGCTGTTTAATAAACCATAGGCGCTTTGATGAGACAAAGGCTCCAAGCTTACAGGGCCACCCTGACCATGTCTACTGAGAAGTAAGTCCCACTGAATCCAAGGAAACTTATTCGCAAGTAAATGGGGTTGAGGATTGCAGCCTTTGTGAATAGGCCCATCGAAATCAATGGGACTCGTCGGTTTCGATGGGTCTTCTCCAGGCGTTTTTAGACTTTGTAGATGACATGGAGTTCAGGGGGAAAGGGGATGAGGACAATTCTTATTCCTAGAATTTCCCACCCAGTGCTAAACAGAAGCTAGATAAAGGTAAAAGGACCCCTGAGCATTAGTTCTAGTCATGGCTGATTCTGGGGTTGCGGCGCTCATCTCGCTTTATTGGCTGAGGGAGCCGGCGTACAGCTTCCGGATCATGTGGCCAGCATGACTAAGCCGCTTCTGGCAAACCAGAGCAGCGCACGGAAACACCATTTACCTTCCTGCCGGAGCGGTACCTATTTATCTACTTGCACTGGTGTGTTTTCGAACGGCTAGGTTGGCAGGAGCAGGGACCGAGCAACAGGAGCTCACCCCATTGCGGGGATTCGAACAGCTGACCTTCTGATCGGCAAGTTCTAGGCTCTGTGGTTTAACCCACAGCGCCACCCGCGTCCCTAAATAGAGGCTACAGGAAAACAATTTTCCAGGGGAAATCACACACGCTGTGCTCCTGAGGCTCCAATACCTGTTCAAGTATTGGCTACGAAGTATTGATTTAGATTCGTAACACAGACTCAAGTTGTATCTCTGAGAGCTTACTTTTATCTTCTGCTTGGTTAAGAATGTCTTTGGAGAATTATTCAAGGTAACCCTCTAAGTCAAAATCAAAAGCAGCATCTACAGCATCACAGAATTATGCTTTTGAACCCCGGCCTCTTATGCAGACAGGACCAAATTAAGGATTCTTTATCCGAAAGCTTCAATGGATGTTGGGAGTGTGAGATTCTTTGCCTGTTGCATTAATTTTTGGTAAGAGTATGGTGCAAAGTTATTACTTGGCAGTGTCCCCCCGTAGCTCACTTGCACAGCATCTAAAGGCTTTTCAAACTCCTGGGAACTTGGCTTTACCCAGCATTGGCCACACATAATTATGAAGACAGGGATGGGGAACTGCATGCCAGAATTGGAGCTAACTTTCGCTTCAGACAATAGATGTCAAAGTTTCTATCACTGCACAGGAAACCAGTGCGTGGGACCAGACTGTAAATTCTACAAATATTCAGCCATTTCATTCCCGATTCTTTTGTTCCCAGATCCAAGTGCACATTCTTTCAGCTCCCTTCCTCTGTGAACTCTTAATTCAAATATTCTTTTTTTTTCCATTTCAGAAGAAATCCACCAAGCAACTTAGAGAAGAAAAGGGAAAGGCTCCCAGCAGAAGTGTTGGATTAGACACAGCTACTTCCCAGCCTGCACAAAATACACAAGCTACGGATGAGTTTCATCTATCGCCTTCTGCAGAGTGTTGGCCCAAGGACAGAGCAGTCCACTTTGAAAGCTTCGCCGGATTCAGCAGCAGTGATGGCATACTAAGGGAACTAGATGATGGGCAGTTTGACCAAGAAGATGGAGTCACTCAGGTCACTTGCATGTGACCAGAAAATGGATTAGATGGACCTGTACATATTTTTTTAAAAAATGTAAAAATAGAAAATGCTTTTTATATGTGTCGGTATAATTTTCACCCTTTGTCTTATACAAACATGTGCACATTATACTTCCCCTCAACTCTGTAAATATGCTCATAAAAACGGTAAAGGTAAATAGCACAACTCTTATTTGTTTAGTGTTGGCGGAAGTGCTAACTTTTGAGTGAGGTCTGTTTTACTGGGATTTTGAATTTCTAGAACAGCACTATATGACATCTCAGTAGTCTTTCTGTCAATTGGAAACAACTGCAGATAGGGTTGCCTCTGCTCTTCTACAAAACATAAGACTTTTTACAAGTGCTTGAAATGTAATACAGCATTTCTCTTAATATAATGTTTTAAATATCATAAGGTTTAACACCAAATTAAAACTGTACATAGAGAACCGTGTGCCATTTTTAGGTTTCAGGTTTAAACTCTCCTCGTGTTAAAAGAGTGCAAACTCAAACACTATAATAAAAAATTGGTACTAAAAACAAATCACTAATAGTGTGCAGTTGTGTTATTAGGTGGCTATTTGTGAATGACTGGAAATCATGACCTACAGAAGAGAGATAAACGGGTTTAAACCCAGTGCCTTGATTTACTTTTCGTTGTAGAGGCCTTACGAATAGATGATGCAGCATTGTACAAAGGTTCAAAATACATGTGAGATTAAAAGTTCCTGTGCAGGCTTTTAAAAACACAAATTGCATCAGCAGGTGTGATAATTAACTGGATCAGAGCAGTCAAGGGGTGGGAATTCACTGCTGATTATTTCCTTTATGGGAAAATCCTCCAGATAGTTTTATTTCTAATAAATCCTCTGCAAGTAAGACACGACACATTCAAGTCATCTCCAGTTAACTCAATTAATACAGACTCTTTGGCTACACCAAGGAATTCTATGTATGAAACTTCAGCAACTCTCTTGATTAAAATAATTTCAAAACAATTTAGCAAAATAGACTGGTATGGAAAAAGAAAAAGATTTAATTGCAACCTCTACTTTTTTTTTTACAATGTAATTCAAAAGACAGACACATCTCAGTTTCCCTATAATGCAGAATGTAAGTTAAACCCTCAATATATATTTACCATACAAAGTCAATAGTTCACTTATGCTTACTGAAGTTCTACAGTATCAGCCAGGCACATGTGTGCACACATTATCAGAGGTACTAGAGTCAACAGCATTAAAGGAGGTTACAAGCAGTGCCCCAGTTACTTAACTTGATTATATGAAGTCAAGTTTACAGTGCAGAATTGGATTTATTTGCTAAAAACAAGATGAGCCATTTCAGAGGCATACACCAGAATAACATGGAGATGCGTTGAGATTTTGTTGCAGCCCCAAGCACCACGGACTTTCACAGAAATGCTTAATGGTGCTATTTCATTTTCCGGCTGGGGGAGGCTGCCCTGAATCAGCCATTTCTGACAATAACCATATATATCCTGCTACCTCTGAAAGGGAAATTCTTTAGCCACTTGCTTTGAGGTATCAATCGCATCTACATTACTCAAGGTAGGCCTTACATTGGGTGAACTGACATAACTAGCTGTTGCTAAGAACACATCTGATGTGATGACCCTGTTATCCATTAAAACCATATTTTAAATTGAAAAGTAAGAACAGCAGAGAGGGGCAGAACCTCTCAAAAAAGTTGCCACCAACATAGCCCTGTTAAAAGCAAGTGGGGCTAAGAGTCCCTTCTCCTGTGAAGGGATGTAAGGTTGCATTCTTACTGTTAAGATAGGCCCAATTTGAAATATATTTTTTGCAGTTAAGGCATGTACACAATGCTAATCTGAAACACAAATTATGAATATCAGGAAATAAATTTGCACCTTTCATTCTGCGTTAATGAGCACTCTTCAAAATGAAGTGTGTGTGTGTGTGAAGTCAGCTTGGCAACATAAAAGCTGAAACTTGCCCATTTCAACAGCTCAAGGGGCACTGGTTAATGTTTTCATGTGAATGGAGAATACACCCACTTCAAAAAAATAAAAATAAAAAATCCCTCCAAGTCCATTTGATCACTGCTAGTGCTTTTAGATTTCTGCATTCATATACACTAACGCAAAGCTGCAAATGCTATTTAAGGAACATACACTTAAGATTTTGGGGTGGGGGGTGGAATTCAATTACTGGAACATAAAGCAGGTGGTATTTGCATGGATGAAAGGTAAGACAGAATCTCCTGCTGCATGTACTGTGATGAGCAGGGTTCAAAATTCCTCGGAACCCTTTTGTTACAAATGAGCAAGGCTATTTTGGCACACTCTGCAGTAGTGTAAAATGAACGTTTAATGCAAGTTATCACCTGTAAGCAATTACTATAAATATGCACAGGTATAAGCCACAGAGCACTTTACTGTAGGCAGAAAGGAACACAAATTGCTTTTACCCACTGGCAAGAGGTGCAGGAAGGAAAACACGGAGGGGAATCTTTGCCTTAAGGTGACTGAAGTGAACATACGGCCTTTTGCGACACACACAAGTCTCCACCGATACAGAAAGGCAAGTCCATAAAGAAAAAATCTAGAATACACTTTTGGCAGTATAATAAGTGTTATCCTTTTGGTATTAATACTGAATTAATAATGAATATTTGGATACACACATACTACAAGAGCTTAGACGCTATATATGCGCACACCCAAAAAAGCAAAAGTTGGGCACTAAAACAAGGGTACTTTCTATAAAATACAAAACAAAGAGTTAAATGGACTTGCAAGCTTCTGGTGTTAGTCAAACTAAGGCTAAAATTCCAACTTCATCAGTATATAGGAAGCTTCAGGTTTAAACTGGACAAGGTCTGAAGATTGTGATCCAATGATTGTTTAGCAGCAATTTTACAGAACTGTAAATTCTTTTATTAACAGGCAGTATAAACAGATAATTCTAATTTTATTTAAAAACCATGAGTGCCACATTGAAGAATATACAGCTCATGAATAACTTAAACCATATTCCATATTAAGAGGCAACGCACACAGCATACAAAAAGTATACTAAACAAAGCTCTAAGGATACATGACTGACGTTTCTAAATGATATATACAGTACACAATGTTAATTACGGAATCATTCAGTCCACGACACTCATCATGCCTCACTTTCGCCAGAAACTGAATTCTGCACCTCCTCTTCTAAAATTGGTACGATCAGGTTATCCTTCGACATCAGGTTGTATTTCATCACAAATTTGGTAAACCGGTGACACAAGAAGGTTTCATTCTTAAGACAGAAAAATAAAAAATGCATTAATATACACACATACACACACAGCGTGAAATACAGACTTGGGAAAAAAGTTATTCAAAATCACTCGTTATAATTTCCCATATGGAGACTTCCGTGCAGGAGAAAAGAACATACCGCAGGCCCACCAGGATGAAAAATCAACACTCTGCTCTTGAGACTCTTTCCGCTCACAAAAGCAGGGGGGTCAATCAGGCAGACAGAAATAAGTCTGGGATGCTACTGCACAGTTTCATACACAGAATGCTAGTTAGGTAGGCACTTGTAACAAATAAGGATTGTTGCACTATTGTCAAATCATCTGAATTACTGCTTAGAACATGGAAACATTTTGTAATTTCTGCTGAATCTAAAGGACAGGGTTTCTGCAACAAGGTAATGCACACTTAAATATACTAGGAAGAAAGCAACATAATTTGCTTTCAGATCTGAGGCACGTGAAACTTTTAAGTCCCACTGCCTATCTCAGACAAAACACTGCACACTAAGTATGTGAAGAAGAGCCAATATTCACCTACTCTCACTGGAATCTGTCTGGAGTTTTGGATATTTTGGAGTAAAAGGTAAAAGGTAAAGGACCCCTGGATGGTTAAGTCCAGTCAAAGGCGACTATGGAGTGGCGGCGCTCATCTCGCTTTCAGGCTGATGGAGCCAGTGTTTGTTCCCAGACAGCTTTCTGGATCATGTGGCCATCATGACTAAACTGCTTCTGGCGCAACGGGACACTGTGACGAGTGCCAGAGCGCACGGAAATCCCATTTACCTTCCCGTCGCAGTGGTACCTATTTATCTACTTGCACTGGTGTGCTTTCAAACTGCTAGGTTGGCAGGAGCTGAGACAGAGCATCAGGAGCTCACTCTGTCACATGGATTTGAACCGCCGACCTTCCGATCGCAAACCCAAGAGGCTCAGTGGTTTAGACCACAGCGCCACCCACTTTCCACAAGCTAAACAGAATTTCTACACATACCACATTTTGAAGCAAAAAATCAGACTCAGCAGTGGTCTCTAAGAACAACTCAGTTTCAGTCGAGTTCAGAAATAAATGCTGGTACTAAAACCAAGTGTCAAAAAGAGCAGAACTCTCTGACCAATCGCAACATGACCTCTAGTTCAATACCGTATTAAGGTACGTATAGCACAATCCTCTATCTACTCCCAGGCATGTGGGTACAGAATTGCAGCTTTAGTATCAGAGCACTTACTTCGTATTCATCAAATATTTGGCGATGATGAAAATATGCATGTGAAAATATTCTGTAAATCCTACGGCAGACCGATCCTAGTTTGGCTACGGAGGATTCCTTTATACTAACCCTGTAAGCAATTAAAAAAAATTATACATGGACCTTACTTCTGCTATTGTTGCACTAAATGTTTAATGATGGTTGACAGTATTACTTTCATATATTATCCATGTAAAAATTATTTCTGGCAATAATTTGTTCACCAAATCTACATATAGATTCATTCAGCCCTGACATTGAGGTCCAGCTCCGAGGACCTTCTAGTGGACCTCCCTCACTGCGAGAAGCGAAGCTACAGGGCCTTCTCGGTAGTGGCGCCCGCCCTGTGGAATGCCTTCCCATCAGATGTCAAGGAAATAAACAGTGATCTGACTTTTAGAAGACATCTGAAAGCAGTTTTTAAATGTTTGATGTTTTGCCGCTTTACAGAATAATAATAATATTCTGTTGGGAGCCGCCCAGAGTGGCTGGGGAAACCCAGCCAGATGGGTGGGGTATAAATAATAAATTATTATTATTATTATTATTATTATTATTATTATTATTATTATTGCTTTCAGAACCAATCATGAATATTTCAAAAAGCAAACAGATTCACACAGAGCTTTTTACCTGCTGGGAAAATATTTATTGCTATTCAGAAGACATGCAGCTCCATCCAATGTGTGTCTGGTGTAGTCAATGGCAGGACACTAGAAAGGACCCAAGAAAGAGAGAAGAGAAACTGGAAATCCTCTTGCACAATCAGGTTTCCATTATACAAGTGGGTGGGCATAACTGAATGCCATCTGAAGTTATTACTAGCTCTGATCCTACACCCATAAAGATGGCATACTAAGGAGGAAAGGTTGTCTTGCTTTAGAGGAATGAGCTTTTGTAGGAAAACACTCAGAATATTATGTATACAGTGGTACCTCGCAAGACGAATGCCTCGCAAGACGAAAAACGCGCAAGACAAAAGAGTTTTTCGTTTTTGAGTTGCTTCGCAAGACAAATTTCCTTATGGGCTTGCTGCGCAAGACGAAAACGTCTTGCAAGAGCAACTCATAGCACACGGTGTGGTAGCCTTTTTTGAGGTTTTGGGGAAACCATGCTTCGCAAGACGAAAAATTCGCAAGACAAAAAAACTCACAGAACGAATTAATTTCGTCTTGCGAGGCACCACTGTGCTCCTATAAAGAAACAATACAATTCTAGGATTCTATGAAAACTGTTCAGATAATGGTTCAAGGTCGGAAAAAAGAGACAGTCAAAACAATTGGCAAAGTAGACACTATTACTGAAGGAGGAACACAAAAGATCATACCTACTGACTCAGACATCTAAAAACAGGAGCAGATTGTCACGCTGCGTGCAATTCCTCTTAAGAACTGACATGAGAGTGACACACACAGAGTCACAGTAGCATACTCTTATTTATTCATCCATGTAACAATTACAAAACTCATTCCCCAAAAATAAAACTCCTGTCAAACCTTGCGCTTCCCTTGATATTCTGTTCTAATTATTCTTAAAATGTCTCATTTATCAAACAAACATAATCTTCTGGGAACTACCATTTCTCCTGTGAATCAAGTCCATCTCTTCAAGCTCTAGACACTTCACTAGCCATTTTCATATAGCCAAAATACGGACACAAGATTTTATCTGCTAAATTTATTTTTAAATGTCAGTCCCCGTGCAATATCCTCCTCAATCTAATTTATGCTATGTATTATTTACGCATCCCAAAACCAGATGCCATCTGACAATTCCGCCACGTCTCATACTGACAGACTCAATGAGAGACTTAAAAAAAGACCCCACCAGATCTCATTCCATTTTTCTCCTGGGACAGAAAAATCAAGACCCGTTTCCTACCTAATGCTCATTATACTGATCCTTCTTCCTAAATCCAAAAGTACTTTGCAGTTTTTTGCTGACATGACATTTGACTTTTTCTTCAAGCTGTCAAAAAGACAACTGTCTTAATGCAGCTGTGATGTGCGCCCCCCCCTCAAAAATCCCTAAATTGAAGTATGGAAGCCATAAGAATGTCCACACTCCTTTTTGAGTACCGTATTTTTTGCTCTATAACATGCACCCGACCATAACACCCACGTAGTTTTTAGAGGAGGAAAATCCATAGGCATGCCACCCCTAGGCATTTCCTCCATAACACGCACAGACATTTCCCCTTACTTTCTAGGAGGAAAAAAGTGAGTGTTATGGTGCAAAAAATACGGTAATTTCATACCTTCATAATATCTCCCCATTCCCTACCAATGGCCTAAATAAGATACACCATGAATTCCCTAACTTTCAGAATCTTCTGGTCCATTTCCCCTAAGGAATCTAATACTATGCCTTCATAGAGTGCCTAACAGATAAATGTACACACTTAATTTCCTTTTCCCATATTATAAAAAGTTGCTGTATAAGCAGATTTTGCTCCAACTGTTCTCCTCTTTCCTTGACACCCACACCAACAATCCTAAATACCGGTAAGTATTGATATAAAGCTATTCCAGTTAGTATACACCTTTATCCTTAGTTTGTAATAACCATACCTTTAGCCAATTCAATTGAGCAGCTTCATAAAATGACAATAAATTTGTAACTGCTAGTCCTCCTGTCTGATTGGATGTATTAGTTTCTATTATTGGTGTAAGGTAAAGGTAAAAGGACCCCTGACCATTTGGTCCAGTCGTTACCGACTCTGGGGTTGCGGTGCTCATCTCGCTTTATTGGCCAAGGGAGCCAGCGTACAGCTTCCGGGTCATGTGGCCAGCATGACTAAGCCGCTTCTGGCGAACAAAAGCAGCGCACGGAAACGCTGTTTACCTCCCCGCCGGAGCAGTACCTATTTATCTACTTGCACTTTGAGGTGCTTTTGAACTGCTAGGTTGGCAGGAGCTGGGACCGAGCAACGGGAGCTTACCCCGTCGCCGGGATTCGAACCGCCGACCTTCTGATCGGCAAGTCCTAGGCTCTGTGGTTTAACCCACAGCGCCACATCCTGACATATAGTTACCAAAATTCTCTGCTTTTCTATTCATGCAAATCAAGCAATATTCACAATGAAGTAGACAAAATAAAATTGCTTGATCATATTTTACTTTGGCCATCCAAGACAAACTCATTTCTTCCATCTTTCTAAATCTAGTTTTACTTCCTGATCCAATGGCTAGTAATTTTCTCAGTCCTTTGGCTATCTACACCACCTTTATTCCTAGATATCTAGCTTGTTTCTTTGTTATAATCACACACACACACTTTCTGCCTGTTTATCTTATATCCCAAAATAGCACCAGAGTTTTCTATGATCTGAAACGCATATTTTTCCAAGGATAAAATTATGTCATCTAGATATGGTGCATTCCAGATCTGCCCTTTCAACCTGACACCACAGATCTTTCCATTTTGCTATAGTGAGTGGCTCTATTGACAATACAAGTAATAGAAGTGAGACGGGCAACCCGCTCTTGTTCCTCTAATTGTCTGTTCACCAGTATTCTTGCTGATGATGCAGAATAGAGATAAAATGGATTAAAGCAACTGAGAAGATTAAAGGCTTCCATGACAGCAAGGAAGCAAGTCAATTTGACCCTGTCAAAGGCCTTTGTGGTATCTAAAAACAGTAATAAAGTTGTGTATTGTTATATGCTCATAACCTGTATGATTATCCAATGAAATACATGACACATGGTTAGTTTAAACCATGGGTAGGCAAACTAAGGCCCATGGGCCAGATCCGGCCCAATCACCTTCTAAATCCGGCCCGCAGATGGTCCGGGAATCACCGTGATTTTATGTGAGTAGAATGTGTGCTTTTATTTAAAAGGCATCTCTGGGTTATTTGTGGGGCCTGCCTGGTGTTTTTACATGAGTAGAATGTGTGCTTTTATTTAAAATGCATCTCTGGGTTATTTGTGGGGGATAGGAATTCTTTTATTTTCTTTTCAAAATATGGTCCGGCCCCCAACAAGTTCTGAGGGACAGTGGACCGGCCCCCGTCTGAAAAAGTTTGCTGACCCCTGCTTTAAGTCCTCAACTATGTGCCTGATCTGTGGATGACTTAATCCTGGAGTTCCGCTTGGTGAGCAACAGAGAAAAAGAAAACAAATTAGGGGAATGTAGGAGTTAGGATGTAGGATTTATTACCCTATATATTCACACTGTATTTGATATAAAAGCCCTGTGATCTCCTGACCTGGCTGTCCTGAGTCTGACCTAAATGCCAGAGGTTTTCCGTCTTGCTTGCTGAAAGGCTTACAGGATGCTGGAATTTTCTGTCCAACATACAAAATCTAAAATTTTATGAAAGTTGGAGGTTGCACCACCCCGACAAGACTGTGTGCTGAAGAGAGATTGTTCCAAGTTGCTATTTGTAAGATGAATATGGGCCGTAAAATAATAGTTTTTTGTTTTAACACTGGAACTGAAATTTAGAATTTGTCAACACTGTGCACATTATCACAAAGGGATACAAATGTTTCACTAATCCGGGGGGAGGGAAAAACAAAGAATATATAAGGAATTCAATCATCAGAACTGACTGGAGTCACCTGGAGTCTATCCCTACATCCAAAGGCTGTAACTGGCAATCACAATCCATCTCTGGACCAAATCCCCTCAGCTATTTCTGTATATATTCTTGTGTAAATGAGCTTATCCATGGAAGTGTCTGAACATATTTGTCTTTTCACCAACTATTACTATTTCAGTGTGAAGGCTCTGAGCAACATGCTACAAGTAATGGGGAAGCCTGTTTGCTTTTATTAGTTTAAAAAAGAGTAAAACTACCCAAGTTCTTATGCAGAAAAGCAAATTAGTACTTGGCTTGGAAAAGACTAATGAAAACTTTTTTTAAACCCAGTAAAATGTGCAGTCATGGCTAGAAAACTAAGTTTGTCACAAGATGATGTCAAGATTCAACAACTGTGGGCCAGGAACAAATTAAATTGAACCATGACTGCTATGGTGACATGGTTTGAAGGAATGGCACTTGTATCTACTACTACCGCTACCGAATTTCAAGTACACAGTAACTTATGGTGGCAGGCAAGTATACTCCTCAGATGAAAATTATAGCTGATCTCCAACTTGCACGTGTGCTTATCCTTCATGCTGAATAACAACAATCTTACAGACAAATAGTGAATGGAAAATGGTAGCAGGATAAGGGCTGGAGGTCCAGTTGTGTGAAGTTGATAAGCATGGAAGAGTCTTGGCAGCTGCTTTTTGTATTCCTTTCTTACCTCTTTGGGAGTTTTATGGGCTGCACAAAGAAATATCCACTGCTCAGTTGCTGTCATCTGCGTGCATGTATCCGGATGGCATTCAGTCTGTTGAAACATTTGTACCATAAATAAAGATTACGCCAGGCATAGGACCTCACATTCAAATTACTTTCTCTCTATTCCTACCACCATGACTAATAAGAAACAGAGCACTGAAGAACAATATGAAGCATTAAGACACAATACATAAAAAAGTTATTCTTAATTGTCAAAAGGAAGATAAAATAAATTACCTGAAGTTTAACCGCAAGGCCATTAAGCTCAAGACAGAACTGCCTAAAATTTTAGAACACAGAAGGTTAGAATTCAGTGGTGTCCAAACTTTTTTCAAAGAGGGCCAGATTTGATGAAGTGAAGCGACGTAAGGGCCAACCAAAGGGCAGACCAAAGTTGTTAACTTTTTTTTTTTTTAGGATTTTACCCCAGGAAATAAACTTGCCACAGGGGCTGGATTAAACCGACCGGCAGGCCAGATTAGGACCCTGAAATGGGCTTTGGACATGCCTGGGTTATATAATCACTTTCCCTCCCCCATTAAAACACCACAGTCCAATGATTATGAACTACAATATTTTGGATTATATCTAGCATTATAAATGCTGTCATTTAGCATTCTCTAACTTGGGTGTCCTTCATGTTTTGGACTACAACTCCCATAATCCCTAACCATTGGCTATTCTGGCTGGGGCTGACCAAATATCTGGAGAGCAGTAGGTTCATAATCCTGAAACTGTAATTTGTTACTTCTGGAATTAAAGTGTGGTCGTGGGGTGGGTGGGAATCATACAAAAACTGGCTGGCTAGAGAAGCCAGGATGGCTGCATTTGACCCTTGGCCTGAAGTCCGCCCCCCACCCCGGTCTGTAAACTTGAGTATATCATAAGAAATTTGAATTTAATCCAAATGGCTTTGGTAGTGACAGAAACAAATATGTTTAACCGTAAAATATATTTTTTCTTATGATACGGACAATCAATTGGACAATACTAAGGAGGCACTCATTCAAGGATGAAGGCCCCAAGGCCTTTTTTCAGAGACCCGTTTCAGTTAAGCTCAAACAATTTATTTATTTTTTACAGCACAGCTCATACCTTAAGTGTTCATACTTCCAAACACCTTCATCCTGTCCTTCTGGAGGTTCAAGAATTTTGTCAATGTTTGAACAATCCGCCCTTATGTTTTGCTGGATATACTAGAGGAAAGAAATATTTAAATAAGATACGTTTCACTGATGTTAATAATAATGTCAGAAATAAACTTAACTGTGTTCAAGACTGTGGTAAAGTTTGTTGTAGAAATTTCTCAACACTCATTGTTGCAGCTGGATCCAGTGCTGCTGCACAGCAGACTTCTGACAGCACAATAGATCGTCCCGTATCTTTTCCCTGCACACCCTCAACATCTGCTCTAATCTGACCCCGTTCTAATGTTGGGCCTCCAATGTTCCAAAATGGAAGAGCAACTGTTACTGGAAGCACAAAATGTAATACTGACATATTAGAACGGGGTAGGCAGCCTAAGGCCCGGGGGCCTGATGCGGCCCAATCGCCTTCTCAATCCGGCCCGTGGAGGGTCCGGGAATCAGTGGGTTTTTACATGAGTAGAATGTGTCCTTTTATTTAAAATGCATATCTGGGTTATTTGTGGGGCATAGGAATTCGTTCATTTTTTTTCTCTTCCAAAATATGGTCTGGCCCACCACATGGTCTGAGGGACGGTGGACCGGCCCATGGGTGAAAAAGGTTGCTGAACCCTGTATTAGAAGGAACATGGGCTCAGTGGTCCAGAGGCTATTACTGTGAAGGCATTTGAGGATCGAACAAGCCCAACTATAATTGCAAGAAAGAAAGCTAAGTAACAGCATGCATGGAACACCACTGTCTTCCTGGTGTGCTAAAGGCTAACCTATCACAAACAATCAGAGCTGCTCTTTACATACCACAAGTAACATTGTCTTTGTAACTATAGAAATGCACTGAGATATATTCTAGGCAATTAACAAACAGCAAGAAGCAGAAATAAATGAAATGGGGAGGGGAGAGGTGGACAAAATGAACTTAAATATGATGTACCTGCTGAACTGCCAATGTGCTGTCCATTTCTTCAAAAGATTCATCAGGCCAATTATAAAAATCCTAAGATAGTAAAGGGGGAAAAGACTTAAAGCAAACTGAAGAAAAACAGAAAGATTCCAGTCCAAAAGATATTCATTATTGCAAGAGCACTTAGAGTGCTATACATCAAACCAGAACACACACAGCTGTATACTGTGCAGTTGCGTACAAACGTCCAAGTGCAATTCCATTCTATTATTAGGAATGCTCAGCTGTTCCAACAAGACTGTAAAGTCCTTCAGGATATCCCTAATTTCACCTTCTCTATTGTCCAATTCTGAGTTAATGCAACTAGCTGGATGTGGGGATCTAGTAAAAGTAGCTATTGCCAAGGCAGCAATATGCAACCTACACTTACAGCAGGGTCAGGTAATGACATCAGTGCAATATCACAAGCCATGACACTGCAATGATGTAGCAGTCTCTGTCTCCCATCTGATATACTTATCGACCAGCAAAGAAAGAAGCGAGGCCAACTGCAGCATTCTAAATATTTCACTACAGATTGCAAGGGGCGGGGAGGAGAATATCTTAGTTATTCTGCTGAGACATGTTCACCTATTACCTAATTGTCCTCAGTGACTACAAAATGTCAGCTGCAACTTTACACACTTATACAGAAGTCACACAAATCAGTGAAACTTACCTGGCAGTGTACATGCACAGGGCCAGGCTATTAGACTGCAATCCTAAATTCTTTGGTTTTGGAAATAGTGCTATTTATCTCAACAGAACTTAACTCCATGCAAAAAAATGTTCAGGGCTGCAATACAGAGTTTCCAATATCCCAGTAGTCAATGGTAAACTAGTTTTCTGTGATGGGCATTTTGACTAGAAATACTTTTAATTAAATAGGTTGAATAACTATAATGGTAATAATTCCAGTTCTTTACAGTGCTATAGTCTGTCCTTGTTTGCTCTAAATGAATGCACTGAATTTTAAGATGTGCCAGGAGAAACTCAAAAAAGTTTGCAATCTTTTCTAAATCTATCTATCCATCTATCTGCCTTTACATAATACAATGACAGTTATCAACCCACACCCCTTTTACAGGAGACATTTAAGGTATGTCTCCCACAGCTTTCTCAAGAGAATGACTCATGAATCTTTTCAACTGGAAAAAACACCATGTTCCTGAAAAAGAGTAATGCTATAGATAAGAACATACATGAAAATGACTAACTAGTCACATCATAATTTTTTCACTATTCATAAAGGAATTTACAATCAGATGGTGGACGAAAAATATCCCAAGTATGTCACAGTTTTCCTGTTACTTTATTCAAGCCATAATGCTTTACCAGAAGGCACTATAAAAATGCAAGCCATAAGACTTAATTTGCACAGAAAAAAGATGACCAATAGTTTATACAGAAATACTGTGTTTTAAAAAGGCCTGGCTACATAACTTTAGCAGTAAGAGGAATAACTTGAAAATAACAACAGAACTCATATCTAATTTAGTATCCAGCCATTTGGATGACACCAACATCTCAGTGGTGCATATGATATGCAATCCTTCAAGATGAATGTACCTATCTAGTTACCGTATTCCCCCCCCATAGGGCGCACTGGCTCATAGGTTGCACCTCCTTTTGGGGGGGGGAATGAAAAAAAAAATTATTCCCCCCCA
>JAXCMG010000094.1:381379-421232 GCA_034642415.1 Podarcis siculus | reverse complement strand
AAGCCCATAGGGAAATTCGTTTTGCGAAGCGCCTCCAAAACGGAAAACCCTTTCGTCTAGCGGGTTTTCCATCTTGCGAGGCGTTCGTCTTGCGGGGTACCACTGTACTTAAAAATGGTTTATTGAATCCTGGACCCCTGGATTTGTTTATGGTGTTGGAACTTTTTTCTCTCCCTCTCCACTTGCACCTCATAAATTCCTTACAATATTGACTATCCCTGCTCTTAAGGGGAGGTGTAAAATATATTTTGGTTGTGATCCATAATTAAAGAGAATCATGGTTCGCAGCAATGCTCTTCCTGAAGCTGACCTATCAACCACTAAACTACAAGCCAGTTTCAAATAAACAGTACTGTCCTTGTTCTCTGTGATATAGCCTTGCAGTGGATGATAGAACATTCTCAGCTGTTGCGCATAACATTCTGCATAGCTTGTGCATCATGTCCCCCCATAATTTACAAGGGAGAGGCTCTTTATTTTTTGGCAGTTGAATCCTAAACATAGTGGCTTAGATACTGTTAACTTAAGTAAGTACACAGAAGGAAAGATTCCCAAATTTTCCTTCCCCCTTTTCCCCTTCCTTTATGGAAGATGGGGAAGGGGTCTACCATGGGGTAGGTGGTAGAGGTTCTGGGTGTATTTGTTGTCTCCACTGAGCTCAACTTCCCTCAGTTGCCAATTAGGGTTTGAATGCTGTTGCTTTAACCTGGGCAGAATTCACATGTTGGATTCCCATCATTTGGATTGCTCTCCCCATCTGTTCTCTAGCCAAGCAAGTATACAGTATTCTAAATCAGGTTTCTCATTCATCAAGAGCATTGATTATTTCAGTGTCAAACTTTTTCATTCCGTTTCCAAGCCTCTTGTTATTGTGATTTGCAGGGCTAGGTCTTAATGTGCCTTTTATTATCTCTCCACGCCTTCCTCCATTTTGTTTTTAGGGCAAATGTATTTCCCACTTCTTTTCATTCCTTTAAACATTTTGAGAGAAATCATTACATTAATCAAAATGGGAGGTCATCAGAGCATGAATCCCTGTGACCAAGCTATCCCTGTCCAGGAATGGCTAGCAGCAGCAAAAACCTGGGCATAAGCACTCCATATTACCAAAGAGCCCTGGCTCCAGTGACTATGTGGTATTGAGGAACAGTCCTAGATAATGTAACTGTTCCTTCAGGGTATGTGCAACCCCATAAAAAACAGGTGGTCCCCCAATTCTCAGACCTAGGAAACACCCCACTTCCACATATTGGTGGTATCCAAACTTCAAATTTTCTGATGACCTCATACAGCAGTTTCATATAGAGAGAACAGGGGACAGAACAGAACCTCGAGGGACCGCATGGATTAGTTTCCAAGGGGTTGAACGGAAACCTCCCTATGCTACCCTCTGAGACCAGCCCTGCAATTACAGTGCCCTCCACTCTCATCTCACAAAGTTATTTCAGTAAGATACTGTGTCTACAGTATCAAAAGCCACAGAGAAATCCAAGAGAATCAAAAAAGTTGCACTCCCCTCTACACTAAACAAGGTAATCAGTCATGGAAACCAAGGCTGTTTCAGTTCCAAACTGGAGCTCAACACCAAACTAGAATGGATCCAGATAATGATGTCTGGAGCCGACCAGTAGGTGTCATCATTTTATATTTGCCTGACAAAGCTAGTTTGGTTTTCTCAGTGTTGGATATGCTTCCCCTTGTTCAATTTGCTGGCATGCAGCATTTTGAACAGAACACAGTAGCTTTTCTGGGAACTGTTTTACATCCCTAATTTTAAAGAATTGCACATTTTATATCCCTCAAATGCTGGTAACCCTTCTGTGACAGCGCAATAGCATGGCCATTTTGAGTTTGTGCACCAGTAGCTCCTAGTGAGAAATGTGATGTTTTCCAGCTTGGAAGCAATTACCGTATTTTTTGCTCTATAAGACGCACCAGACCACAAGACGCACCTAGTTTTTGGAGGAGGAAAACAAGAAAAAAAATATTCTGAATCTCAGAAGCCAGAACAGCAAGAGGGATCAGTATGCAGTGAAAGCAGCAATCCCTCTTGCTGTTCTGGCTTCTGGGATAGCTGCACAGCCTGCATTCACTCCATAAGACGCACACACAGTTCCCCTTACTTTTTAGGAGGGGAAAAAGTGAGTCTTATAGAGCAAAAATACGGTATTTTATTCGTTGACTTGAATAATTTTAGGGATTTAAGGGATAATTATACTTGACTTGTGAACTCTCCAAGCATTCTGATGCTTTTTTGTTTTTTTGTTTTTCCAAAGATGGAGAAATTGGTCCAAAAAACTTTTTAGGATCCCACCTTGTAATGGCATGACGTAAAGAAGGCTGTAATGCAGCACAGGAGGGATGATTTTTTGGGGAGGCAGGAAACTAAACCCCAAACCGGTTTCATGGTTCTTTGGCTCCTAGTCTATAGCTCTTTTTTTATTATCACAAGCCATCACTGTTTCACCCTGAAATGCTTTGGCTACTTAGTTAGTCAGTAAGCCGCTCTAAGTATATTTATTAAAAAAAACAGAACACACGGAATAAGATAGTAAGAAATGTATTTTGGCTATACACATTGTTTTATTTTGAAGTCACAATGATACTTGGTAATTTGGGAGAATTTGCATTTATTAGAAAATAAAGAAATTATTTACATGATGGAACAGAACCATTTGAGCACTTTTTGTGGAATGAAAACTTAATGATAACGCAGCAAGATGAACTGTTCAGTCCACGTATTTTCCAAGAATATCACCATCTCTAAATATGAAATAGTCCTGCAAATAAAGAAAACAAATTTGTCCATGTTGAAGATAAACAAGTACTTCAAAAGCTGGAACACTGACGCTCTTCCAACACAGAGATTTATCACATGTCCTTGGATCAGTGCTATACAAATATTAACCCAAGGACAGTTCTTCTACTTCATCATTGCTATTGCTCTGAAAGGGGCTTGAATTCCCCCAGGACAGACTTCAGATGAATTGATTGGAATAGTTTACAGGAGTTCAAAAGAAAATTAAGAGATTCAGCTGGAATTCTTCTATAAAAGACCCATGTACTCTTGAGATTTTAAATCTCACCTAATGTTTACATACATATAAACTTTTAACTTTCCCCCACTTTACATTGGTTTGCAAACTTATTTCCGCAGATGGTTTGGCCCTAAAATAGTACATACAAATGCTAGAATTTGTGCAATGGTTGTTATTTTTGAAATGCAGGTCACACACTTAGCAAACTTCTTTTCCAATACAGGCAAGTTAAACCACAAGGAAATTACTGCAGTGGCTACAAGGAGTGAGTCTTGCCTGTTCCATACTCAGGTTTCTCCCCAAGGAGGTAAGTCACAAATGTGTTTCATTACTTCTTGGTAACAGGCCAAAAAGCAGTAAAATCTCTTCTCCCACAACAAAGGAATGGGGTTGCAGAAAGAGGACAGTGGCTATTCCAGATGCAGTTACTTCTGGATGGAGATGAAGGAAAGCAACGAAATGTTTATAGAAGGTAGGCAGAGACTGAGGCAGTGTGCCTACATCTCGGAACATAGCATATGGAAACTATTAGGTATATGAGAATTAGGTGAGCAGACCACTGAGGTTTCTTGGGAAAGGGCATGAAGATTCTAACGAAATGTATGTGATCTTCCATAAAATTAAGAGAAGCATTGCTTTGGGCTTTGTTTATAAAATAAGAGTTTAAGCAAGTATAAAAGTGGCATACAGAGTATAATATACAGTATAGAAATTTAATTCACATACTAACCTTGTCATCCAGTACGACTTTTGTTCCACCATATTCCGGTAGCAGAACCTTCTCACCAACTTTTACACTAACTGGACGAGTTTCTCCCTCCTTAAGGGGACAAAGAATAGTTACTGACAACGTATGTTACAATGCTCTTAAAAAGTTTTCTGTAGTGGAAATGCAGCTGCAATATTGCATCAGTTGGAGCTTCTGCACCAGGCCCAAGGGCAGCCTCATACCAAGCACACTGCCGTCATCCAATCTCAGGGCTACTAGTGCATGGTGGTCAAGTGATCCTGGTCTAGATATGGCTGTAGCTGGCAAACTAAGCAAAGCTGGTAAAAGGCACTCGCAAGTCACACAGGTCACATGAGTCTCCAGTGACAAAGATGTATCCAGGAGTACCTACAAGCTACGTACTGCAACCCCATCCAGAACAGGTTACTGGGACCACCTACCCAGAGAGCATCTTCCCAGGCTTTCGGCACAAAGGCAAAATATAAATACAGGGCTGTATCAACACTACTGTTCAACTAGCTTGGCAGACTTCTGCATGCTCAATGTAACTTCACATCTTCAAATACTGCTCCAGGATACACACACCTGGAACAGATTTTGAGGGTACACGCAGAGAGGAAAGGAAAGAGGTGTCCAGTTGTGAAGTACTGGGTGCAACCCATAGTAAGTAAACACCACATAGACCGTTTATGAGCCACTTACCCAATAGGGGGGGCAAGTAAAATGCATTTAGATGAGTGCCCTTTGCCCCCTCCCAAAACCAGAAAAGACACAAGGAGTGGCTGGAAGAGAAAGCGCTCAACACAACCTCCACAGTGGCCTTCTCCAACCTGATGTTTTGTTCTCCAACTCCTATCAGCACCAGCCAGCCACGGTGAAGTGCTGGGATGATGGGAAATGCAGCTTAGCAACAACTGGAGGGCACTAGGATGGGGAAGTCTGCTACATAACATACATGTGTTACATGCACAAAAAACCCAATTCTTTCTTCCTTCCAATCTTACATCCAAATCCTATGAAAGTTTGCTTGGAGACAATGTTGTGCCACATTTAATGGGACTTACGGACAAGTTTGCATTGAGTTACAGCATTACAGGCCTTATCACTAAGAAAAGCAAGGAGTTCAGCTACCACTAGCTCTGTGCTATGAAGACATGCCAGAGAGTAAACGGCCACTGCCCATTCCAATTTTTTCTCAAATAGTCTAAGAGCTTGGGGGAAAGAATCATAGTGGTGGTTGAGGAAAGAAGAGGCGTATGATGATGCTGATGTGAAAGTGAGGAAAGACAGAAAAACAGCTGGGGGAGAGAAGCCCAGGAGAGTAGCAAGCAGATAATCACACCTTGAAATGTTAATTAGAAAGCTGCTGCCACTGTACCACAATGCTCATGATGCTTGAGGTAGAGTGGAGAGGTGATTTTGCCTGGAGCACTAAGAAATCTACATGTTTCTTATCTGAAAAGCTATAAAAAGCTTTGATAGGATAGGTCTGCTTACCTTGCTTTTAGAGCCTGTTCCAACTGCCACAACAGTGGCTTGTAACACTTTTCCTTGTGATTTTTCTGGAATCATAATGCCTCCTTTAGTTACCGTCTCAGCTGCACACCTTTCCACCAATACACGGTCGAAGAGGGGAAGAAATTTTTTAAACGCCTGTCCTGCCTGTTAAAACAAATCACAAGTCATAATGTACAATAAGCAAACCTGAGTCTCTCAGCCACAAGCACATTGTCATCTGAAGCAGCAAACATGTGATTCTACCACTTTTGCACCACAGTAAAGGAATGATGGGGAAATAAGGAAAAATCTGGAAGAAACATAGTTCCATATATACAATCCCCATTATGGCCAATGAAGTGTTACACATGTCAGTGGATTTTAGGTAAAGCAACTTCAAGAAAAAGTGTAGGTTTTTTTTACACATGATCTTAAGATACATGCTTTCTAATTACTCAGTGACTCCTTTCTACAAATAAAGGACATCATGAATGTGAACCAACACCCAAATTATTGGCATCACATGCTGTTAAGAAATGAGTCTCACTCCACAGATCTTGTTCAAAGGAAGAATTCTGCAGAAAAAGCTATCTGAAAAAGCCATCTTCCCTATAAAAAGAATACCAACCTTATTTAAATATACCTAGGTGATCTTATTTAAAACAGTATTAACTACATTGGAATAAATAAATTTTGCACAAGGATGTGACTGGAAGACAGAAATGACATATTGCTTATGTGTTTCAAACTGGAAGAATAGGCATGCCTGTAGCAATGGCTTTCGGACAACTTCCAAAGCTTTGGTGATTTAGAAACTTACAGATACCACGGAAAATCTACCAACATTCAATTTAGTGTAATAGCTTTATTAGGGCAACCAAATTATATCACAGAAAGGTATTCAAGGCTCATCAATAGGAACCTTAAGTTCAGGTTAAACTATAGCACGACAAGAAAATGTTTAACAGCAAGAAATGTAAATTAACATTCCAAAGTGTAAAGCACGTTGAACTTTGGACATTATTAACACAGTTTTTTGGGAGGCCATCTACTTGTGCCCACCCACTGGTGCACTGGAAGTTCGCTTGCACAACTGAATACCCCTTCCTCTTGTTCCCTCATAACCCCAATTCTGTTCTGACTTGAGGACTCTGGGGCAGACTTGTAGGGCATGGAGGAAAAGGAAGGGAAATATTCTCATGCAATTTTATATATTACCCATTAACCAAAACATTTTATCCAATAATGTTTTGATCTGGAAGCATTAAAATAGTAAAGGGTGGACTTCTACTACTTTCTGGAAAAAGCAACGTACAGTATTCAATTTCATATTTAAAAGGAAGCTTTTTGCAAGGCTAGATGCAAAACAAATCCACATTTTTAAGCAGGCAACTATGTATGGGTTAAAGAGCAACTATGTAGGAGTTAATAGGAAACCAGAGAATGCTAAAATGAAGCTAGCCAGATCACATGACGCTGGCTCACTTTCCCGGCCTTCTCGTGGTTTCCAAAGATATCCAGCATGGACACTTACAGAAACAGCTAGAAACCAGGAGAAGGCCTGGATTATCTGTACTCTTTGGACACTAGAGGTCGCTGCTGCAGAAGGAAATTTGAAAGTCTTCTCGAACAAGCTAAGCAAATGGACAATGGAGCCAGAGAAGGAATTACCTAAATGTGACCAACAGTGAAAGTATTTCCATTACCTGGGAGCGAGTCCCACTGACTTATTTCCACAGAATCCAATTTCAAGTCTGCAGTGCAGATGCAGCACTGAAGACGAGTGATTAAGTGAATTTAAAACGTCTGAAAACCCATCCTCAATAAAGTTCAGTTTATTAAGAGATTTAACAAGTATGTCCCTACCAAGGGTATTCAGCAACAAATATTAATAAGTAAAAATAAAAAAGAGTGTCAGCCACCTATTTGGATACAAATCAGTAAAGCTTTTGCTAGGAACTTCTCAAGGGTTAGGAATTTACAATACATTGTGCAAAAATACTTGGAACTCTACACAAACTTTGGTTTACATCTTAGTAAGAGCATATTGTCAGCACCAACTCTTTCAACTGGTACCAAATTGCTTTAGATTAGTCCATCACATAACCCCATTACCCCACTTTTGGCAATAACAATCCCTGCATGCTCCTACACTATTATGAGCAAGGAGACTGCTACAGAGGAGCAAGTCCCATTGGATTTACTTCTGAATAGGTATGGTTAGGATTGTGCTGTAGGGATTTACCTTAAATCAACTAATTTGACCCAAAAAGGATTCATCTCATCTCCCATTATTTTGTCGCTTGGCCAATAATTCCTTTCCTTTGCAGCACTACTGAACCAACAACTATCCACTCTCAGTAACAGTCAACGATTGATACAGCAAAAAAAACCTGACTTTGCAATTTGCTCTCTTCAATAGATACAACTTGTTGCAAAGCAGAGGACGTTCCTGTCACTCACTGTCAAGAGATTCAGAAGATAAAAGGATAAGGTAATAAGGAAGAATAAAGAGCACATGAAGTTGTCAGATTTGATTGACTGGTAAGTAACCACTCCTTCATATACAGTGATACCTCGGGTTACATACGCTTCAGGCTAGACTCCGCTAACCCAGAAATATTATCTCAGGTTAAGAACTTTGCTTCAGGATGAGAACAGAAATCGTGCTCTGGTGGCACGGTGGCAGCAGCAGAAGGCCCCATTAGCTAAAGTGGTGCTTCAGGTTAAGAACAGTTTCAGGTTAAGAACGGACCTCTGGAACGTAACCAGAGGTACCACTGTACTGGGGAAGACAGGGTCAAGGAGGCATGTGCAAAAGACTTCCTCCTCACACCCCTTCAGGACTTGGAAAAGTACGATGGGCAGCATGACTTCCCAAGAGGCTTGAATCCCTGTACTTCCACGCTGCACGTGTGTACTTTACCAAGGGTTGGAAAGGACCACGAGGGTTATCTAGTCTCACTCCCGGCAATGCAGGAATCTTTTGCCCAAAGTGTGGTTTGAACCCATGACCCTGAGATGAAGAGTCTCACGCTCTACGAACTGAGCTATCCCTCTGCACTAACAGCTAACGCTATGGAGTTATTTTTCCAGGGATTTGCCTCGTCCACCTCCCGCCATCACGCCTTGTGGAGGCGAGCTGCACGCAGTCCATTCATACGTGCATCACGTGAAGGCTCCTGTACTGGGTGGGGCTAGACGACCCTGGGGAAACCTTCCGCCTCTACAATTCTAGGCAGGCGTCCACTCTCCCCTGTCCTGGGCTATGCACTTTTGCATCGGGGCCGCCCCACCCTTCGCCAGCCAACTGAACCCCACTAGGGGGTCCCCTTCTGCCTATTTTACAGGAGAACACCTTCCATCGCGAATGGGGGGAGACAGACACTCAAGAGTTGCATTAATAAGAGGGAGGGGGGAGAAAGAAGGAAATAGGGATTATTCTTCCCAACCCTTTGCAAATACTTCTCGAGAGGAAAGCGCGAGCAGCTTACCATGGTGCGCGCTTTACAAGGGCTCCTGCTCCCGCTGCGAGGACTCCTTGCACCCCTGACCGACCCACAGAGCTAGCACGCGCGGAAAGGGTCACGGCCCGCGCGTGCGCAGACCATGCCCCGGAAGTGGCGGGGAAACTACTTCCTGTGGCGGTTAGCTGAGGCGTAGTGGGGGTGGGGGAGAATAGTTGGGATAGACTTTAAAACTTTTTTCGGTTCGCGCTTTCTCATTACTTGCCGCGAGCCAGATTTATTTATTTTTAAACCAGATAAGGTGTTCGGGGTTGTGGGCGTGAGGCGACACTCCCGCCATCTTGAGCGAGGGCGAAGGGGAGCGGAGGTGACGCAACGCCCCGCGCGACCTTTCGCGAGCATGGGCATTCCAGAAAATTCTGGAACCGCGGGGCCCGGGAACCTGCGCAAGGCATAAACGCCGGCGGTTCCCTTTTGCGTTTTGAAACCCGTCCAAGCGCAGAGCGCAGGCGCTCCAAGCGAGAGAGCCCCGCCAACTCAAGCCACCCCTGACGTCTCCTGCTCCCGAGGCGAGGATGGGGCGGGGCGCGAGGGTTATGCCGCCAGGCTGGTTCCCGGGTTCCCTTCCGCGCCAACCTCTCACGTGGGCTCTGGAGAGGGGAGGAGGAAGGGGCGGGGCGGCGACGGCGGAGGAGAGTCGCGAGAGAGCCGCGCTGCTTCCCAGGCTGTGCGCGTGCGGTCCGAGCCGAGCCCGCTGCCGTTCGTACTGCAACAGCTTCCAGCGCAGAGCCGCCGCCAAAGAGTAAGCGGGCGGCGGGGGAGGGGGGGGCGAAGGAGAGAGGAAAGGAAGAGATTGACCAATGGGAGCGGGGAGGGTCCTGTGCGTGAAAACGGTTTTTTTTCCTCCCCGCATGGTCTCCTGACCACCCCCTCCCCGCCGCACAAGGTGGTTTAGTCCCCATAAGGGAAAAGGGTAGATGGGATCAGGGAACTCCTTATGGGGGGGGGGGGGACGGCGGCGGCGACGCGTGTCTCAGCCCTTTATTTTATAGAGACGTGGTAGCGGGAGAGAGGCGAGGAAGAGCCCATTTATGAGGGGGAAGAAGCGGCCTTTGCAGCAGCCACGCCAAGCCTCTCCTTCAGGCCGAGCGCCTTTATGCTCGCCGCTCCCCTCTCGTGTGAATGCGCAACACACGTGTGTTGGGAGATTGGGGGGGCGGGACCTGCGAGTCTTACATGCCGAGGTCCGATCCCCGCTTTGACGGTTTCTGCTTAGGCTGAACCCCCCCCCCCAAAAAAAAATCACAACCTTGCTAGGCTCTCGTGATCGCTTGGCCTTTTTTTTGCGTGGCTGCTTGGGACGCGTGCACGTGCTCTGGCGCCCCTCTGCGACTTCCCTGGTGAAGCTGCTGCTGAAGGAGACCTTTGCGCGTTTTTTGCTCCACGTTAAAGGTGGGGCAGCTCCCCTCTCTTTCCCACCCCCACCTCCGCCCTAGGGGGAAAGGTGGGCCAAAGTTAGCCTCCCCTTCCCTTTGCTTTGCATTGCAGCTCTGCCCTCCTGGCGGCAGGGGGAGGCGTGGGTCCGCATGACCTTGTGTGCCGACCTGATGGTAGGAAGGAGCACGTGTGGGGGGCAAAGGATACGCTGGGTTTGTTCATTGAACTTTCTTCTTCCCTCTTTTCTCCTCCTGAGGCCTCTTTCCCACACATTCCATCCCACCCCACCTCCCCGTTTTCTTTCATCTGCTTTTCCTTGATGACCTGAGCAGTTTCCCTATCTCCATTATTCCTGGTATTTGGTTAGTTCAGCATTGTAGTTCCCTCGGCTCCTTTGCATTGAAACTTAACGTCAAGGTAACTTATTGGAATCAATAGGATACTCATTCCGATATTTAGAACCCTGTAGAGTTGGAAGGGTCCCTGTGGGTCATTAGAGACTAATGCCCTGAAAAAAGCTGGGATATGCAGCTGTTCTGTATGGGGATCAGACCTGCAAGATTGGCATTTTCAAAACCAACTGAGCTATCTAGATATGCCCCATTAAACAAGTGTTCGCTCAGTAGTTCTGATCATATGTATATGTGCTAAAACTCACATGCACTCTGTTGAAATGAAATCAGTGCTGAAATTATATAATACTTTCTCCCTCAGGATAAATATGTATGCCAGGGTTGTGAAACCTGGTTCCCTCCTTTTGTTATGCTCCTAACATTCATCAACTGCACCCAGCACGGGCAGTGGTTAAGGAGCAGTAGTCCAGCAATATCTGGAGGGCCTTAAGTTTCCTATGCCAGCGTACAGGGTTAATTGGTGTTAGCGCATAAAATAATAGAACTTTAGAGTTGGGAGGAACCCCGAGGGTCATCTAGTCCAACCCCCTGCAAGCAGGAATCCTGCCCACAGCTGTTCCTAGGTGGGCTTGACACCTTCTGGTTAACAGTCATTGTGCCACCTGAGGGACCTTCAAATGAGCAACCCATATGGGTACATATTGCTGCATTGCAGGGGGTTGGACCAGGTCAGGCATGGGCAAATTTGGCCCTCCAGGTGTTTTGGGACTACAACCCCCATCATCCCTAGCTAACAGGACCAGTGGTCAGGGATGATGGGAATTGTAGTCCCAGAGCATCTGGAGGGCCTAGTTTGCCTATTCCTGGAATAGATGATCCATTGGGGCCCCTTCCAACTCTGATTCTTATGGCTGTTGCCAGTCATGCATGGCCCTGTAATTCAGTTGCCATTTTCCAAAAGGCAGTGCTTGCATTCAGACGACTTCAGCCACTTTGTGTACCTTCAAGCAATGGTCGCAACTGAGCTCATGGCTACAGGCATGGAATGCTCTCTAGCACGTGCCAGATAAAGCAGTGGTTGTGTTGGCGCTGATTTCTTTTAAAATTTCATTCGTTTGCAGAAATGCTCCGTTTACCAACAGTGCTGCGTCAGATAAGGCCAGTGTCCAGAGCACTGGCCCCGCACCTTACGAGATCCTATGCAAAAGAAGTTAAATTTGGAGCAGATGCTAGAGCTCTTATGCTGCAGGGCGTTGACCTTCTCGCTGATGCTGTGGCCGTCACCTTGGGACCAAAGGTACTGAAATGGCTTTACTTGCTGTTATGCGGAAGCTTGTGCTGAAGGGATGAGCATAGTCCAAAATATATCCTACATGCTTGGGGTACGATCCAGTCAAAATTAAGAGCTTTGGGGTCTGACTGGTTTTTCAGCGAGAGAGGTGAGCATGTGCCTAAATAACCTTCCAATGAAATCATTGGGGCTTAAAAGTGCTTCACTTTGACTGGACCTTGTCCTTTGGGTCCTCTTTAAAATAGATTGCTAGAGCATTCCTGTAAATTTATTGCCACTGGCATACATACTTGACACGAATTAGAATTTGTTGCCTGGCAAGTAGATGAATGAGATAGTTGGGACATGTTCTTTCATGCATCCTCTCACTTTGTTATTCCTTTGAGCTAAAATCCTCAAAGGTTTCAAGTCTGCATGGCAGCTGCTTATATAGCTAGTTTGAGAGAGGATATGGATTGCCATACAAGGCAGAATGCATCACTCACTTGATCTCCTTTTTGCCTTAATGGTTGGCTAGACCTTCAGGCAGGACAAGGGGCATCAAGAGGTGTGTGCACAAGGTGGCCTTCATCTGAATTTCTTTTGTGCTTCTAAGGCCAGCCAGGGGAAGCAGCAGCAGGGTGTCTCGCTAAGTATTCTAGATGGAACCTTGCAATATGCTACAGACATGAATCTTTAGTAATACGTAAAGTATCTCAGTTAACCATTAACAATCCCAAAGCTCTGTCCGTCTTCATTGCAGACACTCACTGCTCTTCAGTCACATGCTCTTCCTGCCTCTACTGCTCCCTACTTCAGCTTCCTACACCTGTGTAACACATTCCTCTGCTCCTTTGTAGTCGCACCATTGTCCATAAATGTGCTCATCACTGGCAAAATGTGCTTAAAGTGAGCAAAAGTTCCAACATTACTCTGGACAGTCGCTATCCTTGCCCTCACACTGAACAGAGAGGCTCAGGAAAAAACTGGTGATATTTCTTTGGTGAGCTTTTTGGCTCAGCGCAAAGTTAGAAAGTTTCCCACAGCCCAACTGTGCCATTCAATACCTTAGTCAAGCAAGACCTTGTTCCTGAAAGAGTGGCATTGCCAGCAGTGGGCAGAAAGTTTGGCTGGTTACCAAGGCTAATCGGAATTGGTGGACCTCCGTTTTATGCGGTTCCTCCGATGTCCTCAGAGCTGGTCATTTTTAAATTTTTACTAATCTGGTGAATATGACAAGGTGATTTTCAGACAAATTCTTAGAAAAAGTTAAAATAAGGTACAAGAACAACAGAGTTTAGGTATAAAAGCCACACAGTAATGAACAACTAATTTACATTTTGTATTATCTATACCAGTAGTTTAAATGGAACTATTCCTTTACATTCACATTATCTGTGCCCACACTTCCTTACATAAGATATTGCTGCTGCTCCCCTCCAACATTCATGGGTTTTTCTAAATGTACCATGTGTACGGATAAATAAGCATTATATATTGCTATATAATATGCCCCTACAGGCGTTGCAGCCGTGGCTGATGTGCTGCGGTTGTGTCAATAGGTGGCAGAGAGGAACAAGCTATGTCTACGCTCAGTGTTCTGCAACCCGTGAGCACTCAGAATGATTAGTAGCTTGACAGGTGTCCCATTAAAAAATATCATACAGTGAAGTTTTACAAGGGTCCTGTTAGAGCAAAAAATTGTCTTTACGTAGCAGAATGTCCGTCCCACTTGCATGAGCACTAGCTATCCCCATATCTGTTCTAAAAGGTAGAAGGAGCCCCTAAAACAGATTTTTTTTGTGGGGCGGAAGTTCCATTGTACAAGTGTAAATACTTCATTCAACATTAGTTGAATGCCTGCTAAAAATATTTTATGTATGTATGTAAAACCTGAAGTTCAGAGCTGTAAACATTGGTTCCATGTGTATATCAAGCATCTTGACATAGCTCTCTGCTTACTAAGGTATCATCTGCTGGTGGAAAAGTCTGTAAATGTTAGCCAAAGCCAGATTGTGCATCAGCTTCAAGTCACACAACACATGGTTAAACTAGTGGAACTTGCTGCTGCAGGAGGCAGTGATGATCAGCAATTCAGATGGCTTTAAAAGAGGGGTGGACAGATTCATGGGGGAAGAAGGCTATTAATGGCTGCTACCCCCAGTGGTTCTGCTTTGCTACCACAGCTGGAGGTCATAAGGCTGCCAAATACCAGTTGCCACAAACGACAGGAAGGGGGAGTACTCTTGTGCTCAGATGCTTATGGGCCTTCCACAGGCAACTGGTTGGCCACTGGGGGAACAGGATGCTTGGCTAGATGGGCCGTTGACCTGATCAAGCAGGCTCTTCTGATCTTCTATAATCATGGCATTGTAGAGTTCAGAGGGTCCTCTGGTCCAACCCCTGCTATGCAGAAATCTTGGCTGAAGCATCCATGACAGATGGCCATCCAACCTCTGCTTAAAAATCTCCAAGGAAGGGGAGTCCACCGTCTTTCAAGGGAGTCGGTTACACTGTTGAAATCGATGCAAGACATTGTTGGAGGCAATGGAGAGTGCATATCTGCCTTCCTGGAAAGTGTCGCGGCTTCCAGCCTCAGGAAGAAATCACCTTAGTAATCCAGTGTTTCATTGTGCGTGTGTGTGTGTCATGTTTTTACAGGGGAGAACAGTAATTATTGAACAGAGCTGGGGAAGCCCTAAGGTGACGAAAGATGGCGTGACAGTAGCCAAGTCAATTGACTTGAAGGACAAGTACAAAAACATCGGAGCCAAGTTAGTTCAGGATGTTGCCAACAATACCAATGAAGAGGCGGGAGACGGTACTACGACCGCAACGGTACTGGCACGTTCGATTGCCAGGGAGGGGTTTGAAATGATCAGTAAAGGAGCAAATCCAGTGGAGATCAGGAGAGGTAATGATGTGGATAACGTTGGATCAGACCTGCCAATTCCTCTAGTTCTCTTCCTTGTTTTCAAAATTATGTACCAATGTTGCAGAAACATGACAAGGTGCTACTTTCGTGAAAAGAAAATGGGAAGTGGGGTGTCTGTTTTTCTGGTCATAGATATGCGTACATCCCTTCCAGGTACACAGGTGTCCAGCGACCCACATCCAGTGGAGCTGTGGGCACGCTATTAGCGTTCGCTGAGTATCAGCAGGAAGTGAGTCTGTAGGTATTTGGCATTGCAAAAGCTTCTTTATTTACAGCAGAGCAATACAAACATGGCTGAGTGTGAGCAGCAGCTCCACACACGTCTCCTCTGTCCGAAAGCAGAGAACAAAGAGAGAAAGTACAAAAGCACATAGAACGGAAGTACAGTTTCTTGAGTTCTGTTCCCACACTCCTGTCACTATGGAATGTGGATCATGAGATCCAACAGCAATGAAAGAATGAAATTACTAACAATATATTGTGACCCCTGTTAAAGCACATTGGTCAGTTAATTTTTGTACGTATATTGTTTCTGGCGACAGCTTATGTTATGTGTTGTTTACCGAGCGTAATGTTACCTGGGCCTTTTCTGGTCTTTTATAAAAGAGACACATAAAATGCTTTTGTGGTCATCTTAAAGGCATGAAACAAGTGTGTTGAGGAAGGTCTGGCTGCATGGCAGGGTAGGAGGAACAGTTACTGCCCAAAATGAGTAGCGCATGCCCGCAGATAGTCTTAATAAGCAAATTGCATCTTCATCTTTCCTCCTATTGCTGCTTTGTGTTGCCTGGCACTATGGAAGTTGCATTTTTGGTTCTGCCTCCTGCTCTTGGCTTTTTAAGGCAGAGACAGATTCGAGTGAACCTCCATGGCATCAGATTGGTGTTTCCCTAGCTGGTGAAAAGCCCTTGATGCTGGGGGGGGGGAGTTAACCAATGGCACAATGCACTGTGTTTTCCTAGGTGAAGAACCCCTCCTAGTGAAGGGGGAGAAATTTTTGGGGGAGAAATTCATGATGCAGGGAAGAGGAAGAGGCAGCTCCATCTCTTCCTAGTGTTTAATGTGATAACTGCATCCCAGCAGTCAGGGATAATGCATTGTATGATCAGTTATAGCCTTTTTGTTGCTCTTGGAGCATAGTACGATGATTAAGTTTTGTTTGCTGTTGACTATGTAGATTGTTTAATTGCATAACTGTACCGTGTTCCCTCAGGGGTGATGCTCGCTGTAGATGCTGTAATTGAGGAATTGAAGAAGTTGTCCAAACCAGTCACAACTCCAGAAGAAATTGCTCAGGTAAATGCTATCTCTTTCGTAAAACGAACATCTTCCTTCTCCCTGCTACTTTTATATCGTGTAGGTGCACCGTTTAAGAGGGCTTGCTAAATGTAATATTTCACTCCATTCAACAATATTGTATCTGTGAGAAAATGCTTTATGCACTATTCCTTAAATTTGCGTTGTAATGCCTCTGTGACTATGCTTTCGATACCCCAGCCTCTTTTTTTTAAAAAAGTTAGTATTTGTAGCTAGTTCACACAGACCTCTCTTTTGTTTGGGCAGGTTGCTACAATATCTGCAAATGGCGACAAGGAAATTGGCAACATAATCTCTGATGCCATGAAAAAAGTTGGACGAAAAGGTGTTATCACAGTTAAGGTAAGGGTAACTCTAGTAAGGTCTACTTATTGTATGCCAAAATAGGATACTAGCTCATTGTTGAGGAAAAGACCTCATCATTGTAGAAAAAGTGCAACATTATGGGGGAGCCAAAGATCTAAAACAGAAAGTGAAGCAGCTTGTTCTGAGATGGGTTGTGTGCACACAGTGTGGCTAATTTCCATGATCTTTTTGTAAAAAAACAGGACGGAAAAACTTTGAATGATGAATTAGAAATTATTGAAGGCATGAAGTTTGATAGAGGCTACATCTCTCCCTACTTCATTAATACAGCCAAAGGTAAGTTAGAGCACAAGACTCCCGCTGCTTGTTTGCCTTAACAGCTTGGTTCTGTTGGAATAGACTAAACACAATTTTTAAAAAAATCTTAGTAATGTGTTCCTTTTTGCCTCAAAATAGAGGTGTCTGCAAATATTAGAACCCACTCCCTAATTTACAGAATTAGATCTGTGGCACAAGTTGTGCCACCTTTTCTGGCATGTAATGTGGTTTGTACATACGGATAAACACACAGGGAAAGGTGAGAGCTCATGCCACTTGTCAGGAACTTAATCTCACAATCCAAACCTTAATGAACCTCTTAGGGTTCTTGATGGAATACTCTAGGTACGTAACACGTTTGCCCTTTTGCATGCTGTTGCTGATGAAGCTGCCTCACAAAATATAGGTGCTGGAACTCTCATACTTGCATTTTATTTGCATACTTGTAAGTGAGGAGGCAAATTTGGGTACAGGCAAAAAAAAAAAAGGATTGCTACTAAAATACGTAAAAAATGGAATCCAGCTTTAATCTTTCCCACAAGTAACAAATTATATTTCTCCCAAGCTTCCTTCATTTCAAGCAGCCTAATTTAGAAGGAAATTGAAAAAGCTTGTTTTGTTTTGACTGTTACACCATTGTTAAAAATTTGGAAGCCAGAGATCTTTGATCTGCTGCAGATCACAGAGAGATCTACCAGTAGATCCTGATCTACCTTCTGCCCATCCCTGAATTAAACTGAAATACTGTTATGTTACTGGTTTTAGGTAAACAAACTCTGTAGCATTACACCAGAGTATACTATCTTAATTTTAAAATTCAATTTTGCAAGAATTAATGGTCCTGTTTTTGCATGTCCTTGGATACCATTTTAACAGCACCAAGTTCATAGAAAAGTTGTATGTTAGAGACCATTGAAAGTCTGCTGTAATTGGGCATGTTTTTTGAAGCGTTTCAAAGAAGATGGCTGCATAATGGCTATGGTAAGATCAGAAACTGAGGAATGTTCATAGTCACTGTCTCTTGAGAGAGTACTTTGTAATTTATTTCAATAACTTTGCTTTCATCTGTAGGACAGAAATGTGAATTCCAAGATGCTTATGTGCTAATCAGCGAAAAGAAGATTTCTAGTGTTCAGTCCATAGTACCAGCTCTTGAAATTGCCAATAATCACCGCAAGCCTTTAGTTATTATTGCTGAAGATGTTGATGGAGAGGCCCTCAGTACCCTTGTATTAAACAGGTAGGCGTGGAACAAGTATCTTTATTTTTAACACTTTTGAGTTTAATCCATTTGATCTTCCTTAGTAATCTTGCTGCAGAAAGCGGTAACTGTTGCAGGGAAGGGCAAAAATCTTCCCTATGGTTAGATAAAACATATTCTTTTTCCAGGTATTGTCTGGTCCCTGAAATTGTACAGTTTATGGCCAGATCATGAGGGAAATAGGCCTTATTGATTGAAGTAGGACTTCCAAAAAAGAGAAGATGTTCATTGGTAGTCTCAGTCTTTAATATGAAAACAAATTTAAATCCTGACAAATAAATAAACAATGAATAGTAGATCAATTCCATTGATTTTAGGTTGAGTTTTCAGTATTGTCAATTATAGAGAGCCTTACTTTACCAGAACACAGTTGTACCATTTCGGAATAAAGACGTGAACAACTAATAACTCTTGAGTGCTGACTTTTTTCAGACTGAAGGTTGGCCTACAGGTTGTTGCCGTGAAAGCACCCGGTTTTGGTGACAATAGAAAGAATCAGCTTAAAGATATGGCAGTTGCTACCGGTGGCGCTGTAAGTAAATTTTCATATGTATCTTAGGTACTACCACTAAATAATTAGCATGGAATACTCATTTACCAGTTTCTTGCAGAGCCATCACTGATTACATGTACTTTTCTAACAAAAGACGTTGGATGTTAATCCAGATTGCCATAGGAACATGGGAACTTTATACAAAGACAGGCCATTGGGCCACCTAACTCAGTAGTCTTCCTAGTCTTAAGAACTCCAACCAACCATCAACAGATGTTTGGGAGATGTTTTCCTGGGGTTCAGGCAGGAATCTTTCCCCTTTTTGCCTAAAGATGTCAAGAGTTGAACCTGGCACCTTTTGCATACAAAGCATGTGCTCTACAACTGAGCTACAGATGTGTGCCAGTTTAAAGAAAGCACCACGCACTGATCAGTTGAGCCAGGCCTAAGCCATGCTATGCCCTGTTTACCGTTGCATACATCATTGGTTGGTCAGTGCTGAACATAGCCCTGCTTTCCGGTCATAAAAGATTTGCTTAGAAAATAGATAACATTGCCAGTGTAAGCTCTGTGCACTAAGAAACCAGTTCAGAATGTGAACGTAACGGGCGGAGAAATTTGTAGAAGAAGAAGAGTTTGGATTTGAAATCCCGCTTTATCACTCCCCTTTCAGGAGTCTCAAAGCGGCTAACATTCTCCTTTCCCTTCCTCCCCCCCAACAAACACTCTGTGAGGTGAGTGGGGCTGAGAGACTACAGAGAAGTGTGACTGGCCCAAGGTCACCCAACAGCTGCATGTGGAGGAGCGGGGAAGCAAACCCGGTTCCCCAGATTACGAGACTACCGCTCTTAACCACTACACCACACTGGCTCTCAGTGTGTACTGGTTGAACCCAGGTTGCGAGTCCAAATCCCATTCAGCCATGGAACTTGCTGGGTGACTTTGAACCACTTGCTGTCTCTCAGTCTAACCTACCTCAAGGTGGTTGTGGGGATAAGATGCTGAGAGCAAGAGCTTTGTATGCAGCATTGAGGTCCCTGAAGGAAAGGTAGGGCATTACCGTAGAAGTAAATAAAATAAATCAACCAATTTTTGCAAATGTCCAGGAAGCTGTTACTTCCTGTAGGTCACTTTGCAATTACAAGTACAGAAAATCTAGGTGAAGAATTAAGAGTGTTAATAAGCCCATTCACTGAATTTAGTGGGGCTTTCTCTAATAATTGTGTTTAGGATTGCATTCCCAATGAAGCTGTCTGAATGAAACCAGCTAATTAGAAAAAAGCCGTGGACTTTTAAGTATTTAATATTAATCTGTTTCAGGTGTTTGGGGAAGAAGGCTTGACCATAAATGTAGAAGACATTCAACCTCATGACTTTGGTAAAGTTGGAGAAGTCATTGTGACAAAAGATGACTGTTTGCTACTTAAAGGGAAAGGTGACAAAGTACAAATTGAAAAGCGCATTCAGGAAATAGTTGAACAGTTGGAGGTTACAACAAGTGAATACGAGAAGGAGAAACTCAATGAACGCCTGGCCAAACTTTCTGACGGAGTAGCTGTACTAAAGGTGAATATTCGTATTACTATTTTATTTTTATTTATTTATTTACTACTACTTTTATTTGTTGCTTATTGCATAAAATTATTTTACTATTATATACTACCTTAGAAGTCAAACTGAATCGGTTCTGGAAGTCTGTTCAACTTCCAAAACGTTCAAAAACCAAAACACGGCTTCTGATTGGCTGCAGGAAGGTCCTGCAGCCAATCAGAAGCCATGGAAGGCCTGTCGGACTTTCAGGTTCCAAAAGAACGTTCGCAAACCGGAACAATCACTTCTGGGTTTGCAGCATTCAGGAGCCAAAACGTACGAATTCCAGGGCGTTCAACAACCAAGGTACGACTATACCGCCCTTCACTCAAGGACCACAGGGCGATTTACAATAATGAAAACATAAACATACACACATACATAAAATGTTTCTAAGCAGTTTACAGTTGTTTAAAAAAATACTGTAGATGTTTTAATTTGTAATATCAGAATACAGTATTACTATTTTATTTACTAAATGCTCACCCAATAATATTATGAAAGAAAAAGTCCTATACCTGCCAACTAAAAGATGATCACCACAGTGACATTCACCGAAAGTAGATCACTGCACAACGATAGCCTTTTTCCCTGCAGGTGCAAGTAGCGCTCTCTAGGCTATAAAGTGAGAAAAGGAAGCCAGTGGCCCTCCAGATGATGGTAGATTCTGACCCGCATCAGCCCCAGCTACCCTGGCCAGAATGAGTTTTCCCTCATTCCCTAGGGAAGGCCATAGATCATCCACCTTCCCCTGCTATAGAGCTGTCTTTGTGAAATAACTTTCAGATTGGAGCTCGGAACAGCAGCCTTAAAATAAGATTTCTTTTCTTAGGTTGGAGGAACGAGTGACGTTGAGGTGAATGAGAAGAAGGACAGAGTCACGGATGCCCTCAATGCCACTCGTGCCGCCGTAGAGGAAGGCATCGTTCTAGGAGGCGGCTGTGCGCTGCTTCGGTGCATTCCGGCGCTGGATACTTTGACTCCAGCCAATGAAGATCAGAAAATTGGTAGGTGTGCTATACATGCTTTAAAGAAATGAAAGTAACAGTTAAGAGCTTGGATCCTGATAAAAGCTAACATGAGGTTCCCCAGTACCTTCTCCCTCCCTCAGTAGTTCCTTGCATAGAAACCTTGGTTCCTTGGAGCATTTAACAGCCTTTCTTGGGGGGGGGGGGTACAGACAGTTGAGTGGGCAGGAAACTCTTTTGGTTAACCTGTCTTTGAATTGGCTATGTTGGTGGGTGTTGGGAGTCCCTATATCTGGATGCCCTCAAGGTCATCATCCCTTAGAGCAGGGACTGGGAACCTCAGGCTCAGGGGCTGAATATTTCAGTTTTAAGGATGCCTCTTGCTTGCCTGGGTAGAAAATGGGGGGAGGGTGTTGAAACTGGCCTACTATTAGATCACAATTTTATTTACTGGTCTGTCCATCACTGGCATATGTCCAAAAGGTTATGCAGGCCAAAGGTTTCCCCAACTCTGATGTGGGAGGTGTTAAGATTTTTGAAAGGGACAAAAGGTCTGCTTGTTCTTGCAGTCTTCTGGTAAGCATATGTACAGGATAGAGAGGGTTGCTATAATCTTTGTTGGCTCCCTTGCTGGTAATGGGATTTCAAATGTACCCATTATGTTGCCGAGACTATTTCTGCTAACATCACTTACCTTTTCCTTTAAGGTATCGAAATTATCAAGAGAACACTGAAAATTCCAGCAATGACTATTGCCAAAAATGCAGGTGTTGAAGGATCGCTGATAGTTGAGAAAATCATGCAAAGCGCAGCCGATGTTGGCTACGATGCCATGCTTGGCGAGTTCGTAAACATGGTAGAGAAAGGCATCATTGATCCAACGAAGGTAAGTTCTCTTATTTACCAACGGGCCTATCATCTCAACACAATAGATAACGAGCTGTATAAGTGTCTCACTGAAATATATCTTAAACTTCTTTTTTTAGGTTGTAAGGACAGCCTTGATGGATGCAGCAGGTGTTGCTTCCCTTCTGTCTACAGCTGAAGCCGTAGTAACTGAAATTCCTAAAGAGGAGAAGGAAGCTGCCATGGGAGGCATGGGGGCTGGCATGGGAGGTGGTGGCATGTTCTAATGCTCAGCTACAGGGATGTCCCATCATGGAACTACAGTGAGTGACCTGACAGTTTTAAGTAAAACTTCAGGTCAGGGTGAAACAGGATGGATAGTGACTGCAGAAGGGCCGGTGTTTGAAGAATCACTGTAACAATAGTTACTGGGTTTCAGTTTAGACATGCATAATCGTTTACAGTCATTGTCCATGCCTACAGATAATTTATTTTGTACTTTGAATAAAGACATTTGTACATTCCTGATACTGGGTGGAAGATCCGTGTACTAATGCTGTGCTCTAAACAGTCCAAGCACTTGCAGTTCTGTTAAAATCAGACTTTTATTGGTGCTTGCTATCACTAGGACATGCAGAAGCCATTGTGTGCAAGACTGAATAAAAATTGTGTACAAAGTAGACAAATATACAATTATGTGACAACTTTATGTAATAAAAGATTGCTCAAAAAGGTATGAAATGTATTCACTTATTCACAACTCAATCCTGTTTTGTATCGGGTATGTGAGCCTGAAAACATTTCTTGGGAGTACAGAGCCAGATTCCAATCATTCTTAAACCATTTTTTTTTTCTAGGAATGGGAGAAAGGTTAGCCTAAATAGTTCCTTTGTCATCAGCTATATTGATTTTTGCTGGTTTTGCTCAAATTTGGAGGGCCCAAGGTTGTACTCCTTGTTCTTGCTCAAGATTAAGAGCTATTAAAGTTTAGGCAGCTACATTCTTCGCTTTATTACTTTAAATTTGTGCAACCCAGTGCATTTAGCATCACTCAGGATAAAATGCCACAGCTTCTCTTGATTGTGATACCTAAACTTTAAAGACTCTTCCTAGTTAAAGGTAGTAATCTTGAAGCCGTTTTAGGAATCTGTTGAAAAGGATACATTTAGCTGCACAGCCAGTTATACAACTTTGGAAAATGGCAAAATTCAGTGCTAGCTGCAGAGAGGATTGCCCCAAAACTTGCTTTAGTCTAGACAAAGGGAATAGTATGTTTTTATCCTAGCAAAGTTGTACTGTAATATACAAACAGAACTGTGAAACTCAAGTCACTTTAAAGTTTGAATTCATGACTCCTTACAGATTTACCTGCTAGAATCTTGTGAAAGCACTTGACAATGTCATACATGTTTATTGATTAAAAGAGCCCTTTATATATTCATTCCACTTACATACTAAACATTCCCTACTAAGTATAGTTACACATACTGAGAAATTTGTTCTCAGAATTATATGTGCTAATTTAAAGCTTTTCCTGAATAGCAAAAATAACTTAAATATGCATTTGAAAGACTAATAACTTAAAACTTGATTCCAATAGTAAATATTATAAACACTGCAAAACATTAGGCAGTAGACAGTGCTGAGTTTCATAAAAACTGGCAAGAGGAAGAAGGCAATTTTGGTGTAGTTTATAGCTGCCACTCTTTATCAGCACCTTATAATTGCACTTGATTGAAGCTTTATATTATATACATCTGCATCTTACAGGCCTGTGTTGTACAGTAGTATTATACATAATTTTCAAATTCCCATGTAACTAGAAGCCCGCATGGGAGAACACTTCACGTAAAAACACGATGTCCAAGTAGTTTAACACTACTCCCCCCCCCCTTATGTGTGATGCACTTCGTGAAGCATTAGCTCTCGAGGTATGATTGTTTCTGGACCGTACAACTTGGATGCTCTTCTTTCAAATGCTGCAACCATCTGCTTAACGACTTCATCGAAGAACAGTGTGGCAAGCTGAGAATGTAGAAGCGAACGAAACTCAAAAGAAATCTGTTTAAACAAAGGTAAGTTGTGTCAGTCACTCACAAAAAGATGGCTAGGCCCATTCTTTTCTACATCCATTTCAGCAAAGGACCAAAGAACTTTGTGGATATATTCAAGGCAATTATGGAACCATAGTAAGTTCCTCTGGGTATTTTCCTCTTGGCTGTGTCATCTTATGATAGGCTCCCTCAGCTTGCAGCTAACGAAACCCCCTTGTACAGAAAAGGTTTTAGCTGCAGCTCTTTGCATTTTGCCTTCCACTTATGCATAACCTTTTCAGTGCATTTTGAATTTAGGTGCCAACAGCCACATACCAATGTAAACACGAAACATTTCAGTGTGGAGTACGTTTCTCTTTTTGTTTGATTTTCTGTAGTTGGGCAGTCTTCTGAGTTTCCCGCGGGTCTCCTAATTTTTGTGGATGGCATTTCACTTGCATAAGCATTACCACTTAGAGCTGAATTTCATTAATAAAAGAATTTATATAGGCTGAAATTTTAAGATCTGACGAAAGAAAACTACTGCGCACCACCTTTCTACTGATACAGGAATTAAACCGGTCACTTTTTCAATAAATGAAACAAAAGCAATTCCACTACTGCCACTGTCATGTTACAACACGTGGTTGCAACCAAAACTACACATTAAGGATATGCATGAAGTCAATGAGAATGTATGCCTATTAAGGACATGACTCTGAAAGAAGTGAGGGGTCTTTAGGCACCAGGCAAAATGTTCCGCTGTCATCAGGCCTTTGGCCTTTAGATATCTGGCCTTTTAGAAGTGGGTGGGATGCTTTGAATTATATCTTTTCCTCTTGGTTTTAATCTGTGGGGGTTAAATAAAATCAAGCTGTTTATAAGCTTTTCTGTTTATAAGCTGCTCTGAGTACATGGTATGCACCTCAAACCTGTGCAGATGTAACACAGGTTGAAAAAGGGATCGTGGAGATCTGAAATTGGGCTCTACATAGCCCCATGGGTTTGGCCAGATCCATTAGATCATTGCTATTTATAATTAATGACAATGAAGATCAGATCTCTAAGGAAGCCAATTCCAAAAGGATATCCACCATGTGAGCAATTAGGTGGAATGGGCAGGATTGATCCCATTCCCATGCAGATCCAGTCCTATCTGTCTTCAACATAGTCTGCTGTTATCTACTGCCTCTTTTCAGTCAGTCATTACAAAATCAAATTGAGAACAATGAATCATTAATTAGTAAGCTTTCAAGAGGTTTAGTTACTGTATTGGGGCATAACCCTAAACTATAGCAAATAAAATATTTAAAAAGTGGAATCCCAAAAATGGGGAGGGGGGGAGTTAATTTGAAAGCTTTTGGCTAGAAATCCCTCATTCTGCTGGTTGTGGTGGGTTGCTGTGAAAATTCAGGAGAGCAAGGAATATGATGAGCATTGAACATTTCCCTCTTCGTACCAGACTATGGTTGCAATGTCTAAACTGCTTGGGATTTATTCTGGTAGAACCACTCAAAAGGTCTGCAGCCAAATCTGCAATTCTATGCAATCATGTACATATGTGAAGGCAGAACTAGAATTATCACAGCAAGCACAAGTTTGTGTGCTGAGATAATTGGGTGGAGTGGGTGAGGGGCACTGATAAAGAGTTTTAAAAAAACCTTCACATGCTGATTCTCCCCAGCAGTTTTTCTTAGTTGCAGAGCCCAGCTGGAACACACACTTTTTTGCGGGGTGGGGGGGGACTATCAGCAGGGCAGGATTCGAATTGAGGACCCTGCTTCTGATCACCTATTTGCAGCTGCAACCACTCAATCTTTGCATTAGTGTTACAGGCAGACAAGGAAAGATGGGGTTGCCAATGTAACATTCAATTTCATCCTAAATTTATCTGAGCCAAGAGCAGTTTGTGCAAGTGCTAACTGAACACAACAAAAAATACAGAGTCCACCCTGTTTATTAAGAAGGTTCAGCTAATTTGCATAAAGTATGAAGGATCAGGAAGTGCTATAGAATAACCACATGCTTCACTTCCTTTCCTAGCAAGGTTTGAAGATGGTTTGTAAAAATAAGGCTGTTGCTGTTGCTTTAAATGTTGCAAACAGCAGTTACAGACTTTCAGAAGCACCAGAACTGGAAAGAGACTGTGACTGAGCGTGCATAGCAACACATATTAATTCTTACTAAACTTTGACAAAAAGTCAGAATACCCAAAGTGAAGGGATAACACGAGACTCTTAATCTCAGGGTTGTGGTTCCAGCCCCACATTGGGCCAAAGATTCCTGCATTCCAGGGGGTTGCACTAGATTATTAGATTTAAAATCTGGGAGAACTCAAAAACAGCCCCTGGATAAATGAACTGTTTGCAACAGTTGGGTTTTCACTAGTTTGAACTTGCATGGCAATTCTCAAACCAATGTAGCTAAAAGGAAATTAAACAAATTCTCAAGTTACAGAAATGATCTCATCATGCAAGCTGTGCTCCTTTTTAAAAAGAGGAACAAAAAAAGGAAGCTAGGGAGTTAATGGCAGGTGTTAGCAGAACTTTTGGACAGACTATACTGTTCATTTAAAAGTGCACAGGTCTATTAATAAGTTTATAGACTCCAGGAAGAAATCCATGAAAAATATACTACTTAGGTTTATTTATTATGAGGCCTGTGATATAAAATTTACAACAGTCCTGCTAGGTTAGGCACCAGTGTGACCAGTCTGGACAATTTCATTGCAACCCAGCCAGATGGGTGGGGTAATAAGAACAACATTCAAGGCAGCAACATCAGGATATGAGGAAAAGCCTGTCATTTCACTGAGTGACAGCCAACCTTGGTATTCTCTTGGCCGTGAGTCCCAGAAGACCTGCTCCCTGCCTTGAGGCCTTTTTCCACCTGACCTGGGACGGCGAGCCCTGACTGACTCCAGCTAAAAGAGTTGAGGCTGCTAAACAGACTCTTTTGGCTGGGGCATGGGTAGGCAAACTAAGGCCCGGGGGCCGGATTCAGCCCAATCGCCTTCTGAATCCGGCCTGCAGACAGTCTGGGAATCAGCGTGTTTTTACATGAGTAGAATGTGTGCTTTTATTTTATTTGTGGGGCACAGGAATTAATTCATATTAATTCATATATATTTTTCAGAATATAGTCCGGCCTACCACAAGGTCTGAGGGACAGTGGACCAGCCCTTGCTGAAAAAGTTTGCTGGCCCCTGGGCTGGGGTATTGTTTAGGAAATTTGTTTAGGGCGTTGTTTGTTGCCCTTATTGCTGTTAATTTTTTTTATATTTTACATCTTATGATTTATGAGGAAACGGTTCAATTTGGTTGTGTACTTCTTGATATTTTATTTATTGTTTATGACTGCTTTTGTTATGTTTGTAATCATGCAATTTTTTTATATGTTGCAAGCCGCCTTGAGCATGGTTTTAATTTCTGAAAGGGAGTGTACACACAAATAAAACGATTGATTGTTCATTGTTTTTGTGCAAGTGGAAATCGGTTCATTCTCCCCCTCTGAAGCCCCTTGCACCTACCCCACCCCAAATCTGCTCCTGAAGGTTGGAGGGATCTTCTGGAGAAAATTGAGTTGGGGTGGGCCTGCAGGAGGGAGGGAGGGCAATCCCATCATGCTCTCTGGTGTGATGCTGGATCCCACCCTCTGTGAGAGCCCCAAGGCTCCCTCCGAACCATAAGAAAACTACAACCATGAACCATAGGAGTCAGTTATTGGGACTAACTATCGTCAATGCTATCTGACACATGCTTTCTGCCTCTATTTCTTAGAATGAACAATATATGGGCAGGGTTGGTTCTACAAGTCCAAGGGGCTTACAGCAGTCAGCCCTCTTCCTCTTACTACATGACATACCATTTGGAAACTAAGGGGACTTTCAGAAACATAGTGGAAGGAGGCATGAAGATCTGCTGTTGAAAGAGGAAAAATCTGCTAGCTCTTTGGTGTGCCCAAAATGGCACTTTGGATCCTGCCCTATGTTGAAACTACAAATCAGTAGTAACAAATGAGAATCCATCTTTCTTCTGAAAAAATAATAAATGAAAAACAAACTAAGTTTGAATGATAAGCTAGAAACAACACAAACAATGGCGTTGAATTGCTTCGTGAAGGAAAGCACGAATAAGAGTTTTCCAGTACCCCAAAGTGTATTCAAAGCTATTTAGAAATCAGCATTCTTTCATAATATGTAGATAAACACATTTGAAGTGAAGATATTTCACATGCCACCCCTAGCAGAAAGAAAACTTTAAAGTTTATAATAATTTATGTTTATATATACACATTTAAAAGGCATGTTTAGAATTCAGGTCGTTTTTGGTTTCTTTAATTAAAATAAACACAGTTGGGAGCAACACACTGATGGCATTTGCACATTGTACTAAACTGCAGTTTACAAGTATCAGGATTGTGCTCCCCTCCTCCCATGGAGTTTGGAAGCTTTCACTTCTCCTTTTGATTAACCCCATTGTGGCACACAGGTATTATTAATAAGGGGTGACCTTGAAAGCCAGAACCCCAGGTCTTTTGTAAAAAGGTAAAGGGACCCCTGACCATTAGGTCCAGTTGCGGATGACTCTGAGGTTGTGGCATTCATCTCACTTTATTGGCCGAGGGAGCTGGCATACAGCTTCCAGGTCATGTGGCCAGAATGACTAAGCCGCTTCTGGCAAACCAGAGCAGCACACAGAAACGCCGTTTACCTTCCCGCCGGCATGGTACCTATTTATCTACTTGCACTTTGATGTGCTTTCGAACTGCTAGGTTGGCAGGAGCAGGGACCAAGCAATGGAAGCTCACCCCATTGCGGGGATTCGAACCGCCAACCTTCTGATTGGCAAGCCCTAGGCTTTGTGGTTTAACCCACAGCGCCACCCGCATCTTTTGTTCTAGGCCTCAAATTGCTTCCCCATTCCCAACTTTATAGAAAAATCTTTTTGACTGGGGACATGCTGCAGCACGCAGGAACAGAAGTGGTACAACTAGAGCTGCACTTAGAGGTCCAGCCTCTCTAAAATAAACACCACAGAACAGGAGAAAATGGGGGTAGCAGCAAACATGGCCTGTGACAGTGGTCACTGCATCATCCTCTCTTATTTTTTAAAGCACTCTATCGTCAGGAGACAGCTGACTAGGCATGTACATATTGCCACTTTTCTTTGAAAAAATATACAGTGGTACCTTGGTTCTCAAACACCTTGGTACTCAAACGTTGAAAACTTGGAAGTAAGTGTTCTGGTTTTTGAACGTTTTTCGGAAGCTGAACGTCCGATGCAGCTGCCGGCTATTGTTTCTGGGGCGCCTGAACCAATCAGAAGCTGTGCTTTAATTTTCGAACATTTTGGAAGTCAAACAGACTTCCAGAACAGATTAAGTTTGGCGCTTTTGTTTTTGCTATTTATTTTGCGTTTTTGTCTTCGAGGCTTTTTCAGTTAATTTGTTTTTGTGACTGTGTGGAACCCAGTTCAGCTACGGGTTGATTGACTGTGTGACTGCAGATATGGATAAAAGCCCCCCATCCAAACAATGACTATCATCAGTGAAGGTAAGGGGAAAAATTAATTTTCATTTTTATCATCTACAATACTGTCTCTATTTTATAGTACAGTACATTGATTATTGCTTTCATTTTATGAATCAGTGGTCTCGTTAGATAGTAAAATTGCTATTTTAGGGGTTGTTTTTAAAAGTCTGGAATGGATTAATCCATTTTGCATTACTTTCTATGGGAAAGCACACCTTAAAAGTTTGAGAACCAAGGTGCCACTGTATTATATGTTTCCCAAACAAAATGTGTATTCCTGAGTAATCAAGATGGTGCTATGACTTAAGTGAGTTTAAACTGTAAAACTGCACATGTTCAGAGTATTCTTTTTACATAAACTAGGTTGACAAAAATCACCTAGCTGTACTAATGTATGCCATCTAAATTTGTTTCTTTACACAGAAATTATCACGCAAATTATCAAGCAAATTTGTGTCATGGGCTTGGGCCCCAGTCTTTTTAACTACCTAGCAATATCCCTGGCTTATCACGTCATCTAACTATAGTTCTGGGTCAGATTCTAACTATGGTTAGTTTAAACAAGCCAAGCTTCAACAATCATGGTTAGTTCTGAACAAGTTAATGTCAAATCACAGTCAGTGTTAACCAGAGTTTGTTGATTTGGGTGACATAACAAACGGCAGTTAAGCAAAAGCTTCCAAACCCCGCGCAACCGTGCAGCAGGGAGAGGAAGGAAGTGCACAAATCTGTGGTTCACTGCAGCTCATTCCCGCTCTTTCACACCTTACTAAACCAGGGGTAGTCAACATGGTGCCCGGCAGCTGTTGTCTGACTACAACTCCTTCATCCTTCACCATCAGCAAGGCTGGCTGGGTTAATGAGAGTTGTAGTCCAACAAAAACTACTGTGCAACATGCTGGCTGCCCCTGCCTTAAACTATAGTTTAGTGTGACATGCAAGCACAGCTTGTTATGGCTTTAAAGGTATATTTCGGTAGTCTGAACAGCTTGGAAGGCTTATTCTCATACTTACTGAAAAATCCAAGGTGCACGTTCTTGGATAGCCAGGGATTCCTGGACTGAAGCGCCACACTGTTTCCAGATGATTAAATAGTTTTCCATCTGTGCATGATGCCTAGGAAAAAGGTTAACCGTTTTAACACTTTTGTATTGGATTCAAAACCCTCAGACCTAGATGTTCAACTTATTTCGGCTTCCACATAAACTAGAACTACAAGACCAGAATAAAATCCATAATTTCTCATTTGTTATTTCATAATGTTAGAAAGAGTGCTTCCTTTTTAAGCCCGGAGAAGCAGGAGGGGAAAGTAAAAGTCTCAAAGGTATGGGTAGAGACCATGGAGCCAACAAATAGGCTCCAACCAATCAAACTGAAGGGAGCTGCTGCAAGTTTTTGAAGAATCTCTACAAATATGTCTTATACTAGAGAAAACTGGCAATGTACATTCAGCGTATTAGTTTCAGGTTTCTTTTCAGCGGATATAAAAACAAAATAATGCATTAATGCAAAATAATATAGTATAGAAAACCCATAACTTAAAACAAAAACTGGATGGGTAGGTAGCAATTTCTGGAGTATGTGCATTCCGTATTGAACAAGCACATCTGTCTACATATAATAGAATGGCAGGAAAGCTGCAAGCAATTATACGATACAAGATGCTTTTAAAAAACCATTACCTTAACCAAATGAGGTCTCACTAGCGTACAAACCGAAGTGTATTTCTCCATTATAGGAGGAAATCCAACTTCTAAGTGTGCCTTGCAATATCCTGAGCGCTTGGATAACACGTCTGACTTTTTGCACCATGGCACAAAGTTCTTGTATTCACTTACGACTGCTACCACGTCATACATTTCTTGCATAGAATACCTGACAAGAAGAAAAGTGGAACTTAGTATTACAAGCAGTATACAAATGACCAAGTCATGCATCATTTTTGTGCTTTCCTATGCTTGAGCTCTTCAGTCATGAAATGTATCTCTTACACACACACACATTAGCCTACCTCACAGGGCAGCTGGGAAGATAAAAATGAAGGGAGGATGAAGAAATATGTGTGCCAACCTGAGCACCTTGTAGGAAGGGCAGGTAACATTTTTCTTTGGGGTCCCACTAGCTCCTGTAACCTTTTAACGTTTACCGTATTTTTCGGCCCATAGGGTGCACCTAGTTTTTTGGGGGGGAAATAAAGGAAAAAAATTATCCCCCCCCCCCAGGCGTGGGGATGGGGCAGGGGAAGCCCGAGCTTCCCCCGACGCCAGCCCCCAGAACAGGCAGCTCTCGGCAAGGCTCAGCGCGCCCCCAGGCTTCGGGGTGGAGGCAGCTCTCTTGCGGATAGCTTCCTAAAGCCTGGAGAGCGAGAGGGGTCCGTGCACACCGATCCCTCTCGCTCTCCAGGCTTCAGCGAAAGCCTGCATTCGCCCCATAGGACGCACACACATTTCCCCTTTATTTTTGGAGGGGGGAAAGTGTGTCCTATAGGGCGAAAAATACAGTATATATATATAGTTTTGGTACATACACTTGACCCAACTAAAGTTTTCTTGACCCAACTAAAGTTTATTTTATGATAAAAGCAAAACGCTAAGGCTTTCCCTACTTTGAGAAATTTCTGAGCATACAGTGGACCACAGTTACCTTAAGTGTCTGGTATTTTCACTTTTCCATTCATTTCAATAGGAGTTAAATCAGGCTCAAACCTGTTTTACAGCACATTCCTATGAATGTACTCAGAAGAACTCAGAAGAATGTACTGTATTCAGTGAAGCTTAATTACTTCCATGTAAATGTCCGTAAGAGTCTCCTTCACTCTATGGTGTTCTTTGACTCAAGGGATTTATTTTTACACTTCAAGCCACATTGTAACAGCATAGCAATTTCTTCCAAAATTAATATTGCCAGTACAGCTCTGCAAATTATTAACACAGAAATACACGCTTCAGCAACTTAACTACGGTAACCTACTTATGTATAGGAATCCTTTCACTGTAAACATGAAGACTGCTTAACTGTTTCTAAACAGTATAACAGTTTTTATAACTTTAGGCAAAGAGCCATTCTGTGGTTTGGATCCAAAAGATACTTTGCACATGGAGAAAACAACTTCCACTTGGACAATTATCTTCTCTCTCTCTCTACAGCCCTCCAAACTTGTATTGTGTGCTGTTCCCGAAAAGCCCCATTCTGAAGAGCAGGTTTCCATGGATACAAGGGGATGATGAGCCAGAAAACCCCAAGCACGGGCGCAAAACATAATAGCTTCATCAAATTTATTAAATGCCCTTGCCTTCCAAATTAGTAAAAAAACGTTCACATGTGTGACAATATTACACTATACGGTGCACCTAATTTAAGCACACCATGTTCTTTCTAAACTGCACTGTACAATATATTTGCTTCTAAATTAGACAACAACATGATCTCAGTGAAGGGATAATACAGTCGGCTTGCTAGTTGTGCCTTGCAATTGCCACATGCCCATATAAAAAATTATGCAGCAAAGAGAGAGATGGGAGTCCTATGTTTGCCTCATAATGTGACTATCTGTGAAACGTAAATTCGTCAAAGACTGAGAATGAAGTAATTCACAAATAAATAAGACTTGAATCAATTTTAAGTAAACACATCTTGGGCAAAACCAATAGAAGTCGAGAGACTGATGAAGATTTGGTCATGCAAATCAACACCATGCATTCATATACAATTGTAATTCTACTTATTTGTATACAAACCCTATAATCCTTCTTTCTGAATATTCTTTCCTTTTGTTCCCTAATGGTGAAGTAATGTTGAAGAAAGTTCTTCTTGAAAAAACACAGTGCGTTCCAGGTACTTGAAGCAGAGGGGCCTTGCTCAACAAAATTTCCCAAGAAGTCAAATGCCTGCAATGATTTAAATTTCTTTATTAGAATTAGCCCATGCTTAACAAAGTAATTTATCATTTATCTAAATAATAATGTGCAAGATCCAGAGGGCTGCCCCATCTCCTTTCCCTGAAGCCCTCCAATCTGCTCCAGAGGGTTCTCCAGGATTTCTGGAGCTGATTGGGGAGTTGAAGGCTTACGGGGAGAAGAGGAAGGGCAAGTCCCATTTGGCAAGTAGAAGGCTGTTGCGCAAGCAGGACGTCGCAGTTGGATCTCGCTCATTAAATCAAAATGTAACACAAGGACAATCATAGCTTGCAAGCTGTTCAGGATTAGGCTAACTTTTTAGGACAACCTAAATATATCTCAGTCATGAGAAAGAACCTGGCAACAGTACAATACAAAGGCCATCCACCCCTTAAGACTTGGCTCCAAGTCAGTCTGAGGCCACGTTACCCTATGCTCATCTGTTTGAACTGCCCTATAGCATCTCTAATACTTTGTCCCTTTCTGCTATAAAAACAGTAAAATGAGCTTGAACCACACATCCTTGAAAGCAGTAATTCTTGTTCTTGCACAGGCAGGGATTGTTCAAGCTAGAAGTAGTAATCACATGCTCCTCTGTACCAAATTGTTTTCTCACCCCTCTTAGCACACCGAGAAGAGCAATCTTGCATAGGAGTCTTCTAACATCTTCTGTGACAAACTTGCTGGTAATGGTCAGGGAAAATTTCTCCCTACCCCTGAGGGTCCCACATGCCACAGATCTGCACTGGTACAAATGTTGCTGGCTTTAAATGAAAGCATCTAGATTTTCAAAACTTAACCATGGTGGCAAAAGCAATTCCACACTAATGTCAATACTGCTTGAAATATCAACATTTCTCCATAAATGAAGGCCCCCCTAGACATTTAAATCCTTACCCCCAAAGTAATAGTGCTGGTAATATATGTGAAAGACCCTGAAAGGCAGTCACTTAAATAATTTTCTTGCATAATTTAGTATTGCCATATACGCTCTGGAAGTCCAGAAGCAAGATACAACATTTTGTATAGTGGTCCTTCAGTATCCAGAATTCATATTCCCTCTCTAAACACAGTGGTTAATGTTAGCTATCATAGCTGATAACTGTTGTATCATAAATTTGTTTTTACTTAACAGTTATACAAGGTTCTGAGAAAATCAGGAAAAGTAGGACGCCTTTTTCTGATCTCAAAATCCCTCAGTGTTGTGTCCAGAACAAAAACATTAGTGCAGATATTTTAATATATGGACTCAAGCATGTGCTAATAACTCTTTTTATGTTGGGATTTCAATTAAGAAATCTTCTACTTAGCTTGATGGCAAAATAACCACTTTCTTTAGCAGGACCAATTATTTTTACTTGCAAACTAAACACTGAAGCTTCTATTGTGTGCAGGATTTTTCTTTTTCATTTTGATCTAGCAAACTCTGCCCAAATCTTTGATATTTCACTTAACTGCTAACAATATTCTTTGGGAAACAACACTGGATGCAAAATTAATCAGAACATTAGGCTTCAGCACTGGTTTCAATGGAAACAGCTTTCCCCGCTTAGAGCAAGGAACTGCAAATAAAGAAACTGAGAGATCACTTTGAGCTCTCAGAGGTTTTACATTATGTCACTTATGATGTCAGGTGTGGGGTAAGTGGATGTGGTTGGGGGAAAACAGCCTTATGGGTCAAACTGGGAAACCTGACAGACAAAGCTGGGTCTGCAGACCAGAGGTCCCTCACCCCTACTATTTTATTATTTATTAAATTTCTATACCATCCTTCATTAGAAGATCAATGTTCACATATGTAAAGTTATGAGTTGAGATTTCAAAGTGTATATGTTTTTTTGGGGGGGAGGGTAATTTAGCTTAGTGGCTGGGAATCCTCTATGTATCAAGGGAATGTCCTCATCAAAACCTCAAATGTATAGCTCAGCTATAAAACTAGATTAGAATTACAACATTAGAATTGAACAGGCACAAGGATGAGAAGTTAGAAATGAATTTGACCTTTTCCAGCTGATCTCCTTGATCAAAAAGGTAATCTATCAATCACAGAACTCAAATTATCAATGTTTCAAAGTGCTGTTTATTCTTCTTCTTACTTGGGTCTCTTAACAAAGACAAGTATTGCATGCACCAAAATGAATAGAAATGGGAGACAAGCACTGCAGGGGAGCCTTAGAGACAATAGCTAGCGTACTGTTGTACCAATTTCAAAGACATACTTTTTGTGGGCAACACTGATGTGCTGACTCTAGATTTTCATAAACCAGCTATTCAAGACAAAGTCAAGAGTAAAGTTCAAATGCAAGGGCTTTAATACCTCCAAAAAAAAAATCAATTTAGAAAGCACCACTATACAGACTGTTGTAGTTATATAACTTTTTTGAAGGGCAACTAATTTTAACTTCTTAACTATGTATGTTCAGCAATGCCATAACTACAGGGGGGATAGCCGAGGGTTTTGCCCTGGGTGAAGCCTCCAGAGGACTCCCAACCTGTGTGTTTAAGCAAATGCACGTGTGGGGGGTGCCAAACTGGGTCTTTAACCCAGGTGAAATAAAGTTTAGTTTCTCCCCTGTGTTTACTGTAGCAACAGGCACATTCTTTCAAAGTATTTTCCATTTAATCAGCAAACCATAGAATAAAAACCTTGCGGTTAGAGAGATTGTCAGTATCAACCAGATGTTACTAGACTCCAAATCTCAACATGCCCAATCAGGAATGCTGGGAGTTGTAGTCCAGCAACACCTGGGAACCCCAAGGTTGAACAACACCAAGTTAGAAGATACAACAATTAATTTTCAGATATTAATTGACAGATGCAATGATTAATTGGGGGGGGAGTTTCTGGCTAGTGATGCAGGGTGGGTAATTTTCCAGTGGGGGGGTATTTCATCATTTTGTTAGCAACAATAAATGGCTGCTAGTTACAAGTAATTATTAGGCAATTTTAGTAGCTGCAGGGTTTTTAACTTTCTTTACTAAGTACAACAAACATGCTAAATTAGATCACTCAAGGGCACCAGAAAATTTTTTGATGCATATAATTCAATGCAACTTTATCCTAATTTGCATAGAGTATTACAGGTAGGTAGCCGTGTTGGTCTGCTGTAGTCAAAACAAAATAAAAAATTTCCTTCCAGTAGCACCTTAGAGACCAACTAAGTTTGTTATTGGTATGAGCTTTCGTGCGGTATCTGAAGAAGTGTGCATGCACACGAAAGCTCATACCAATAACAAACTTAGTTGGTCTCTAAGGTGCTACTGGAAGGAAAAAATTTGTTTTGTTTTGCATAGGGTGCTTTGCATCAGAAAATTTTCATAGGAAAAGTTACTCTAATTTGCAGAATACAATTCTCAAAAACACAACAACAACCAAAAAAACAACCCACATCACTGGTTCTATTATAAAGACATCAAGAATCTATTTTCCAAGTTGAATATCTGTATGTGGGGCGTGGAAACAGGAGCAGGGTCTCTGCTATCAGTAGTTACATTTTACCCTTGCCAAAAAACCCAGGGATTTGGAACATCCAAAGGGTAGAAAGGGCTGTACAATCATGCAGCACATGGCAGCTCATAGCAATGCAAAGGCATTAGGTTCTTAGTGGAGTCTGCGAGTTGGAAAGGAATAAAGGCAGGCGAAATTGAGTAGAAATGTGCTAAAATGATGAACAATCTCTGATGTTCACCATCCAAGCTCAGACAACAGGTACCAAAGAGCAAAGCGTCTTTGCAGGAGGAAAAGACTATCCTTTCACCTCTGAAAGGCAAAAGGGCTCAGTTTACAGTGCATGCATTGTATTGTTTCTTTACACAACAATGTTTTTTGTTAGCGGCTTTGGATACTAATGGGGAAGTCGAAGAAAAACATTAATGATGGAAGGCTGCAATCCTGTATTTGCTTACCCTGGAGTAAGTCTTATCAAGCTCAATGGGACTTACTTCCATAGGACTGCACTGTAAATAAAAGCCATAGGACAACATATCCTTTTCTTGCAGTCAGCAACGTTTTGCAAACAAGATGCCACAGAAACACTCCAGACAAGCGTAACAGGCAAAGCGCTTCTAAGAATTGTCTCCTAATGTTAATGAACTCCTAATGTTAATGAACTCCAGGCAGGTAGACAGGAGAGTCTCATAGTGAAAGTATTTCACTATTACACCCCCCCGCCCCTTAATATGAGTAGTTACAACAATGCACATTTAATTCCATATAATATATAGATGTTTAACAGGTGGGGGGGGGCTCTTTTAAGCGAAATATTTCCACTTTGCTCCCTTCATTTCGTAGAGCAAATTAAAGGCGACTTCCTACAACTCATCTTCCTTCTCTGGGCTTTTTGTTTCATTTCGTTTTCTTGTGACCAGCTTTGTCCTGTGCTCTCTCTTCCATGGCAGAGGACCAAGTTAGACAGCATCTTAAAAAGCAGAGACATCACCTTGCCAACAAAGGTCCGTATAGTTAAAGCTATGGTTTTCCCAGTAGTGATGTATGGAAGTGAGAGCTGGACCATAAAGAAGGCTGATCGCCAAAGAATTGATGCTTTTGAATTCTGGTGCTGGAGGAGACTCTTGAGAGTCCCATGGACTGCAAGAAGATCAAACCTCTCCATTCTGAAGGAAATCAGCCCTGAGTGCTCACTGGAAGGACAGATCGTGAAGCTGAGGCTCCAATACTTTGGCCACCTCATGAGAAGAGAAGACTCCCTGGAAAAGACCCTGATGTTGGGAAAGACTGAGGGCACAAGGAGAAGGGGACGACAGAGGACGAGATGGTTGGATAGTGTTCTCGAAGCTACAAACATGAGTTTGACCAAACTGCGGGAGGCAGTGGAAGACAGGAGTGCCTGGCGTGCTCTGGTCCATGGGGTCACGAAGAGTCGGACACGACTAAACAACAACAACAAGAGGAGGAGATAGAGGAGAGGGGGGGGACCCAATTCTCCAGGTACCCAAACCTTGGCCCCTTTCCTCTCCTCCCCACAGCAGAACCCGGAAAGGATAGCGTGAAAACAAGCGCGAACGCCACCTGTTGAACTTCTGCCTGTCACACTGAGGGAAGAAGAGGCGGGGAAAAGGGAAACCAGAGCAAGCCTAACAAGGGCAGGGAGCCACCCTCAGAGCCGGGGGTGGGGTGAGGTGACCTCCCTCGCCTGCCTGAAAAAGCTCCCCGGAGAGGCCGGGCAGCGAAGGGTGAAGCTCCCCGCGCCCCTCGCCTCCCCACAGCCGGCCTTTTCTGGGTCTGAGGGAACTATTTCTTGCCCCCCCCCTCAGAGAGCGGTGGGCGGGGCTTCTCACGACCCCGCCTTTCATACCTGAGAGCGGCTCTCCGCGGAGTCAAGGCCAGCCGCGCGGCGAGCGCCTTCCCAACGGCCCGGCCGCTCCGCGCCATAGTCGACCCTCCGCCGCCGCCGCCGCCGCTTAGGTCTCCCTCACGGCCCCCATCCCAACCCTTCCTCCACTCCCCTCCCGGCGGCTTGTCAACTCCTGGGCCCCGCCCCTCTCGTAGGCCGGACCAATCGGCCCCGAGCGGCCCCCAGCTCTCAGCCAGTCAGCGGAGCGCTCGCCACGCGCTGCCCTCCCCTCTCTCTTGACGCGCCCCTTCTCCTTCGCCTCACCCCGCCCACCCTCTTCCTCCCACCCCCGCCTCCCCAAGGCACGTGATTTGCCGAGATCGCGCAAGGCCCTCGACAGGTTCGCGGGGCCGCGCGCGGTCACAAGGCCTTTGCCGCCGGGCGGGCGCTTGGGTTACATAAGGGCCTTTTAAGCCCGTGGAAAGTTAAAATTAGCAGCCGATTGGTTGGCGGGGGTGCCTGTCACTTCGCTCTGTTGTTCCGCGGCGCCGCGCGAACCCGCCAGTCATAGTTGGGTGTGGGAAGACGTCGGAGCTCTCTTCCCTCCCTCCGCCAAAAATGTCCCCTCTCTTCCTTATATATTATATAATATATTATTATTATTATTATTATTATTATTATTATTATTATTATTATTATTATTATATATGTGTTATAAATAGTATATATATATGTATTATAAATATATATTATGGCACCTCCACGATGGCACCTCCGGATGCTGCACCCCCCTGCAATCCCTACACAGATCTGGCTGGCACAGGCCACAAAACCACAGCTCGCCCCTATACACGAAGCCAAGCCAGAGCACAACAAAGCAGTACAGCCATCTTCTCAGAAAAACTCTTCACAAAGTTCAAGAGGTCAAGACACAAAAGCTTTAGCAACTAATCCACACCTAATGACCCACCTAAGTGGTACTCAGGATATCATTCAAGAAATCACTCAAGATATCCCTCAAGCAATTAAGGAACAAAAGAAGAAAAGGCACACTAGCCTGGGAACTTCCTCTCTGCCCAGAACATTGGAGGCTATACACCACACCTCCTCAACAGTATTTATAGGAACTCAAACACTGAGATCCTGCTCTGTTCCAGTAACAAGAAGCCGAAAGCACCAGCCTGAAGATGACGAGTGAGACCTCGTCGAAACGTCGCCTAGACACCCCAACTTTTACACGGGAAGACACCCGAGGACACCAAAACCTGCAT
>JAXCMG010000094.1:357857-381369 GCA_034642415.1 Podarcis siculus | reverse complement strand
CCCCAACTTTTACACGGGAAGACACCCGAGGACACCAAAACCTGCATATATATATATTATATACTGTATATTTAACCATTCCCTGTATTTCCAGTTTCAGATAGGTAGCCGTGTTGGTCTGCCATAGTCAAAACAAAACAAAATTTTGTTTTGTTCATTCCCTGTATGTTTACAGTGGTGGAGAGAGAAAAATATACATGTACACATAAGAGACACACACACAAACGGGAAATGGAGATATTGTCTGTCTCCCTCCTCCTATAAATAAGCAGGCAAAAATTCATATTCAAGTTGTATGGCTTGTCCTTGCTCTGTTTTCCCAACACACAACCATCTGAAGTTGTTTCAGATTCAGGCGCTGCTCATGGCATCTCTTGGCCCTCAATCAATAAAACTAGTAAACCCTCCCAACTTCCAGGTGTCCCTATTTTCCAGGGACAGTCCCGGAATTACAGAAGTTGTCCCGGTTTCTGATTTGTTCCACTTTTCCTTAGGGCGTCCCTATTTTGATCAGAGAAATGTTGGAGTGTATGGAGTTATGCGATCCCCTGCCCCAGCCAAGGAGATAAGTCACTATACAGCCTTTAGAAGTCAACTGAAGGCAGCCCTGTACAGTGGGACCTCTGGTTAAGAACTTAATTCGTTTTGGAGGTCCGTTCTTAACCTGAAACACCATTTTAGCTAATGGGGCCTCCTGCGGCCACCACGTGATTTCTGTTCTCATGCTGAAGCAAAGTTCTTAACCCAAGGTACTATTTCTAGGTTAGCGGAGTCTGTAACCTGAAGTGTCTGTAATCTGAGGTACCACTGTATAGGGAAACTTTTTTAAACAATGTTTAATGTTTTATTATGTTTTCGTGTATGTTGGAAGCCACCCACTGTGGATGGGACAACCCAATCAGTTGGGCTGAATATAATTATACTTATAATGGAACAGGACATCTCTATTTACATCGGAGAGAAAAGCTGGAAGGGTATGGACTAGATCAGGCACCCCCAAACTCGGCCCTCCAGATGTTTTGGGACTACACCTCCCATCATCCCTAGCTAACAGGACCAGTGGTCAAGGATGATGGGAATTGTAGTCCCAAAACATCTGGAGGGCCGAGTTTGGGGGTGACTGGACTAGACATTTGCCTGGGTGGGGTATGTGTGTGTTGAACCCATTCCTTGGTTCCTGCCAAACCTAACATTGCATGTGTTGGGCAGGGGCAGCCACATTTTGCCTTTTCAGAGGAGTAAAGCAAGCCGTTTCATAGAATCACAGAATCCACAGAGGTGGAAGGGACCCTCAGGGTCATCTAGTCCAACCCCCTGCAATGCAGGACGCACCGTCACCAGCAAAGGTAAGTGCTGGCATCTGCACCCCCAGTCATGTGTTCCATCCCAGCCAGGGGCCCCAAACAGCTGCATCTCTCCTGCCCAGGGAAATGGCTCCTGACCCCTGCCCAGCACCATTCCCCCATCCCCAGATGCCCTCTGCTTGCAGAGCCCAGGGACCCGAGTTCTGATCCTGCGCCACAGTGGCTGGCCGGCCTACAACTACAACTGTCAACAAGTAAAGCTGCTCCTCCTGAAAATGTGAAAAATGCAAAAACAAACAAATAAATCAAATTATTTATTAAATTTGTATACTGTACTGCCCTTCATCTGAAGGTTTGGAAATACAGTAAGCCCGCAATGTACGGTAAGTGTGAGTTATGTTCTAGGGATCACATCTAAAGCCAAAAGCACATATAGGGTTCCAAGTCTTTTTCCCCTGTATGCCTGTTCCTTTTCTGCCCCGTATTTATTTTTTCAAAGTTTGCCAAGCATGTAAAGCTCAGTGTGCAGAAGCAAAATGCACATAAGTTGTGGGCTTATCAAATGTTCTGCACATGACAAGAAGAATGGCCGTGCAAGAATGGGGAAAAGGAGAAACAGCTTCTTACTCTTACAATTTCCTCTTAACTCCTATCTTCCTCTAAAACTGGTAACTTAAAAGCCCAGGCTCACAAAAGAAGCAAGGTCTTACTTAACAGTATGTTAATGAAAGAAGAATAAAAAATGGGGTCCCTTCAAGGGGTTCAGCTTCTTAAGGAAGACTGGACCTTCGGAGAGAGCGTACCTTTTAAGGCTCAAACCGGTCAGGAAATGAACAGAGACCAGACCAGGATATACAAAAGCAAAGTGGCTATAAACCTGATCTTTATTAAAGCTGTTGCAACAGGGTGCTCCCCCCCCCCACACGCAGGAGAGGAGGAGGACCCAGGACAAAGGTGTGCAAGCCCTCATATAGACTTTGAAATTGCCCACCCTGTAGCTCAAGACCACCCCCCAGATCCATCATAGAAGAGGCGGTCTACAGCAGAAAACCTGTCTGCCAGGTTACCTGAGAATGATAACTGATTACATTATTTGGGCAGCCTGGAGATTCCTTTGTGATGGTAAATACTCAGTTCCTGAGTCCAGGTCACAGGCACGCCCTATTCATATCTGAAATGTGCCCTTAAGACAGGATTTGTGAAAGAGACAATGGGGAGATTTCCCATTTCCTTTGACTTTTGGGGGAGAGAGAAAATGGTTTCAGGACTTTTCTGTGGATTTCAGACATGTGGTTTACATATTTGTATGTGTTTGCTTGGTACATTTGTGAACATCTATTATATATATAACATCTATTATATATATATATATATAATATTATATTATATATAATAGGGACGCGGGTGGCGCTGTGGGTAAAAGCCTCAGCGCCTAGGGCTTGCCGATCAAAAGGTCGGCAGTTCGAATCCCCGTGGCGGGGTGCGCTCCCGTTGCTCGGTCCCAGCGCCTGCCAACCTAGCAGTTCGAAAGCACCCCCGGGTGCAAGTAGATAAATAGGGACCGCTTACTGGCGGGAAGGTAAACGGCGTTTCCGTGTGCTGCGCTGGCTCGCCAGATGCGGCTTTGTCACGCTGGCCACGTGACCCGGAAGTGTCTCCAGACAGCGCTGGCCCCCGGCCTCTAGAGTGAGATGGGCGCACAACCCTAGAGTCTGTCAAGACTGGCCCATACGGGCAGGGGTACCTTATTATATATATAAGACCTTAAAAGTCTTGTAACAAGACCTATTATATCATTTAAGTCTAATTTAGTCCTAGGCCTGATTGGTTCTTTCAAGTGGTTACATATCTTTAATATTAGAATATTTATTCAAATAGTCTTTAAATTTCTTCCAATCTTCTTGGTAGTCCTCTTCTTTCTGGACTTAAATGTATAAGTAAGTAAATGTACAATAAGAAAGGTAAAGAAATTGGAATACGATTGTAATATTGCTTTATGAAATAATGATATTGGAAACTGCTACATTCAAATTAAGAGGAAATTCAGATGGAGGAGATTAGAGGAAGTCAATTAAAATGTTTATGAAAATGGATTTTAATTAATTGAGTTTCTTTTTTTCTCTCTTTAGGTATGTTAAGTTTGTTGTTCTTTTTTATTCTTTTTCACTTCTTTATTGTGTTGTTGTTGTGTTGTTGCATGTTCTCTTATTTGTTATGTCTATTGAAAATTAATAAATATTATTGTGAAAAAGACCTATTTTATCAAAGGCAGCAGGAATAACTACTCAACCCTGCCTGTTTCAGGCGCAGAGGATTCTAAATGAATTATCTGCTGTTCAAGATCACACTATTTATCCCCCAAGCAAAGTCTGATTCAGTCACATTTCTTGCCTCAACATACTTTGCTGAAGGGAAACAAAATCAGGATGGGGCTACTATACTATAGAACTAATAGAATAATTAACAGCACACTGTAAATAATGAAACTCACTGAGATGGGTGTAAGCCAACTTAAAATGTCTGTTTCAATAGCCTTAGGCAGAATTAAGCCATTGTGGTGAAAACCTCAGCCTGCTGTATCTGCTTTTCTAAGTTTCAAGGAGAAATCCTGACTCCAGATGACCTTCAGGTAATTCAGGACTGGCAAATCTCCCACCCTAAGCAAAGGAAAGAGCATTTACCATTTTTAAAGGAAGAGTTCTGCAACATCCGTTTCAAAAAGTTTCCGCCAGGCAGAGGCTAATCTTCCAGATATCTGTTCTATGTTTAGAAATGAGAGTGGCTAATTTAGGCACTGCATTAATTAGATTCTTATTTCACAAGCTGGAGCACTTATGAAAGTGTGGGATGTAGTCCTGTATGATTTTTCCCCCTTGGGGAATATATTATCATTAACAGGCATTAGAACCAAATTCTGCAGATTTCTGGAATTAGTTTATTTAGTTGTCCCCCCTTCCCTGGCAAACATCAGAAGAGACTACATTCAAAACAATGTAAATGTTTATTATAAAAATAATTATTTATATAAACAACAAACATTTGTTCAAATAACTAGATTACAGTTAAGATCCTTTTGGGTGGTAAGTCAACTAACTCATACCCATAATGTACATACTGAAATAAAGTCTTATTGATTTAAATGGGCCTGCTCTGAATTTTTAAAGCATTGAATGTCACTTTTTATTTTTAGACTGCTTTCACAACTGTATATTGATATATATATTTAGATGAGTCAATAAAAAATGTCAGTTCCTAAAACTGTAATGTTAATGGACACAGATGTATTTTCCCACTCTATGTATTAATCATTATCCTTTTAGTGTAAAGTAGAGCTGCAGTTTTCATGAGGATTTTTTTTAAATGTCAGCAAAGGTTTATATCTGTCATCGTCTGTCTTAACACACCACACTCCCAAGGAATGAATGAAATACATGCTAATAATAATGCAAATATAACCAAAAGCTATATATCTTTTTCAAAAGCCTCTTGCAAATTTGAATTCTAAACCTAATAATTTATCTTGTCATACAGATACATTTTGTTTTGCCATTTATATCCAGATTTTAGAAAAGTTCATTCAAAAGCTCTCCAGAAAACTTAGGTCTAGGTAAGTAAGCTTTAGTTTGCATTTAAAGCTAGCAGTCTTAACAATTACATAAGAAGCTTGTAATCAGTATGTTTACGTATTTTAAAAAGTCAAGCTACAAGTTGACTCCATTTTCTTCTAATCATTTATGCATTCACTGCTCACTTCCTGCTATTTGTCAAATATTCATGCAATAAGCAGCTCATTTTGGTATGGGTTTTAATTTGTGTGTTGCCAGAAGATTATTATTGGTGATTAAATCTGACACAAGTACCAAAACACGTTGACTTTTAAGGCCTTGGTATAATTGTTGTAAAACTTAAAAACTCCATGCACTGTTGTCTAGAAATAGACACCTGAAGATTTGATGTTTGCACTAAACTGAAGTTGATGCCCGCTTCCAATCCTGCCCACTGCCAATGTTTACTGTTAGGTTACTGTATTCTGAAAGAACAGTATTATTCCGAAAGCAAATTTAAAACTTTACTAAATTCACACTTTACTAAATTCACACTGAGCTACCATTAAATCCTTGCTCGATACAACTTTGGAGTCACTTATCAATATTTTTCTTAAAATATCCTACTGACTTCAGAGCAGTAAATTAAGCAAACTTAAGCAAACTAAGTTTAATATACTAATTTCAGGGTTTGTTTCTCATCAGGGAATTGATTTTCCTATTTTAGTTCTCAACAGTAGATGATGCAAACATGTTGGCTAGGATGTAAAGAAATGTAAACCTAGTTCTGTGTTCTCAGACGCCCAACAAAACCAAACTGCTTTTGAAACTGAAAGGTGTTTCAAAAGTGGTATATGTGATATGGTGTGACAGTCAGCTGATTAAAGGGAAAGGAAGAGTAGATTTCACGGAGCTGACTCAAGCCTTCTACATGAATCTCGGCAGCTCTATAAAACCCAGTCCCTGCTTCAGCATTTTTACATGCAAGACTGCACAATAAATATTGTCGCCAGGTAGTATAGTCTGATTTTAAGCTATTTTTAAGAATGCAGAACCGTTTTTAAAGGACAGAAGAGAGTAAAACATGAAATAACAGATTTTAAGAACTTGAGATCTCTCGCAGTCTCACTAGCTGTGAGCACCTGGAAGCCTGCAGCAGAGGCAAAATAAAAGGCATATTTAAAACTACATATTTAATCAATGGTATCTTACTTCTGCAGTAAAAGGCAGCATGTTTCAGATAAACACAGAATTGAAAAACCAGTGGAAATGACACTAAAAACAGTGAATTCATTAGTAAGAGAATGTCAGAAAGGCAAATAGTCACTCAATGCTCTTATAAGAATGCAATTTTAAAAATATTGACTTTTTCTTCTTCAAAAAATATCATCGTAGCCTTCTATAGCATCCTTGCTATTCGCAACAGCATAAAATTCACTACTGAACAAAGAAACCATCTCTTTGGATGGCTGAAACTGGTTGCAGCAAATCTTATTCCTGTGCATGTAAGCTCTGATCCTTAGAATATTTTCTAGCAGGCTGTCCTGCGGCCTGTTCTTCAGCTTGTGCTTTATCAGATTCATTTGTGAAACTGTACACTCCACGGCTGCACTGCTGAAGGGCAGGGTGAGAAGTGCAAGGGCAAATAATCCCAGCTCAACAAAATCTTTATCTCCCACCTCATCTGTATGTTTTACAACCTCTACCCAGAACTGTTCTATCTGGCTATCTTCTGTGTTTGTCCAAGAAACCGTATCCAGATTCCTCCACTGTTGCTCCAATTGCAAGTGATCCCCTCTGTACAATGACAAAAAAGACAAAGCTGGAAATGCAGGTCTTAGGGGACTCAGAACAACTGAAGGGTTTAGAGCGGTGAGCGATTCAAGATGATCCACATTTGGGGGCAGGCGAAGCTTGATTTGGTTTGCAAGCTCAAAAACACAATCCCGACACGTCGTTTGAATGGCGTCCCTAATTTGGCAAGAGATTTTGGCTTCTGATAATTCCGAGAGGAACACTTGCCCAAGATTAACTTCGGAGAGGGACAGGTAGTTTTGCTTGCTTCTAATGTCATAGTTCATTATGGATGCCCATGTTGGAAAGGCAGAAGGCTTCACGACTCTCTGTAACAGAGTCTTGTAGAACATCACTAACTCAGTAATCAGTTTAACTGGATTAGCAGTTTCCAAAAGAAATAACTTACTGAGCCTGTTTGCTTCCTGGACAAGAGGCTGCAGAAAAACCAGGTAAAGTCTGTTAAGAGGCTCAGAGTACATTTGATAGAGCAGCTCAGCACCGTAGTCCTTCTCAGTGTCTTTTACAGACTGAAAATGCAACTTCAGAGTATCATACAGGCTAAGTATTCTATTAACGCAGGGGCTAATAGACAGCCATCGCGTGTCGGTAACTTGCAGCACCTTCAGGGCAACCTCTCCAACGTTGATTGCAGCATACAGTTCAGCGTACCGTTTCTGGTGAAACGTGCTTTGAGAAAACCACAAGTAGGTCTGCGCAACCATATATTCTAGGTTCAGGGGAAGCACATCGATAGCTCTCGATAAGCACAGATAAATGGAGTGGCATGTGCACTTAATAAAAACACCGCAAGGATTGAGTTCATAAAACTTTTTGAGCAGCGAATTTTTGTGACCACATATACTTGCGCTGAGCCCATCGGCACCGATCCCAACACACCTCTTTATGTTGAGCTTATTTTCGTTTAGGAATGATAAGAGAGCCTCTGTGATTAGAGCAGTGTCACTGAAAGTAATTAACCCTACAAAGGAGGATACAATGCATTTCAGCTTGTTGCTGAAGTATCGCACCATCAAGCAAAGTTGCTTCTGCGAAGATGCGGCGTCAGAACTTTCGTCAATGATCAAGGAGTAGTGTCCGTTGCCGATATCCCGAAGCAGCTCTTTGTGGACTGTAGGACCTATGATATCTCTTATAATTGTAGAGCACTTTGTCCTATGAAGGCTTATGTCTTTCTCGGCCATTCCACCAATAATACACCCCAGGTGATCAACAGTAAAAATGCTCATATGGCAAGCTATGTGTGTGGCTAATTTCAGAGCACACACATTTATGGAATCATTCATTTCCATATGCTGGAATTCATCGAATGTGTCTGGTTTGGCTCCAAATGACATTTCTTTTTCAAGTTGCAATGAATGCCGCTTTTCAAACTCATAGGAGTGTTTATCCACATTCATTGAAGGCTGTGAGAGTAACGCAACGTGCTTCTTATGCTTCTTAGTTTTACTGTGCGACACAAGATCGCTGTGGTGAGCTCTGATTTCACACATGCAGTATCTGCATGCTGCTTTTGACTCATCTCCTGGTACCCTCCGAACCCAGTCTTTTAATCCCGCTTCTCTTTCCCAGTCTCTGCAATACCTTTTACCGTACTTTTCCCACTTTCCAATCTGCTTGCGAGCCATCGCGGTAATGTGCTCACCGGCACTCTGAAAACAAAACACAGTTTTCTCTCTGAAAACAAAGAAGAAAACATTTTTTTAAATGAAGTTTTAAAGCATGTTTATTTTTTTAAAATTGCCCCTATGAAAAAAAAACACAGTAAAGATTGGCTTCTGCTATAACCTTCCCACTAGCAAAGGTGGTAGATTTGTTTTCCTAAAGCAGTCAAGTAATGGCTGCCAAGTTCTGAATTCTGAAGGAGCGTTTCAACCTCCATCGTTCTGCCCAGACACTGAGGTCCAGCGCAGAGGGCCTTCTGGCGGTTCCCTTGCTGCGAAAAGCCAAGTTACAGGGAACCAGGCAGAGGGCCTTCTTGGAAGTGGCACCCGCCCTGTGGAACGCCCCCCCCCCCACCAGATGTCAAAGAGAAAAATAACTACCAAACTTTTAGAAGACATCTGAAGGCAGCCCTGTTTAGGGAAGCTTTTAATGTTTAATAGGTTATTGTATTTTAGTGTTTTGTTGGAAGCCGCCCAGAGTGGCTGGGGAAACCCAGCCAGATGGGTGGGGTATAAATAATAAATTATTATTATTAATTATTTATTATTATTATTATTAGGTGCCAAGCCCACTCTCTGCCAAGTGGTACCAAGATCCCAGGGGTATTCCAGGCGCTCACCCAGGGTCTGTGCTCGTTTGGAGAATTAAAGATGAGGTGGAGACAGTTGCAGCTTTAAGAAATATGATTTATTCACATATTTACACCTGACTTTGGCTGGAGGGAGTCTAGATCTTACACTACGGTCATCTCCAGCAGGAATTGTTGCCCACTGCAGTGCAGCACTGGATTCCCAGCCAGCCTTCAGCCAACCTGCCCAAGATGGAGCTCAGTCTACCCCACTTCTCCTTCCCAGCACACCTTGCTAAAAACACTATTTTCCTGTCACCTCTCTCACCACCCCATCACTTTGGCAACCTCTGTCTGCTCAGGCCCAAGATTCCTCTTAGATGGGCCATCAACATCTTTGGTCATGTGCCTCTATCCCAGGTGAGGCCCTGGCTTGGAAAGGAAGTTTAGCCTGTATTTTCCCACTGGTCTGAATTCTTCCCTTCAATAATCTCCAGATATTAACTAGATCCTGACATTCATTAATTTACTGGGTTTAGGGGGGTCTTCCTCCCTCCCACAAATCCGTAACAATATTTATCCATGTAGTATCTCAACTGCAAAGTTCGTGAAAGCTAATCACCATCGATTAAACATAGGAAGGAAACAATGCGTTGGTGTGAAGGAGCTGATCAAAGTTTGTTCTAGCAGCAGGCAGCTGGGAGAGACCTGAAGAGTATTCAAATCCTACTTAGCCATGGACCACCGAATGGCTTTCGTCAAATCATTGGTCTTATTCCTCCCATATAAGAGGAATATAAATGACTTCCGACAAAAACATAGATGCAGCCAGAGCAGGGGTGCCAACTTGAATAAAATACTGGGGAAGGGGGGGAGGTAAGCCCCATCCTACATAATTGATCACATGACACGGTGCACCCCCCATTTGAATGGCAATGCTTATCAGCTTGGGGGGGCTGGCCCCCTAAATTATTTTATGGGGGGCGAAGAGACCTCAGCCCCTAGGAGTTTGGCTCCTATAAGCCAGAGATTGAACCAGAGACCCTCTGCATCTAAGCTAGATGTTATATCATAGAGCCACAAGCCCTTCTCTGAAGTAAAAGAGTGAGATTCATAGCATTAACCTGCTATGAATGGAGCAACTAGCAGTAGATGCTACAGTTTTAGAAACAAAACAAGGTACAGTGGTACCTCGGGTTAAGTACTTAATTCGTTCCGGAGGTCCGTTCTTAACCTGAAACTGTTCTTAACCTGAAGCACCACTTTAGCTAACGGGGCCTCCTGCTGTGCTACCAGAGCACAGAACAGATTTCTGTTCTCATCCTGAAGCAAAGTTCTTAACCTGAGGTACTATTTCTGGGTTAACGGAGTATGTAACCTGAAGCGTATGTAACCCGAGGAACCACTGTATAGCATTATTCATGTAGGGACCTACTCCACAACCAGAAAGAGGAACATAGAGCCTCATTCTCAATGTGTGTTCATGGTGGTGCTTCACAAGATACATGAATACGTACAAATATGATTGAATGGGACCTGCAACAAAATATTGCACTGGAACCTCCCTACCAGAGGTAGGAAAGTTTCAAGGAATGATTCCCTTTGTGCCAGTGGTTCCACTCCTCCTGACCTGTGCCAGTCTGTTTTTCTTTTTTTTAAATTTCTTTATTCAAAATTAAAACAAAACATATTATCCAGAAACATATCATCCTTATTTTTCCCCCCAGTCTGTTTTTCTTTTATGGTTGCCAGTCTACATACCATGTGTTCATTCAGCTACTTTAATTACTTTTCTTTTGTTTTAAATTAGCTTTATAAAACGCTTTTCCAAACATCAGGATCCCCTTAAGCGTTGCTGTTACAAAAAAAGAAAAAGAGATTGATTGCTGTGCTCAGTGACAATTGCTTTTACCTGAAAAACTCGAGCTCTGGCCAGGCTTGTAGTAGTAGCTTAGAGGCAGTCTTTTCTAGTACTGTATTGCTTCTCTTATAGTATTCGTTTTTTAAAGAAAGAACCCCTAAGCACCTGGCATTTCCCTGATCAAGTGTATCTCTCCCTTGGATACCTTTTCTTTTCTTTTCTTTTAAATTTTAATCAGTTTTTTATTGTTAAAACAAAACCTTGGATACCTTTTCATGGCACTACGGAAACAATCCGGACGGGGAGAAAGAGAGAGAATGGAGCCTTTTTCTCTCCAAAGCCTTGATATAAAAAAAATAATAATCTAGAAATCACCCCACTCTACCAGAGCGCTTGATATCCTTCCTGGCTACGAAGGAAGGCAAGCACAGAAACCAAGCGAGCTTGCAAACTGGGGATCCAAACAGATCTCTCTGTAAGCACCTAGGCGACAGTCACCTTTCCACACTCAGGGGATGTTGATGCCACGAGGCAAAAGTTATCAGGCCTCTATACCAGGTTACGCGCATCCATGCATTCATACATTACGAACCCATTCTGCAGCTGCCCGTTTGCAACTCGTGCCAAATCCTCGGAATCGGTTGATGTTTCTGCAAAGCCCCTTTCGTTCTCTGCCCCACACCCCTACCCACGGAGCCTCTGTGCTCCCTACTTTTAAGACCCCCGACTCCCTTACATCCTTGCAGGATGAGATCCTTGCAGGGTGAGATCCTTACATCCTTGCCAGGAGAGCTCAGAAGCCCTTTTGCAATGCGATTCCTTCCCAGTCGGCTGCAAGCACAGGCGCTTAGCCTCGAGGAGCGTGGAGAGGAACCCTCTCCATCCCGGAGACAGCAGCTTTCTGCCTTCCCCCGTCCATTTCCTCTGCTAGCAACAATCCCGCTTTGGCTAAGGCCCAGCCAATGGAGCCGCTCTCCCGCCTAGCCCAGCCCAGGCTCATCCCTCCGCCAACCGATTTGCAGCTGCTGCTGCTGCGCGCAAAGGAGAGGGAGGCGCAACGGGAAGCGCCATGCGCGCTTTTTGGAGAACGCATGGCGGGCAGTTGTGGAAGCGACTGGCAGGTTGCTCCTCGCGGCTGCAGCTGTGAATCCGATGGAGACTGACCTGCTGTTAAAGCCGAGTGGTAGTCCGCTGATCCCATCACCTCCTGGCAAATAGAAGGGGAAGAAATGGAGGCAGTGAGAGATTTTACTTTCTTGGGCTCCATGATCACTGCAGATGGTGACAGCAGCCGCGAAATTAAAAGACGCCTGCTTCTTGGGAGAAAAGCAATGACAAACCTAGACAGCATCTTAAAAAGCAGAGACATCACCTTGCCAACAAAGGTCCGTATAGTTAAAGCTATGGTTTCCCCAGTAGTGATGTATGGAAGTGAGAGCTAGACCATAAAGAAGGCTGATCGCTGAAGAATTGATGCTTTTAAATTATGGAGCTGGAGGAGACTCTTGAGAGTCCCATGGACTGCAAGAAGATCAAACCTCTCCATTCTGAAGGAAATCAGCCCGGAGTGCTCACTGGAAGGACAGATCCTGAAGCTGAGGCTCCAATACTTTGGCCACCTCATGAGAAGAGGAGACTCCCTGGAAAAGACCCTGATGTTGGGGAAGATGGAGGGCACAAGGAGAAGGGGACGACAGAGGACGAGATGGTTGGATAGTGTTCTCAAAGCTACCAGCATGAGTTTGACCAAACTGCGGGAGGCAGTGGAAGACAAGAGTGCCTGGCGTGCTCTGGTCCATGGGGTCACGAAGAGTCGGACACGACTAAACGACTAAACAACAACAAACAACAAAGTCCATGTGGGTGGGTGCAGGGAAGAAGAAAGGAGCTGGTTAGAGCAGGGCAATGGCAACACCAAGGTTGCTGGTTTGATCCCCATTGGGAACAGCTGCATATTCCTGCATTGCACAGCAAACACTCTGGCACCACGCAGCCGGACCTCCTCAGCACTCTGCTCAGCCTCAGGAACCCATCAGCACAGCAAAGAAAACATTTTTTTTATTTTTTTGCATATAAATTTTTATTGTTTTCTTTACATAATATTTTTTTCAACGATATCCATCCATCAAAATATACAGTGGTACCTCGGGTTACATATGCTTCAGGTTACATACGCTTCAGGTTACAGACTCTGCTAACCCAGAAATATTACCTCAGGTTAAGAACTTTGCTTCAGGATGAGAACAGAAATCGTGCTGCTGCGGCAGCGGGAGACCCCATTAGCTAAAGTGGTGCTTCAGGTTAAGAACAGTTTCAGGTTAAGAACAGACCTCAGGAATGAATTAAGTACTTAACCCGAGGTACCACTGTATACCCTTTTGCTTTGCCGAGCTGTGACTTCCCTCCCTCCCTTCAGTTGGTATCCCTTGTCACATTTTTATCACGTATTTTATTCTCGCATCTTATCTATTTTGCATTGTAGGTGTTACTTCAACCCTGCTAGTGTTTTTAAGTTTCTACAGTTCTCTTTTAAATACTCAAAAAATTTACTCCAATTGTCCTGGAATCTCTGGTCATCCTGGTCCCGGATCCTTCCTGTCAATTTGGCTAATTCCATGTAGTCTGTCATCTTCGCCTGCCACTCCGCAATGGTAGCAGCAAAGAAAACATTCTGGGACATAACCTGTCATGGAATTCCATTCAGTATTGATTCAGAGCAGATTCCAGTGTCTAAGTCAGGACCTCACACTTTTCCTTCCCTTACCTGTGGTACTGTGGATATTGGCCTTCCTCTTCTTCCTGATACTGCACTTCTTCCTGTGAGAAGCATGCTACTCTGGTAGCGGCAGCCCCATTAGATTCGTCAATTAATCTTGCTGGTTAATGCTAAAGAGGATAATAAGAATTGCTTTGTGCAAGAGGAGCGGTACCTGAAGACCTCCATGTCATTGAAATTCTACTCAATATTGATCCAGAGTAGATTCCAATGTATAGTTAGCAGAGTAAAACTTAAACGCGTTGCAGGATCCCCCCCCCCCCAAAAAAAAATAGACCAGAGGCAATTATATTTCTCTCAGCAGAGCTTTATTGCTACTGAAGACAAATGAGCATAATGGTCACAAATCCAATACATTCAGGATTGGCACTGTCCATAAGAAGTCCATTTGCTGCAGACTTAATTTAAACTTACAGTAACTTATAACAAGACTAAACCTTAACACTATATTCATAGCACCACACCAGAAGGAAAGAAAGATAGAAAGAGTGAAATCCAGGCTCCTGGACTATTTTTAGACTCAGAATCACCTTGACAGAAGAGATAAGAGAACCAGTTTAAGCCAGCTGTACTCCGCTTCTCTGAAGGAATAACCCAAACATCCTGAAGCTTCTGCTTGTTTCTTTCACGCAGACAAGCTTCCAGAACCCTCTTGAATTACCCTATTTTTCGCCCTATAGGACGCACCTTTTCCCCTCCAAAAATGAAGCCTTTTTTTGCTGAAGCCTGGTGAGCGATAGGGGTTGGTGCGCCCCAACCCCTCTCCCTCTCCAGGCTTCAGAAAGCTCTGCGCAGCCCTAGGGAGCCCGACACGAAGCTGCGCCGGGCTCCCGAAGGTTGCGCAGAGCTGCCTGCGCTCCCGGGCTCGGCGCAGCTCTGCGCAACCCCCCGGAGCCCGGAGTGAAGCCGCGCCGGGCTCCCGAAGGTTGCGCAAGCTCCCAGAGCAATGCCGAAGCCCGCGCCTGGGGGGGAAATAATTTTTCCCCCTTTATTCCCCCCCCAAATCTAGTTGCGTCCTATGGGCCGGTGCATCCTATAGGGCGAAAAATACGGTAAGTAGAATAGGAAAGATCTCTACACATCAGATCAATACTTTCTGCACAAATAAATGCAGTTTTTTCTCCAACTTTTAGTTCAGATGCCAACAATCGCCTTCATCTATTTTTAATACATTGCACATGTACCAGCCACATTCATTTCTTCTTCTTTCCCTTACTTTTTTTTACTTCATTCTCCTTGCTGTAGGCTTTGGTCACTGCTTCCCATTTTCTGTGTCCTTGTTTTTTAGTTTAGGAATTGTTTCTGCTGCACATAGTACCACAGCTTTACGTGTTGGAAACCGATGTTGACATGGTTTACCATCTTCTGTCTTCAGCTGAATGAGCACTCTTCCTCTGTACTGTGCATGATGGTTCCACTCCCTGAGATTCATTTTGTTTTCCTCCAAAAACACATTAAGTCCAACTGCTGCACATACATCTTGAATTTCTGTAGATGTTGGATTTTCAACTGCTTTCTCAAGCGATATTCCTTTTGGTATTGTCTTCTTGTTATTTACATAGGCAGGATATATGCAAATGAACCGAGGCTTATCGGTGGGCGAAGAAGGCACAGCCCAATTCATGGTGTCCGCACCAGCACCCAGGGCCGGGCCTTAAAGCCCAGCTCAACAGTAGCCTGGCTGAGCCACAATTGGGTATTAACTTTTTTTTATTGCCTTCCAAATGTTTCCTGTGTCAACTACTGATTCCCCTATACAGTGGTACCTCAGGTTACATACACTTCAGGTTACAGACTCTGCTAACCCAGAAATAGTGCTTCAGGTTAAGAACTTTGGTTCAGGATAAGAACAGAAATTGTGCTCAGGCAGCGCAGTGGCAGCAGGAGGCCCCATTAGCTAAAGTGGTGCTTCAGGTTAAGAACAGTTTCAGGTTAAGAACAGATCTCCAGAACGAATTAAGTACTTAACCTGAGGTACCACTGTATTGCAAATTGGAGTTCTGCCCACTTTATGGAAGGGCTATAGTTCAGATTGTTGTTATCCTCATATTGCAGATGTGGAGCAAGGATCACAACAACCGTGTATCTTTACAGCATATTCTGGATGTGTGCAGGTGCTGATGTATACAGATTTATGACAAATCTTAAGCACCTATTTTTTTCTTTATTTTCTATAAAATCACAGATTCCATATAATCATCAGTTTGTCTGGTGCTTTACAAAGTTCAAGGGGACAAGTCCCTGCCCTGAGGACCTTACATTCTAAGAATGGGAAACAACAAAGGGGAGGAAATGCAAGCACAGTTAAACAGGGAAGCAACATGTGGTTGTTTCAGTTACACATGCTTAGGCTTAGTTGCAGGCTGAGTAGGGCAAAGGAACTAAGAGATGTTTAGGGGTGCTCTCATTTTAACTCAATGAAATCAACATTTTATAGTTCAAATCAGGAAAAATAAATACAGTAAATGGACAAAAGTACAAAGATTCACTAAATGTTTAGGGGTATGTGTACGTACCCCTGTGTCCCCCCCAAAGAGAAGCATATATTTATATTATATTGTTTTATTACTTTCCCACCCTTCATCAGAGGTTCACAGGGCAGTTTACAATATAAAATATAAAAAATATTTCCAATATAAAACACAAAAATGTACCATAGTAGCAAACAAAAACATTAACTCCCGCCCGACAGGGATGTAGAGACCCTCGCTGCATGGAGTAGAAAAGCAAAATAGACAGATGTTTCAAGTGAACTCTAACTGCCCATGTTTATGGTTCTGAGATTATTATTTATCATTATATAATAATAAACTTCAGATGAAGGGCAGTATACAAATTTTATTTTATTTTAAGTATTTATTTAGTGCCCTTCACCTGCAGCTCTTAGGGCAGGGCAGGTTACAGCAGTTTTGAATTCAGTATTTAAAAGCACCTTGCCCCCCAAAATCAGCTAATCAGTCATAATGAAAACAAGACAGGAGAGCAACCATATTGAACAAAAGTGCTGCTCAGCTGATATTCTCTGAGCAGAAAGGGAAAAAGTTGAAGGAAGTTCACACCAAAGAAGAATGGACAAGCAAGGGGAAGGATTAAGCAAAATTACTGTTTAAAAAATGCTAAAATAAGGTAACCTGATAACTGTTTCATGGTTAGAAACCCTTTTCGCACTTTAAAAAAATAATATTGTAACATGATTAATTCACGAGCAGAACTTAGAGCTTAAGAGCAACAGAAATAACTAGAGGCTATTTGTGTTATGGTTACGCTATAAAAGAGTGAAGGATAAGGTGCAGCAATGAGATGGAATTTAAAAACAAGAACGGGATACGAAGTCGATTAAACAAGCAAAAGTTTTATTATGTGTTGGAATGCTATGTGAAATTTGTGGAAACTTAATAAAACATGTTAAACACAAGCAGGGGGTCTGAGAGTACAACGGAAACTGCGCCTTTTCCAGTACACAAGAAACCCCGCGCGTCTCTAGGCCGAAACTCGAGGGCCGCTTGGGCGGAAGCAAGGCCCGAGACCCTTCCCCAGCCTTCTCGTTCTCGTCTCTATGGTTTCCCCGGCCAGCGTATACCCTGCCCCCCACCCGCTTGCCTCAGCCGCGCTGCTCCGGCGCTTGCGCAAGACTCCCGCGCCTTCCTCCCTCCCCACGCCCTCCGGCCTGTCGGTCCCAGATAGCGGAAGTCGACGTCGACGAGTGGGCGGAGCTCGGCGGGCCCCTTCCATCTCGCTCGCTGTGTTTGTCCCGAGCTCCACACAAAATGGCGAAGATCGCCAAGACTCACGAAGGTAAGGGACGGGGCGGGCTGGGCCGGGCCTTCTTCTCCGGATCGACTCCGGGCCTGAAACCCTCTTCCGCTCCCCCCTCCGCCTCACGCGCTTCGGGGGAGCCGGAGGGCCTTCTTCGGGCGGCCCAACGGTTCGCGCGCCTCGGCCGGGGCTAGGCCTGCGCGTAATGGCGTCGCTGGCGCGGTCTCTTCCTTCCTCCTTCCCGCTCTGGCCTCTGCCTCCCGCCTTTCCTGAGGCCTCTAGGCCTCAGCTCAGGAGACCCACAGGAAGCCCAGCCAAAGATGCGTGTGTTTGTTGGTGTGTTTGTGAGAGAGAAATGCTGTGGACCAGAAACCAGCGTGAGCCGCTACACCCACCTCCCCCCCAAAAAAAATATTTCACAAAATAAACACCATATTTATTTGTTTTTATTAGTTTTACAGTACAAAACCGTGCGCGCAACACCGAGTTTCGCAATACTCGCCACGGAGGGCAGGCGCATGTAATAATACTCGCAAGAGGCGCGCAGAGGGCCACGATTTCCTCTTATTTCACTTCGTGCCTGCGCTTTATGATTTTGGTGGTTTTGAGACAGTCTTCAGAGCTCCACTTGTTCTAGGCGCGTTTTGCGACGGGATTTCGGTTTCTGAGCTCTGGGCGCAGTGCTGCGCCTCAGATTGAATCTGCAGAGTGGAAGGAAAGGGGGGCCTTTTGTGCCCCCAACTACTCTCTGAAGACTGGAGAAGAGGCCCTCTTTTAATAATATTATGGGGGGTGGGCAATGGAAGGACAAGACCAGGGGTAGGCAGCCTAAGGCCCGGAGGCCGGATGCGGCCTAATCACCTCTGTCCGGCCCGCTAGGGTCCAGGAATCAGCGTGTTTTTACATGAGTAGAATGTGCCCTTTTATTTAAAATGCATCTCTGGGTTATTTGTGGGGCCTGCCTCGTGTTTTTACCTGAGTAGAATGTGTGCTTTTATTTAAAATGCATCTCTGGGTTATTTGTGGGGCGTAGGAATTCATCCCCCCCCCAATATAGTCCACCCCCTCCCACATGGTCTGAGGGACGGTGGCCTGCGGCTGAAAAAGGTTGCTGATCCCTGGACTAAATGATGTGAAAAATGAACATATTTTAGCTGCAGCTCATTCATGTTCAGCTTTGTATTGTTATAAAAAAGCCTAGGTATTCTGTTGTTGTGCCCATAATGCAGGTTTAAGGTGCCATTTAGCTCCTAGCTTTCATATCTCAGTTTCTAACACTGGTTCAGGCAGAGGTTCTGTTTTTATAAGCAGATTTATAGATATTTGTTTCTTCAACAGTGTTTGTATGGTTTTCGCCCGTGGCCTTTGGCTAGTGCAAGAATGCTTGTTTACTTGCTCTTTCAGCTTTTGAGTCAGTTTGCGGAAAGTGTTGCACATATGGTTCTTGGGGAGGGTGGCTTATTGCTTAACTTTGAGGGGTTTTCATAGTGGGTCGCGGGGTGGGGCAGTCCACATGGCCCAACAATGCCATGAAACATATTGAGGAAAGCTGCTAGGAGATGCAGAAGTGAGAAAGGAGGTCAAGTTAGAAGGTGGGGCGGTGTTCATAGTCTTAAGCAGCTTTTCTGCAAGCTTTGTGGCAAGAGCTGTGTGTGGTTTTTAGTGGCGTGTGCAATTTCCTAAGCGCATTGGTGTGTTTGGAGAAATCTGGCTTTGCCCTTGGGAGGTAACGGTGAGCCCACCAAGGGCTTTTGTGTTTCACTTTAAGCTTGATACCATAGCAGGTGTCTGCCTAGAAGTTCCTACCTGGTTGAACAGCTGTGTTTTTGTAAGGCAAAAGGGATGAATTTCTTACTTTAAAAGGTTATGAAGGGAGTAGCTTTCCAGACAAGGACGCTGAACGAGTTTAATGTGGGAATGTCTTTTTCCCCTAAACCAGGAATGATGCCATTGTAACTGAGCAGTTAGTAATATACTTTATGCAGCTGGCAAAGAACATTCCCATGTTGATGTGGACAGAACCCTGTAGCAGAGGAGATTCTCCACTGCTTTCCACAAATGCAGTAACTATAAAAGGGTTAACCATGTCCCCTTTCTTCTAACTAAAGCAAGTACAGTACATAATCTCTTTCCTTCTGTGGTTCAGTACTGGAGTTTAATATACAGATGCTTTCTTTGCAAAGATGTGACTACTGTAGATTAGCATTTAATCTCAAACGCATTTACTCGAAAATGTCAAATTGACATTGTCTAAACCATTATTCTAGGTAAGTGTGCTTTGGATTGCAGTATTAGGAACGGTCTTCTCTTTCATGGTTTCCCCATCATATATACTCCTGATCTTGCTGCAACATGTGTTGTTGCAAGGCTTCTAAACATAACTTCAATGTTAAATTATAAGCTTGTAAAGTGTAAGAATATATAATTAATTTATGGTGCAGTAAGCCTAATCACAATAATACATAGTGATCTTCATCATTGAGATTGGATGAGTTTACTTTTATTGTTAAGTGGAGATTAAATGTGGGCACCTCAGTTTTACTATTGAATGGATTTTAAATGGTTCTGTTGGAGGCAGAGTGTTCTTAATAGTTGGGGTATCCCCAGTTCCATTATGTCATAGTCACAATTCAGAGTTAGACAATCCTATCGTTAAATTAAAAAAATAAAAGTGCAGGTCTGGAAAAGGCTAGATAACTTGAACTTAGAAGTCAAATGAAGTACCCCCTTTTAACAAAAGGGCTTTTCTGCCTGCGCAACAGGACCGCCTCTCTCTTGTCTCTCACTGTGCACCTCCAAATCTATTCTCAGCTCCACCAATACTTTGGAACAGATTTGGAGAGCATGCAGGGAGAGGGGAGAGAGATGAAGTCTTGTTGCACAGGTGGAAAACTTTGTTCTAATGGTATGGCTTGTTGGATGCAGCCCTAGAGCAGCATGTAGTAAAATTAATTAATATAGTTTAACAAGAATTAGTTCCTCTCTTGCTTAAACCTCTTCATGCAAGCCATTCTGTATGTAATATCTTTTGAATGGGGAAATCATCTGGGCAGGCAGACTATTTGTATTTGTACTAATTGTGCCATACCTGGTGGTTTGTGCAACTTTTTGCTGATAATAAGACAAAGTTGGACATATACATGCAATTGGAGTTAAGTGCTGCATCTTTGATATCTCAGTTTTGGCTGTAGCAAGTTGTGGTGTACAGTATACTGGGGACCCCATTTGATAATAGCTTCTGTAGCAAGACATTACTAGAACAAAAGAGGCAGGTATAGGGTTTTGAAGCCCAAATGATAAAATCTTCATTTTGTTTACTAAAGGCGTTCTTAACAAAAACAAACAAACAACCATTGATTTCCCAAACTAGGAAAATAATGAGAGTGCAGTAGCTTGCTCTTATCCTATTTGTATTTGTAAAGATGGTTCAAATAATGTTAATGTATTTATACTTTAATAAAACCAACTGTACAGTTTTTGTTCATAATATAGTAAATGTAGCATGGATAAGAAACTTAAGTATTGTATACATCTCTTTTTCAACTAAAATTTAACACACACCCCCCAAAAAAGGGGAGCATTTTTATTTTTTATAGCTTTCTGGAAATTTTACATCTCTAGGCAAGAAAGTATTCACCCAGACATGTGGGGGTAAAGGATCTTGAAAGATATGTTTCCTGTAACTTTGCAGTTATTAGATATAAGCCTATTTTGTTAGTTTTTAAGGTTTTTAATGTGTTTGCTGCCTTGGACTCCTTTGGGAGGAAACAGGAGGATAAAAAAACCTAATAAGAATAATAGCCAAAAGTGGAAGCAAAACTTTCAGAACTCCCAACTCCTAGCCATAGAGGAGGATCAGAAAGGAAGCACAGAAGACTCACTACAGCTAATTCCTGTTAAGTTATATTAGAGTGACATGCAAACATGACCATTTTAGTGCATGTTTTATTATCTGGGTATACAGTATTTAGAAGGCCCACAGGAGAGTTGTCATGGTATGACCTTACAGTAGGCAGATCCAACGAATCCTGCAAGTGAGGCAATATTTTATGAACAGTGATAATAATAGCTAATAATAGAAACTTCGAGTTGGAAGGGACCTTGGATGTTATCCATCTCCCTTATCAATACGACTGCAACTTTCCTAACAGAAAGTTATTTCATCCTCTGTCAGGCCCTTCGTCTTTACATAAGCCACACTGCTTCCTAGGAATATGCTCACTCTCCTGACCACACCCCTCCTCTGTGCCCATTTCAAGTCCTTTTGCTGTGCTGGATTGCACCCTTGAACTATGACAGTGCATCTTGATTGTCTGAATGGAGGATTTGTGGGGTGGATGGGTGGGTTTATCTCAAAACCTTTGATGTGTGTGACTGGAATGTCTCACCGTACAAAAGCATAGGTTACATCAGTGATGGCCAAACTTGGCCCTCCCGCTGTTTTTGGACTACAACTCCCATCATCCCTAGCTAACAGGACCAGAGGTCAGGGATGATGGGAATTGTAGTCCAAAAACAGTGGGAGGGCCAAGTTTGGCCATCACTGGGTTACATTCATTGGTCCCAGAAAGGTTTCCCCTTGGGGTGGGTGTCCCTTGATCTGAATACTTCCATCCCTGACTTAATACAGTAGTTTCCTACATATGCTGTATGTGTTCAGCCCTGCAGAACAGTTGCTAGATTGCTCTTTAGTTATGCCTTGGAGAAGTTGATGAAATGCTTTCAGTAATACCTTTGGACATGCCTTTGTTAATCTGTGTGTGTGTGTGTGTGTGTGTGTGTGTGTGTGTGTGTGTGTGTGTATTAAAGCATTTGAATTTACCTTTGTCATAGATATTGAAGCACAGATTCGAGAAATCCAAGGCAAAAAAGCTGCCCTTGATGAAGCTCAGGGAGTGGGCCTTGATTCTACAGGATATTATGACCAAGAGATCTATGGCGGGAGTGATAGCAGATTCGCTGGATATGTAACTTCAATTGCAGCAACTGAGCTAGAAGACGTAAGTACACCAATACTTTACTGTCAAAACAAAGTCTGTCATATTGTTGAAATTGTTCTTAAATGAAAAGGCGTGTAAGTTTTACATTTCTGGCTACAGCTCCCATTTAAAGTTTGCAAAAAAGCCTTCCATCCTGAAAACCGTAATTTAAATACAGAAATGAACAATTAATTAATTAAATCTTAAATGTTCCTGTTTGTATAGGATGACGACGACTACTCTTCTACAAGCTTACTTGGCCAGAAGAAACCGGGATACCATGCACCAGTGGCACTCCTTAATGACATACCACAGTCAACCGAACAGGTGAACTTTTCAGCATATAATACAATAAGGAAGTAAAAGCTTTCTGTTTCCATTTCTGGGAGGAATCATGGGGACAAAATACTCAGTGAGAGGTGTGAGATATTTTACCTGTGGCCGTGCACACGAATGTACACACTGCATGTGAATTAGTAATTTATTCTGTAAGCTGCTGAAACCTCCATGCAATGGTGTGCAATGATTACATTTCGTTGTGTGCCACTCATTGTTTTTAAATTTTAATTGTATTGTTTAACCGGACTTCTTCATTTAGAAGGCACTTAATAGTATTAAACTATGTGGTGTACAGTATTTTTTAAAAAACCAATATGATTTAAAAGTACAGCCTAAAACCAATAAAACATTGATATAAAAATAAAATAGGAACATGGGGATTGAAATTTAAAAGGGTCTAATCTTACAGGTCCAGGGAAGCAATTCATGGTTATTGTTTCGTGTATGGCAGGGGGAAGAGCATTCCATAATACAGTTGCAATGGCAGAAAATGCTCAATTTCTTGTCATTGTCCAATGTTACATATTAGTATATTTTGCCACCCCCATCGTTCTGCCTGGACACTGAGGTCCAGCTCCAAGGACCTTCTGGCGGTTCCCTCACTGCGAGAAGCAAAGTTACAGGGAACCAGGCAGAGAGCCTTCTCAGTAGTGGTGCCTGCTCTGTGGAACGCCTTCCCATCAGATGTCAAGGAAATAAACAACTATCTAACATTTAGAAGATATCTGAAGGCAGCCCTGTTTAGGGAAGTTTTTAATGACTGATGTTTTAATGTATTTTTAATCTCTTGTTGGAAGCTGCCCATAGTGGCTGGGGAAACCCAGCCAGATGGGTGGGGTATAAGTAATAAATTATTATTATTATTATTATTATTATTATTATTATTATTATTATTATTATTATT
>JAXCMG010000094.1:330824-357847 GCA_034642415.1 Podarcis siculus | reverse complement strand
TTATTATTATTATTATTATTATTATTATTATTATTATTATTATTATTTTGCCTGGATGTTCTATGTCTCTTTAGAGGTTTGTACAGGGGAAGGCAGGTAGCCCGGTCCTTACTTGTTCAGGACTTTATATATAACAACAAGACCTTGAACATGCCTTGGAGCTGTTTGGCAGCTAGTGTAGTTCCCACCGAGCAGGTTTAATATGTGCTTGTCCAGGTGCTCTGCTTAACTTGGCTGCAGCATTCTGCCCCAGCTGCACCTTCTGCACCAAACATAAGAGTGATTTGGCAAAATACACCAGCTGTGAAGTTTACAGTTGGCAGTGAAGAAAAATTCTTGCCTTGGAAGGGTTTTATAGGGAATACAGTGGTGCCTCGCAAGACGAAATTAATTCGTTCTGTGAGTTTCTTCGTCTTGCAAATTTTTCGTCTTGCGAAGCATGGTTTCCCAAAAACCCAAAAAAGGCTATCACACCGCGTGCTATGAGTTGCTCTTGCAAGACGTTTTCGTCTTGCGCAGCAAGCCCATAGGGAAATTCGTCTTGCGAAGCAACTCAAAAAACGAAAAACTCTTTCGTCTTGCGCGTTTTTCGTCTTGCGAGGTACCACTGTAATGATTAACTGTTGTTAAAATAAAAGCTACATTAATTTGTAAGTGGAATATAATCAGCTACGAACTGTAGTGAATTGGGAACACAATTTTCATTCAGCTGACGTAGTGTTTCCTTTAAGAGGAAATAGAAAACCTTGGGGAAATTTCCTTATCTTTTTACATTGCTGGCTCACAAAAGAAAACCCATATTTTGTGTTTCTGGTTCTTAGTATGATCCGTTTGCTGAGCATCGCCCACAAAAGATCGCTGATCGGGAAGATGAATACAAAAACCGCAGGCGGATGATGATTATTTCCCCTGAGCGTCTTGATCCTTTTGCAGATGGTAACTTACTTTCTCTTTTTCACTGGATCTTACGAGTTTTGTTCCCTTAAAATTGTCTTTAGCCCTTTGATTTCTGTTGGCATGCTTATAAATTCAGGAATTTTTAGTTTATGTAGTTTTAAGAGTTGGTTGAAATCGTAGTTTGCCATTTTGTTCATCTTTTATAATACAAATTTTCTTTCCAGGTAGAAGGACAAGAAAATAATGAGCCATTGCCATAGAAACACAAAGGGTTAAAGGTTTCTCTTTTTTCTTTTTTTCTTTGGGTTATGTATACTATACTTTGAGCAACTTGTATATTTAGTGCTCAAGAACCTTCCAGCTTTCTGGAAGGGTTCAGTCCAAAATTAGAACACAAGAGAATTGCTGCTTTTAAAATGCTAAGCAAACATGGCAGTTCATTCTCAGTAGGAAGATTAGCTACATGAAGCAAAAGTAACATTGAGAGGCTTTGGTACTTTTTAATAGTTCAAGTCTGTTCTGATGATTTTAGACTGTAGGTCAGTGCAAGGGGCAGTAGTGGGCCTGATGGAAATTTTCCTCAGGTGAGTCAACTTGACAGGTAACCTGAGGGCACCTGTTGGTTAAAACTATAGTTGGTTGCAGGTATTTGTAAATTAGCATTTCAGCCTGCATGAATTGATAGGGATATGGATTTTACTTGCTTAACTGTCATTGATATAAACATGTATTGTCAGAATTCACAGGCCCATACTAACTGTCCTTAATTTCTTTCCTACAGCAGTACTGCTATATGCCAGTCCTGTCTGCATTCTTAAGGGTGCAGTTCAACACATCCTGTGTAGATAATGGTGAAAAAGTATCCCAAAGGAAAGTCCTTATCAAAGCTAGTGTCAGAATGACACTGCCAATTGGGCAAAGATCTTCAGCATAGAAAATGTATTAAGAATTTTATTTTGTCCTAAATATTAATGCTATACTACACGTATAGCCAATCTGCACATTAAGAGCAGTGCATCCTTGCTAAGTTTGTTACTATATAGTTGGGCTTCTGTAAAATATTTAAAAGTTAGAATAAAATTTAAGATATAGATTGGTATATCTTATGTGGGAAAAACAATCATTTGCCTGTGAGTATCCTTATAGTGAATATAGTTTATTGGAATCAGCTCACAATGTAATAATTGTGCCTTCAGAATCAGTGGGGGGAGAAATTGTGTGCACTTTAAATGAAGCCCTTTAACATGTCACCACAAAATGAGAATCTGGGAATGGTTGTCCAGATTCATCGAAGCATATACGCTGGTCTGTATGATAAAAAACAATTTTGAGTTATTATCTAGGTTTACAATAGTTCGTAGTCAGATAGCATAGGCTTTATCAGCTTGAACAAGGTAATGTGTTGATTATAAATATCTTTCCAAAGTGTTACTAATGGTAAAGAGATAATTTTCTAGGCTTCTATTCTGCTGCTTGAAGTCAGAACTGCTGATGGAGACAAAGGCACGAAAGTGTACGTATTCCGGATTAGCAACCCAGGAACCCATCACTTCTGAAGACTCTTTTAACTGTGCTGTCATTTTATCATTCTTATCTCCTTTAAAAAAATATTTGTTTTAAACTGTTGTAGTTATGTTTGTGTTCAAACAGGTTAAATTGATCAGCAAAGTGAATAAACGTAAGATACATGTAATCTTTTTTTAAAAAAACAATTCAGTCAAAACAGTAAAATTAATTGATTTTGGCATAACGTAATATTAGAGTAGGGCAGTTTTAAAAGCCAACTTTTCCTAATCTCCTGTACTTATTATACTTCTGTCCTGTTGCTGTTCTCTTCTGCAGGAGGGAAGACACCTGACCCTAAAATGAATGCGAGAACATATATGGATGTTATGCGTGAACAACATTTGACAAAAGAAGAGGTGGGTTAAAATTCCACTTTAAATTTCAGTTGGTTGCAGTCTAGGCTGATGATCAAGCAGCTTTTGAGAGCCCACCGATGCTCAGATCTCTCATGAATTGGCTCTCTTCCCTGTCCATCCTCCATTGACCTGTTTGTCCAATTGCACAGACAATTTTAAATTTTCCTATATGTTTTGGAGCAACACCATGTTAAAGCATTGTGAGGAAATTAAATGATGGGTGGCTGACAACTGCCCACTGTGGATCATAGTGCTGTTGCCAGTAAGTTCACATACGGAGGCAGCAGACTTTGAAGACACCCGGAAGTCCGATCCTCAACTCTGATCCTAGTGCAGCTGTATGTGACGTTCTTGGTGGACAATATGTGCAAATTGAGTATTGTGGATTCAGCAAAACAAATGTTATCATGGTGAATTTGCACATGTTTTTAGAAAGAAAACATTTCATTGTCTTGTTCTTTTGGCCGAAACATTGAATCTGTTCACAAATAAAAATCCAGGCTTCTGAGCCATGGTATGGAGCAAGCTTTAGGTTCAAGGATTCCTTCCTCCTATCCCACGCTTAGATCCAGTTGAGCAGGAAGAAACCAATTTATTGTCAGTTCAGACGTAATGGCAAAGGATTTCTTGCACTAAGCAGGAATATTTAAGTTAGGGAATCTGAGCGAGGAAGCCCATGCCCTGGTTTGGAATATCAGGAATATTTTGAGTACGTCCTGTTCGGTGTAGCCTGTTGATATTTTTGGCTAAATTATTTGACATTAATAATTGGCAGATGCTTATCTGCAGAATTAAGTTATAGCAGCAAAAAAGAAAGAAAAAAAGATTGCAATTAGGGGATAGCCAACTGAATAGCTTACAGGTTGACAAAAATGCAAATAAAAGTGTAGATCAAAAGATTTGAAAAGGCTCCATTAGCATAGGAGTGTCGAATTTATTTTAAACTGACAGTATTGGAGGAATAAGTCCTTTATTTGTTTTATCTTTTAACAGAGGGAAATTAGGCAGCAACTAGCAGAAAAGGCTAAGGCCGGCGAGCTTAAAGTCGTCAATGGTGCTGCGTCCCAGCCACCATCAAAACGCAAACGGCGTTGGGATCAGACTGCTGACCAGACTCCTGGTACCACACCGAAGAAATTATCTAACTGGGATCAAGCCGAGGTAAGGGTGTGATGATAGTGGGTGCTTGTCTCAAGTCATTGAGTCCTGGGGTTTCACGAGCCTTTGCTGTGTTTAGAGCTATCCTTTTTTCTTACTTTGTGAATTCAAGGGCCACTGCCATGGCTTACAGTACAGAGAACAGGTAGTATGGATGGCATGGTATGCTTACCCATTTCACAGATTTCCATGGAGAGGGTAGAGTCCCCAGCACTTTGCCTCCCCTTTCATACAAACCAGGCATATGCCTAAAATGCACTGCACATATAGCAGTGTTCCCCAGCCTGGTGCCTTTCAGCTGTCCAATTGGCTGAGATTGATGGGATTTGTAGTTCAAAAAGAGGGCACCAGGTTGCCTTAGGACCTCTCAATCAATGTAATGCTCTAGTGTGGAAAATATAAAAGCCACAAAGGTGAATGAAAGTACCTGCTGGGTTAAAAAAAAGACAACCAGTGATCTGCCCCTGGTAGTTGATGCGAATTCCCAAATATTTTGCAATCTTAAGTACTTTTGCAAGTAGTGCAATATAACACCTGTTTTTTTGTTTTATTCAGACCCCTGGACATACTCCATCTTTGCGATGGGATGAAACACCTGGCCGTGCAAAGGGTAGTGAGACACCTGGAGCAACACCTGGATCTAAAATCTGGGATCCAACTCCTAGCCATACACCAGCAGGAGCTGCAACACCTGGGCGTGGGGATACTCCTGGGCATGCAACACCAGGCCATGGAGGTGCAACTTCCAGCGCACGGAAAAATCGATGGGATGAGACTCCCAAAACAGAAAGAGGTATTTTTATCATCCTGATCTGTTATTTGCTTGTCAATGTACATGAAATCCTAAGGCCAAATCCAAAGAACCTCAAGAAGTTCTATGCAGTCAAGAGAGTTCTGGATGTTTTTCTCAGGTAGCAATCTCCTTTGTTACTATTGATACTAAGAAGAATGTCAATTTTCTGTTAGAGATAAACAACTACCTGACATTCAGAAGACATCTTAAGACATCTTCAGGGAGGTTTTTAATGTGTAACGCTGTACTGTTTTTAACACTAGATTGGGAGCCGCCCAGAGTGGCTGGGGAAACTCAGCCAGATGGGTGGGGTATAAATAATAAATTATTATTATTATTATTATTATTACTACTATTACTATTACTATTATAGATGCGTGTGTCTTCTGACCAAAGGGGACAAAATTAATCTTCCATTTTAGCAGGTGGAACCCCTCAGATTTATTTAAAGAAACTTATTTTAATCTTGATCTCTGAAATAAAAGCTAATAAAAGGATTGCAATCCCTCAGCAAAGCTGTGTATAACCAGTACAGCTTTACTTATTTGCGAGTAACGTTGTTCATGATTGCATTTGAACATCTTGGGGAAGTATGAGTTTTGAAAAGGTTCTTGAAACCTGCAGTGAGTTTTCACTTTCAGAATAGATCATCTGTCTCTGTACACTGGAATCCGTTTGAAGCAAGTGGGTTTTGTTTTACAGATACTCCTGGACATGGGAGTGGTTGGGCTGAAACACCTCGTACTGATCGAGGTGGCGATTCCATTGGCGAAACCCCAACCCCTGGGGCAAGCAAACGAAAATCACGTTGGGATGAAACGCCTGCGAGCCAGATGGGGGGGAGCACCCCTGTGTTGACACCCGGCAAAACACCAATTGGTACACCAGCTATGAACATGGCAACCCCCACACCAGGTATGCTTGAATTACTTTTTCAACAGCCATGCTGGAACTCAGCAACGACCTAATGAAATAGAAAAGCGGTTTTTAAGCTTACTCTGCTTATCCCTAAAGGGGCGTGCGATGCTTGTCTGCTTAAATAATTCGAGTTTGAAATCTGGCAGTGTGCGATAATGAAGTATATATGCCTTTGCTTGTTTTGCCATGCATTTGAACAGGGAGATCATTTGACGCCGTTAACAACATAATCTGTTGGTTTCAACGTAGGTCACATCATGAGCATGACTCCTGAACAGCTCCAAGCCTGGCGGTGGGAAAGAGAAATAGATGAGAGAAATAGGCCCCTTTCTGATGAAGAACTTGATGCCATGTTTCCTGAGGGATACAGGGTAAGCAGATGGACCCAAGCCATCACTTGCAGGATTAGCATGAATTTAGATAATGTTTTCCTTAACTTTAACGTGCCTTGTTCAGGAACGGACCTATGTTTTGAATATTGCCTGCATGTTGTGAATCAGGAACTGACTGGTGTATCTTCTCCGTTCATAGTAACCTAATAGTTTTTGTGCCTGCACTTTGAGCGATCTCTTTGTTATTTTGCTTTTAAAAATCTACCATGAATGGTCTCAAAGTACTGGATGGAATCCAGCCGTTTCCTAAACTTAACCATGGGAACCTAGATAGCTCAGTGGGTTAGAGCATGGTGTTGATAATGCCAGGGTTGCAGGTTTGATCCCCATATGGGACAGCTGCATATTCCTGCATTGCAGGGGATTGGACTAGATTGTCCTCCGGGTCCCTTCCATCTCTATATGGTTCTGTGATTCTATTGGGCCTAACCCAGAGGAGTCTTCTTTGTATAGCTGGGCTCAGTTTCAAAAGCAGTTTGCATTGGAGAGCGAGGTGCTCTTAAGGGAGAAGCAGTCTAAAAAGTCCTTGTGCTTAGAATTACTTGCTCTCTCACACCTCTCTTTTTGGAGATCCAGTGTGGTGTAGTGGTTAGAGCGGTGGACTCGTAATCTGGTGAACTGGGTTCCCTGCTCCTCCACATACAGCTGCTGGGTGACCTTGGGCTAGTCACACTTCTCTGAAGTCTCTCAGCCTCATTCACCTCACAGAGTGTTTGTTGTGGGGGAGGAAGGGAAAGGAGATTGTTAGCCTCTTTGAGACTCCTTAGGGTAGTGATAAAGTGGGATATCAAATCCAAACTCTTCATCTTTAGTTCACACTAGCCACGGTCAGTGCTCTCAGTCTGAGGTGCTGAATTCTCCTTGGCAAAGCTGCTCAGGGTCTCCAGTGTCATCTCCTCCAGAGCAGCTTAAGTAGAGACAAAATTGGAAGATGAGCACACTAAATTCAGTACGTGAGAGTTGGGGAAGATTTTAGAGCTGGCTCGCAGCACCTCATTTTCCCAGTGACATTAAGGAGGCCTCTACACTGACGCACAGGCTTTTTCTGGGGCTCTTCCAAGAAGCTGAGAAAGATGGTGCCAACTGGCTGAGATCCAACAGATTGGACAGAGTTGTTTCCTGAGCAGACTCTTGAGAAGTGGCGCTGCTCAGGTGAGCAGCAGCCTGTAAATTGCCACTTCTGAGCCAGTTGGGGGCAGTATGGTTGCCAGCTGGCACATAGCTGTTTGTGTTTAGCAATTTTAATCAAGTCCGTGACCAGAAGGAGGAGGAGTACCAGGAAGAATGGATGAAATTTAAAGACTGTACTTAAATACGTTAAGATAACTTAATTGGAAAAACTTGCAAATATCAGATAGGCTTAGGATTTAAACATGTGATGTTAGAGAATAATACGCTTAAAGTTAAAACGAAAAGAAAGAAAGATGTTAAGTGATTAAGTTAATATTATGAGAAAAATTGGTTTTGGAAAACTGTTACAATGATATACACTGAAATGCAGTTGGGGGGATTTTAGGAAGCCACTTAACAATGTTACTAAGATTGGATCAAGTTCAGTTATGATTTATGTTTTATGTTTTTTTAATAAAGTGAAAAATAAAAAAAAGGGGAAATTTTTTTTTTAAATCTCTCCGATGATTGGTTTGAACACTTAACCTTTTCATTTTAGGTTCTCCCTCCTCCAGCGGGTTATGTCCCTATCCGTACCCCAGCTCGTAAACTTACAGCGACGCCAACACCTCTGGGCGGCATGACTGGATTCCACATGCAAACTGAAGACAGGACCATGAAGAGTGTCAATGACCAGCCCTCCGGAAATCTTCCTTTTCTAAAACCAGATGACATACAGTATTTCGATAAACTACTGGTGAGATTTTGGCTTCTCTGTGTTGTTTTCTTACACTGTATGGAGGTTGGCGTTAAATGTCTATTAACCAACGTACTTGTAATTAAATGTAGGTTGATGTTGACGAATCAACACTCAGTCCAGAGGAACAGAAAGAAAGAAAAATAATGAAATTGCTTTTGAAGATTAAGAACGGCACCCCTCCCATGAGGAAGGTAAGCTAGATCACTGCCCCTCTTACATCCACTGTTTATGCTCACTTTGTCTTGTGTTTGCCCTGTAATTTATGACTGAATTTTATTATTATTATTATGTTATATAGGCTCACTTTATAATTTCTTGCTGGAGCTGGACAGCATTTTTGGTTCCAAGACCCATCATTACTAAAATATTTAGAAGAGTGCTTCTAAAGACTGCTTAGAAGAGTGTGGCTGTGTTGATTTAGAAAAATACTTATACAGCTGAGTCATTCACAAAACCTCTAAGTGGTGTACAGCAAAAATAAAAACAAAGATTAAAAACAGAAATCTCATATGCAGCTTGCCAGTCACATAAAATTCATTTATGATCTTGTTGAGATTCCTGTATTTCAGGGGCTTGGAATAGAGGACCTTTAGGGTTCCTTCCAATTCTACAGAAAAGGCCTGGCCTGTCAGTAAAATGAATCTTAGAAAGATGTCTTTTAAAAAAGGAGCATTAAATGCCGTAGAAACATATTTCTTCATTTTAATTTTTTGACTTGCTGGGCTTTAAAATGAATAGAGCAGACTGTATCTAATGTTATGCTGCATTTCCCCTCTTCCATAGGCTGCTTTGCGACAGATTACTGATAAAGCTCGTGAATTTGGGGCAGGCCCGCTGTTCAATCAGATTTTACCCTTGCTGATGTCACCCACTCTTGAAGACCAAGAACGCCATTTGCTTGTCAAAGTTATTGACAGAATCTTGTACAAATTAGATGACCTGGTCCGACCATATGTCCACAAGGTTTGTCTCGCTGGAATTTAGTACTTTCATGCTGAATGACATAATTTTAATGTAAGCCTGTGATGTATATATTCAGAATAACAGATGATTGCACTCCCCATTGTGTTGTAGGCTCATAGCTATAAATATATTATTTCCACAATTAAATAATAGAAAAAAGCTGTGTTGTTACAACACTGTTGGTGCCCTTCAGATAGCTGCGTTTAAATTTTGAATTCCAGTTTATTAACTTAGGTCCTTAAGTCCTAGCTGCCACAGCTATAATATTATTTTTGGAAGTAGGAATGGTCTTTATTAGCATTAATTTATTAGTGCCAGGTACCAAAGTAGAAGGATAACAGAGAATTGCAATGTGGATTAAATAAATGCAAATGAGGGCTTCGTTGGAATTGGAAAGCAGGAAAGCTTCAACTTCTATGAAGCTCATTCTTGAGTTTAGCTACTACTGAAGTTAACACAGTTTTAAAGCTGTATTTGCATAAGACCTAAGTGTTTTAACTTTCATTTAACCCTTTTCAGATTCTTGTGGTCATTGAACCATTGCTGATTGATGAAGACTACTATGCCAGGGTAGAAGGCAGAGAAATTATTTCCAATTTGGCTAAGGTAAACACACCACAAATTCTTTTTATTATTATTATGCTAATACTAGCAGAGATTGAAAACTTGACCTGGGATAACATAATAAGCATATAAACCAGTCTGACTGCATATTGTGAAGAGGCAAGATACTGTTGCTTTATGGCTTTGAAAAATGAGCACAGGCTTACCCGATCATGAATTTAGATTGTAGAAATGCTTTGTGCAAGCCAGCAATAGCAGCCTGTTTGCTTATTTTGTCTTTTCAGGCTGCCGGACTGGCAACAATGATTTCCACTATGCGACCTGATATCGATAACATGGATGAATATGTTCGTAACACGACTGCTCGAGCCTTTGCTGTGGTCGCCTCTGCTTTGGGCATTCCATCTCTGTTGCCTTTTTTAAAAGCCGTGTGTAAAAGCAAGAAGTCCTGGCAAGCTAGGCACACTGGTATCAAGATTGTGCAGCAAATTGCTATTCTTATGGGCTGTGCCATTTTACCTCATCTCAGAAGTTTGGTTGAAATTATTGAGCATGGTAAGTAGATGTATAATTGCATAGCGTTCAAGTCCTAAAGCAGGGGAGTTTTAAGTGAATGCTGTTAATGGGTCATATAACAAATCAGTGTTGTATCAGAGCTCCTGCCATCCTAGCAGTTCGAAAGCATGTCAAAGTGCAAGTAGATAAATAGGTACCGCTCCAGCGGGAAGGTAAATGGCATTTCCATGCACTGCTCTGGTTTGCCAGAAGCGGCTTAGTCATGCTGGCCACATGACCCGGAAGCTGTACGCCGGCTCCCTCGGCCAATAAAGCAAGATGAGCACCGCAACCCCAGAGTCGGCCACGACTGGACCTAATGGTCAGGGGTCACTTTACCTTCTTAGCAGCAGGCATACCAATGTAGTGTGTACTTGGTGGGTGGAGATAACATCAATTTTACAACTTTCTTTTTTTTAAAAAAAGATATTAATTAAGAGTATGTATCAGTCTTGAGCCTTTTAACGCTATACAGATAAATAGTTAAGCTATGGGTAGATGAGCCTGCAGTATAGGAGACTAGGATTGGAGGCTAAGCTGGAGTTAGGTTTGCAGTCCTGTTTGCCTCTTGGTGTTGTGCTAATCTTCAAGTTAAGACTTCTTTAGACCAGAGACAAAGCTATACCAAGAAGTTGGTCAAGTACTGTAGTCATACAATTCAGAGTGGGGTGTAGATTTGTGACACCCTTTGGCCCAAAGGCTTACCACCACTGGATTAGGCTGTAGGATTGGGATGATTTTGGATATTCTCACTGACTTGTTGAGGTCTCTCAAGACATTGCTTTATAGCTCCAAAAATATTTTAATGTGACTTGTGTGGGTTTTGGTAAGCATAGGGTGGGATCCAATTTAATGCCTGCACAAAAAGGTTTGAGAGTTGCCATTGTTGCATAGGTGGTAGCACACAAAGCTAAACTGTCAATGAGTTGCACTTGTGCCAGGGGGTTCACAGTCTCTCTCACAAGCACAAGATTGTGTGCAGCACTTGTGTTGTACTAAGAAGGGACTCCTGTTCACAGAATGCCTGCTGTGGTGCAAGCTGACTGCCACAACTGGGCATCACCTGAAATGTGTTGGTTGTGCCCTGATATCTGTTGACGTCACTTCAGTTGTGTCTCTGCAAGATGAAACGAGCAATGTGTTTGTTTTGCAGGCTTGGTGGACGAGCAGCAGAAAGTACGTACCATCAGTGCTTTGGCTATTGCTGCTTTAGCCGAGGCAGCAACTCCCTACGGCATAGAGTCATTTGACTCTGTTTTAAAGCCCCTGTGGAAGGGTATACGCCAGCACAGAGGAAAGGTAAGCCTGAGTTGCCTTAATCAGCTCATTTTTAAGAGAACATGCCTGGATATTATTGATTTTTAATCATGTTTCTAAAATTATGTACCATCAGGGTCTGGCTGCCTTCTTGAAAGCTATTGGGTACCTTATTCCACTTATGGATGCAGAATATGCCAATTACTATACCAGGGAAGTAATGTTGATCCTTATCAGAGAGTTCCAGTCTCCTGATGAAGAAATGAAGAAGATTGTGTTGAAGGTACGCAAATGTAATATCTGCTGATTGTTATTTGAGGCTTTAAAGAGTTGGATGTATGCAAATCACGATGAAAGTTACACTTCCACGTGCTGGGAGAGATGTATTGGTAACTGTCAATTTTAACTTGTTAATAAAAACAAGTGTAATATTTTATATAATATTTTTATACTATATATATTAATTACACCCCGTGTGTGTGTGTGTGTGTGTGTGTGTGTGTGTGTGTGAGAGAGAGAGAGAGAGAGAGAGAGAGAGAGAGAGAGAAGAATATGAATATGAGATAGACATGGATCCTGAAAGGTAGTAGTCTCACCATAGTGCAGAAAGGAATACTGAGATCAAGAGAAATGGGAGCTTGCTTAAGATAAGCCCAATGAGTTTGTGCTTGAGCTGTGCTTTGAATCAGGAGCTTCCTGGGTCATGCTGTTGAATGCATTTTTTAATTAGTTGCCTTATATTACAGTTTTTTTAACATACTGCTTTTCCAGAATCGTTTTGTCTATTTGAAATTGGGTATAATGAAATTTTTATCCTAACTTTTTCTCAAGAAGAAATAGGGTATTCATGTTGGCTATTTCCTCTCCTTCCAGGTAGTAAAGCAGTGCTGTGGAACGGATGGTGTTGAAGCAAACTACATTAAAACAGAGATTCTGCCCCCATTTTTCAAGCACTTTTGGCAGCACAGAATGGCACTGGACAGAAGGAATTACAGACAGGTACTGTTGGCTTCTTAGTTAGAGAAGGCTTTAAACAGATTTGGAAGTGTGTTGGAAACATTTGGAAGTGTGTTGGAAACAAGCAGTACTTGTACCATCATGGAGTTATAAAGCAGTTTCAGAAGAAACCATAAATGCTAATTCTGGGTGGATTACTGGAAGCCTTATTATTTATTTCAACCATTTGTGTACCTCTTCACACCTTAGTCTCTAAACGATGGACAGTGTGGTTAAAACAATAAAAGAACCATGTTTCCACTACTGCTAGTTTTAATACAAACTTCAAGTTGCATAAAGTTTGGCAGTTCTTATTCAGTGAGAATATTCAGCTCAGATATTCTGTGTTTCAACTACGCACATATACTGTAGTAGTGATGCCACCAAGAATAGAATTTTAGGACTGCAGTTCTATGCATATGTCTTAAGAGTAAGCCTTTTTGAACATAACAATTACTTCCAGGTAAATCTGCATAGGAGCGGGTTGTAAGTTACCCATGCAGAATTATGAGTAAATAAGAGGGGGAAACTTTCCATTGCCTGCAGGCTTCAGATCAATCTATATGGCCTGTTCCACACTAATAGCCATCCTGAAGTTTCTGTATTTCCTGCATACTAATTTTAACGCTCACCCAAACTCTGTTTTTTATTCCTAAAACATAGTTTTGCTTCTATTTCTTTTTGGGGGGAAAGAATAGGGGTGGTATGGAACTTGCTTATTCAAAAAATAAAATAAAAATTGTCTGTTTCAGTTGGTTGACACAACTGTGGAGCTTGCAAACAAAGTTGGAGCAGCGGAAATTATTTCCAGGATTGTGGATGATCTGAAAGATGAAGCTGAGCAGTACAGGAAGATGGTTATGGAGACGATTGAGAAAATCATGGGGAATCTGGGAGCAGCTGATATTGACCACAAGCTGGAAGAACAGCTTATTGATGGTATCCTGTATGCCTTCCAAGAACAGACCACAGAGGTATATGGAAACACTCATAATTTCTATTCATAATTTCTATTTCTAATATTTCTAATCTAGACTTCAGAATTAAAAATTTAGCAGTAACATAGTCCATGCTCAAAAACAGCCCATCTGCACAAACATTCCCACAACTCATTTGGGACTCTGGGGGTAATAAAGGTTGCTATCCCTTTAGTTGTTAGGGGGCCATAGGAGCTATCTGACTGAGCCCACACACTATTTTATTCCCAGCCCAACAAATGACTGGCAACAGTCATCTGGATGGAGAGAGAAAGTACTCAGGCTGCAGCCACAAGGTCCTTCCTGTCTTTGATTTTGAATGAGTTGAGGTGCTTGTGATGCATGTGTCAGTTAAACCCACTTCAGTCCCTACTAAGCAGCTGTCAATGGTGAATTGTTTGTTTCCATTTGGGGCTCAAATCAGCTTTTACCATTTTGCTGATGTGATGATGCTAGAGTTCAGGATTAATACCTGAAATTGTGCTTGACTGTCAAGTCATGAGAAAAGTAAAGGTAAAGGAACCCCTGACCATTAGGTCCAGTATTGACCGACTCTGGGGTTGCGGCGCTCATCCCACTTTATTGGCCGAGGAAGCCGGCGTACAGCTTCCGGGTCATGTAGCCAGCATGACTAAGCCGCTTCTGGCGAACCAGAGCAGTGCATGGAAACGCCGTTTACCTTCCCACTGGAGCGGTACCTATTTATCTACTTGCACTTTGACGTGCTTTCAAACTGCTAGGTTGGCAGGAGCAGGGACCAAGCAACGGGAGCTCACCCCGTCGCAGGGATTCGAACCACCAACCTTCTGATCGGCAAGTCCTAGGCTCTGTGGTTTAACCCACAGCGCCACCCGCGTCCCTATGAGAAATGTACATGAGGTCAAAACCTAGCCTATCAGAACGAGACCGCGAAGCTAGGAAAGTCAAATAACCTCCAATGTTGTTGACAAAACAATATTAAGACATTCTGCTTTATAACTTCCTTGTAAACAGGACTCCGTGATGTTGAACGGATTTGGAACAGTGGTCAATGCTCTCGGCAAGCGAGTTAAACCGTACTTGCCCCAGATCTGCGGTACGGTTTTGTGGCGTTTGAACAACAAGTCGGCCAAAGTAAGGCAGCAAGCTGCTGACCTGATATCCCGTACTGCAGTTGTCATGAAGACTTGTCAGGAGGTAGATACTTTTCCTTATCACTTTTCTTAAACATTGCTTTTGTGTCTAGAGACGTTCGATTACAAGCTGTTGCTTCTTTTTTGTTCATAGGAAAAATTGATGGGACACTTGGGTGTGGTATTATATGAGTACCTGGGTGAAGAATACCCTGAAGTGTTGGGCAGTATTCTCGGAGCACTTAAAGCTATTGTGAACGTCATAGGTGAGTGTAGTTTTTATAACAAAAACATCAAAGTGAGTTTTTGATTTGGAAGGACGGAAATTGAGGCTCAAGGTTTCCTTTTCTATGTTGAACAGGTATGCACAAAATGACCCCTCCGATTAAAGACTTGCTGCCAAGGCTCACACCTATCTTGAAGAACAGACATGAAAAAGTGCAGGAGAATTGTATTGACCTGGTTGGGCGTATTGCAGACAGGTAAATGATTTTTTGTTGTGGTTAAGTGTACAGTTAACCTTCAGGTCTATATTGTGTAGAGTATCTTTTATATATGTGTGTACTGTAATTTCTTTTGCACTTATTAGTACCTCAACATTTGCTGTAATGTTCAATCCAAAATAAATAGTGCAACTACATCTTGCGGATCTAGGTGTTTGCGTAAAAGGTTTCCACTTCCTTTTCTTCATTAAAAAATAACTTTCCTCTCTCTTTTATCCAGGGGGGCAGAATATGTTTCTGCAAGAGAGTGGATGAGAATCTGCTTTGAACTGCTGGAGTTGCTAAAAGCTCACAAGAAAGCCATCCGAAGAGCAACTGTGAACACATTTGGTTATATTGCAAAGGCTATTGGGTAAGCATGTCCCTTACTGTATAAACACACAGCTCAACACAATCTACTGTTTTTTTTCTGTGGACAAGACAGGGTTTTTTGCTAAAAGAAATTAGTCTAAAATTGGGAAATCGTCTTATAGATGAATGGTGAATGCACAGGTATTCGGGTGTGGGTGGTTCTGGCCCGGGTTCAGGCTCTGGCCCGATTTCTTAATTTTGTGTTCAGAAAAATACACGTCTTATACACGGAAAAATACAGTACTTCTCCCTCTCTTTGAAGTAGTGTTAACGTCCCGTTTTCCAACATACAGGGTGATTTTAACCTCCTCCGACTGGGCCCATTGACATTAATGGACTTAAGTAATTAAGTCTGTTGATTTCAGTACTTCTCGATGTCAATCATGTGTGTCTGGGGTTTGGAGAATGAAAAGTTAACACAACTGCAAAGAAAGGGGGAGTTAGATCCTTTTGAGCTATGCATCTGAATGAAAAAACTGGAGAAACAATGGGTATAGCTCAGTGAACCAATTACAAACCCACAAAATGTAAATCCCATCAAAAATTCGATGCTGCATTTATACCTTTTTAATTGATAATATTAATCTGTGTGCATTACATATTACAAGGAGCAAGTATGACGGGCCTTACCCCAAGGGACTTAGTCTGTGGGTGCCATGGTTCCTTTATTTTAACATTTTTTATTGCTTTGTTCTTCTTCCAGACCACACGATGTGCTGGCGACGCTGCTAAATAATTTGAAAGTCCAAGAAAGACAAAACAGAGTGTGTACAACAGTAGCAATAGCTATTGTAGCTGAAACCTGCTCCCCTTTCACAGTGCTTCCTGCGCTCATGAATGAATACAGAGTTCCAGAACTGAATGTCCAGAATGGTGTATTAAAATCACTTTCCTTCCTCTTTGAGTATATTGGAGAAATGGGAAAGGACTACATTTATGCTGTAACCCCATTGCTTGAAGATGCTTTAATGGACAGGTAAGTAAACCCCCCTCCCCAGGCTTGACCGCCTTCATCTTTCATTTGATGCACTTCTTCTGGAGAATTTTAAATGGGGAACAGACACAAGACTTCACTTGCTTTCTAGGCATATAATAAGCAAGCACTGGAAATATTTGTAAAAGCAAAATTGACCAGAATACATGATAAACAACCTGTGTGAGCCACCAGTTCTGGGAAGAAGGAGTGGGGCTGATTTTCCTGGATCCCAAGTGCCTTCCCCTTCCCTGGAGGGATGGATGTTTAGAATCCCTGCCTCTTTCTCTTCAGTATACATAAAGCAAGCTTAAACAATTGCCACATTGCTTGGCTGAACTTCATTTACATAGCTGTGGCTATGTAAATTACTATAGCTGTGGCTGGAAAAGATGGCGCTTGGTGTAGCGTAGCTTCCCACTTTTCTACTCTTTTTGGTTGATTAACATCTGCCCAGGGAGGCGGTAGTTAAGCCACTCTGAATTTATCCCCTCCTGGACTCTGGGAACTGTTCCAACTGCTAGCCTGTTACCATTTTTTTTTTAGCAAGATCAACACTGAATACCAGTCTGTTTCGGGGTACAATTTGAAGTGTTAGTGTTAATGTATGAAACTCTTAAGTCGCTTGGGGCTAGAATGTTTGAAGGCCTACCAACTCCCACATGAACTTGCTAGATCTTTAAAATCATCTTCAGAGGCCCTTCTCAGAGTTGAGAGATTAAGCTGGTGGTGTCTGAGGAAATCTGTGAGGTACCAGCATTAACATTTGGGTGCCAGGTTATTCTCCAAGGCTTCACATGGTTAAGTGGCCTCTGCCGTTTAATTGTTCCCTTAATCATTTTTTATTATATTGTTTCCCGATTATTACAGCTGCCTGCTTATTTCTTTGTGCTTTTTCTCTACGCCATTGTGTGAATTTTACTGCTTTTAACGTGGTTGGTTTTTATTAATATTGTGAGTTGCTGAAATGGCGAAGCAGTGTATAAGTATCTAAAATGATTGTGGCTCTCACCCAGACATACTGAGTTGAATCTATTGATGAGCGCAGCAGGGAGAAAAGAGGATGGACAGTGGTTTTAAGAAGCTAAATGTCACCAAAATAGGTTAACTTCCAACATATAATGTTGTAACATACATTCTGTCAACCTGGCAAAAACCAAACCTAAACACGCCTATGCAATTTCCTTTTCAGGGACCTTGTTCACAGACAAACCGCTAGTGCTGTAGTACAACATATGTCGCTTGGAGTATACGGCTTTGGCTGCGAAGACTCTTTGAATCACTTACTGAATTACGTGTGGCCCAATGTGTTTGAGACATCGCCCCATGTCATCCAAGCAGTTATGGGAGCGCTGGAAGGACTGAGGGTTGCTATTGGACCTTGCCGAATGTTACAATATTGTTTACAGGTAAATTTCCTTAAGTAAAAATATTTGGTTTGTGAGCAGACCTTGAAATAAATCCCATATCGCATTTTTTGTCAGCGTTCTCAAGGTGACTTCTATGAACAAACACCATAAGCTCGCCTTAATAAATCAGGCAAGGAAAAACATTGGTTAAATATTGCACGACCATAAAACAGTTAACGAAGGCAGGGGAGTTCTTTGACATATTAAGAACTATTGAAATACAATTGTAGTGGTAGAATGACTGCTGGGTTTTTTTAAATTATAAGACACCTTTTTATTTTAGGGCATAGCTCGTTCCTGATCACTTGCCTTGAAGCATCGTATTTAGGAAGCCTTGATAAATCATTAGCTGAAAATAGTCACAAATCAGTGTAACATTTGGTTTGTGCTGTAGCTGAGCTAAAGAAGACAGTGGTTGTGATGGGGGAAACCTCTGGGTGGATGTGAGAGGTTTTATGCATCTGCAGTGTGACTTTCGCCACTCCCGTCTTCTGTGCTCCACTATACAAGATGTTTTTAAAAACGTTGAGCTTCAGCAGCTTGCAAGTTTCTTGGGGTGAAGAGAGGGTTAGAAGAGGGGAGAGGTATCCCCATTTTGTATATATTTAGTTGTGAACACCCTTTGCAACGCCTAGGATTGTGGCTCCCTATGGATAAACTGTCATTTCTTTTAAACAAATTGGGGGGGGGGGACCTTGGAAATGTGATTTAATTCTCCTACTTTTATTTTCTTAGGGTTTGTTTCACCCTGCCAGAAAAGTCAGAGACGTGTACTGGAAGATCTACAATTCCATCTACATTGGTTCACAGGATGCTTTAATAGCACATTACCCAAGAATCTACAATGACGAAAAGAACACCTACATTCGTTATGAACTCGATTATGTCTTGTAATTTTATTTCTCATTCTTTTTTTTTTGTGTGTTTAGTGCACAGCTATTCCACACTTGGTTCAGATCTGGTGATGTACAATTTTTAAGACACCGCAGATCACCGTAGAGCGGATCAGAGGCGCAGAGCTTTAGAAATCCAGTAGCATGATTTTTACATAACATGTCCTTGTTGATTTTGATGTTAAAGCCAGTAGTGACCAAGAGCAGTGATTTACAGAGTACTGGAAAGATTTCATTTTGGATTCATCTTGATGAGGATTTAGATTCCATTCCTTGTGTTTAAAGGGGCTGTTTATTTGAGAAATAAACATTTGTGTATAAAATATTAATGGTTATGTGTGTGTGTGTGAGCATTTTTCAAAAGGGAGACACTTTAACAAGTCTCTGATAGATCGTCAAGCAGTTTATGTAAAAAGGTGGCATACTGCATTTTAACCCTCTTTGTCATACCCTAGCTTTTGAATAAATAAGAGAAATGTTCACATTTTGATTGTGGCGTCTTCATCCTGTGCTTGCTGTGTGGCCGATAAAATCTACAGATTTTGTACTCGCTGAGCGGTAGTGAGTTTCTGACTTCCTTCACTCAATTCTTTTTGCCAAATCCCTTGCCAAATTTCTTATTCTCAGCAACTTTTTATTCTTGTATTGTGCTACTCTGTTGTTTTCTGTGAAACTGAGGTGAGATATTCTAGGAATACAAAAGAGGGTTATTTTTACTAAGCCTGGGAAAACTGGTTGATGGCTCTTGATCCTTACATGGAAAACTCATATAGAGAAAAGGCCAGTAGTCTGCCGAGACAAAGAATAAATTATTACAGTGGTACCTTGGTTCTTGAACTTCTGATTGGCTGCAGGAGCTTCCTGCACTCAAGTAGAAGCCGCGTCGGATGTTCAGCTTCCAAAAAATGTTCGCAAACCAGAACAGTTATTTCCAGGTTAGCGGCGATCGGGAGCCAAGCCGTTTGAGAACCTAGTTTTTGCCAAGGTAGAGTTCTGCAAATTTCTAGTTAGATTATTTATAGTTTTCATCTGCTCGCAAGATTTGTAGTAAACAGCATAAATGTGTATGAAATACACTATGAAAGAACAGGCCCTTTGTTTTTGATACAGCCTGTAGATCCAGCAAAAGAGAAGTGTAGAAAATGCATTCCAGGTGAATAGTGACTTCAATTTGTAGGCATAAAAGCAAATTATCCTTTAGTCTACACTGGCATGATTCAATGCATAGAGGTGATATCCAGTGTGGGTGTGGCCGCTTGCAAAATGGGACTTTCGGTTTCTCTTCTCCCTCCACTCCCCTCTATGCTGTCAAAATCTGCTTCAGATGGTCCTTCAACCCTCAGGGAGAGGGAGAAGCAGCAGAAGCCCCATTGTTCAAGTAGACACTTGTTCACAGCATCCTGGATCTTATCGGATCCAGGCAGTGATTAACCCAGAAAGAGATCTTGATGTCATTGCTGAGATCTCTGTTAAAATATCGACTCAGTGTGCCATAGCTGTGAACAAGTGAGATTCCAGGGGTCTTGGCGCTTTCCCAGAGTTTGTGTTTGCTTTGGGCACAGCAGAGACTTGTATTTTTGAACTATGGTTTATTTACATATATAAATACAACCTGAGTCGACAGTGGAGGGGTTTCCAGCATTCACATCTCAATATTCTTCTTGGCTCCTGTCTTAGGAGCAGCAGGAACTAGTCTTGTTGCCTGTCTCTTTGTTCCAGCCAGCCCACCAGAAGCTCTGTAGGCCTCCCTTCTCCCCTGCTTTTCAAACCTTGCACAGATTTCCTTCAGCCTACATTCAAGCTGAAACCTAAATCTTTTCCCTGCCCACTAACATGCACAGCTGGAGGAGGAGCCCATTTGACCTTATCTGGCCATCTCACCTTTTGATGGTTCAGCAGCAGCCTTTGTCCCCTGCTTAATGCTCCATTTTAGCAGCTAGTTGGCCTGGGTTGTAAGCATAAAGTAAATCCAGGGGTTTTAGTGATTGGCACAGATCAAATCAAGCTTTGATTAATTATAACACTAGATCGATGAATTTTGGGGATGATCTGGCACCCTGGAATTTGAATGAATATGCATAAAATCATGATAGTGGTTGCAGAGAGCTACCTCTCCTTAATAGGGGCATGGATGGTGCTGTGGTCTAAACCACAGAGCCTAGGGCTTGCCGATCAGAAGGTTGGTGGTATGAATCCCCGTGACTGGGTGAGCTCCTGTTGCTCGGTCCCTGCTCCTGCCAACCTAGCCGTTTGAAAGCACGTCAAAGTGCAAGTAGATAAATAGGTACCACTCCGGCGGGAAGGTAAACGGTGTTTCCGTGCACTGCTCTGGTTCGCCAGAAGCGGCTTAGTCATGCTGGCCACATGACCAGGAAGCTGTACGCCGGCACCCTCGGTCAGTAAAGCGAGATGAGTGGCGCAACCCCAGAGTCGGTCACGACTGGACCTAACGGTCAGGGGTCCCTTTACCTCTCCTTAAAATGTGGAGGACCAGCTTTTATTTAGCACAGCTGATTCACCTAACTGCTGCCACCAAAACATTCCCCCCCCCTTTTTGGAATTTGAAGTATTAATAGAGCATTACATCATTGTCTTTTCACTTATAATTAGGTTGGCTTTTGCATTTTCTGAATCTAATTCAAACGTAAGAGGTGGCGGCTTGAGTTTTTACATAGGGCAGCCATGTTTTTTGTGCACCATTCAGTGATTGAGAGGGCCACCTGCTCTGCTTTGTTCAAAGGGCAGAAGCAAGAAGCCCTGTGTGCTAGCCACTCGAGGCTGTGGGTAGCTGGATGAGCTATTTTGGAGTTCAGTCGTATCTTGGAAGTCAAATGGAGTCCGTTCCGGAACTCCGTTTGACTTCCAAAACGTGTGGAAACCAAAGCGCGGCTTCCTGCAGCCAATCGGAAGCTGCAGAAGCCCTGTCGGGCGTTCGGGTTCCAAAGAACGTTCGCAAACCGGAATAATCACTTCCGGGTTTGCGACGTTCAGGAGCCAAAACATCTGAGTACCAAGGCGTTTGGGATCTAAGGTACGACTATTGTAAAAGGCAAAAAAACAACAACATTAAAAACTTATCAGGGAGGCAGTTCTGCAACCCTCAGACACCTTATAAAAGCATCCTCAGGACTGTGGATTTTTAAGAACTCAGGATTTGATGCAGACAATGGTCTGCCTATTCAAATCTGGCGAGTTTTGCAGATTCTGCCTCCATCCTTCACTGACAGAGCACTACAGTTGCACTGCTTTCCATTGGCCATCATATAACTGCATTTAAAGAGTGATTCACCATCCGCAAGCTCATGCTCGATAACAATAATGTTGGACCAGAGCTAAGCAGGTAAGAAAGAAAGGAGGTGAAATGGGGAACACAGTGCCAGTGAAGTGAAGGAAGGCACCCTTGTTTTAACTGAAATTCCAGTATTTTAACTCTGGCAATATATTTTTCTCTTTGTCCAAGGTTTTTACAGTGCAGGCATCCACATCTCTCTTCAATCTTTGCACTGCCCTGTAAGATCTTTAGTGCTTGAGAGCATATTTTTAGGACCCACAGTAGTTGTGATTGTAATTCATTTCTTTCTTAATGGCTTTATTGTATTTTAAATTACGACCACAGCCTAGGACCTTGTGGGGAAAGGCAGGCAATGAACCTAATAATAGCAAGAAATGCTGGAACCAGGAAATTTTAATACCGAACACTGGTCTTGGCCTACTATTTCTTACCTTTTGCTTTTTATATTTTAAATTAAATATTAACTTTGAGGGGAAAGAAAGACTAAGGTATCGGGAATAATACATATCTTCCTGTATTGCTCTCTGGGATACAATCGCTCTGAAGGAAAGCACTTTGATTTCCTTTCTTTGAAACATCCTTATTAGGCATCTGTAAAACATTTACATTCCTAGTTCTGGATCAAACTCTTTTTGTGCCTCATGTTACTTATTCCCTTCTTTAGCTAAAATGCTGTGTGGGATGGGGCGGGGAGGGGAGTGTATTGCTCTCCTTTAACTTTTTAACATGTATAGTGATAGTATTATATTTTCCCCCTAACAGCAGTTCGTTTTAGAAATTAACAGATAATGGGCGACCAGCAGAGAAATGAAAACACCGCGTGGGATTATCTAAATTAAGTAGAATATTCCACATGATGTAATTGGGAAATTCATCATCGGAGGTCGCAGGGCTTGAATTCTTATTCAACAGAGTGGTCTGAAGATCTGTGCAGGAGTTTTGTCTCAGTTAAATTTTCCCCTGCCACTTAAAAGAGTGTCCGTTTAATGTCATCTAACTTAGGGAATGAACAAACTTCAGGAAGGTAGAAGCGACTTTTGGTCTTTTTTAATTGAACCCTGAGATCCGCCTAATGGAGGCAGGTACAAAAATATACGTACCTAGAATGCAAAAAAATAATGAGAGCTCAGAAATTTGTTTTGGGCACCAGGGCTGAATGGAACTCACACAAAAAACCTCCACCACTCCTTGTTATCCCAAACTCTGCATTTCAGGGCCGCATAGAATAAGTTTTTTGTTGGTGCTATTATTAAACCCTGTGCTGATCTACAAAAAATCCACAGATCCAAACCATGCGTATAGAGAGAGAGAGAGATTGTCTGGAATTGAGTATTTGCTTTCAGAGTTAATACTAAAGACATTACTTCTGATAAATGAGCCACCATAGCCTCTAAAGGGCCGTGAAAATTTGTGTCCCGAGTTTTTTAGACTCACCTACTCATGTACTATTTGAAACCAAAGGGGCTCATTGGTTGCCTGATATGAAATATATTGGCATTATTTTCAACTCTCCTGGCCCACTATCAGCTCTTTCTGTCCTCCCCACTTCTGGTCCTAAGACATTGAATCCAACTGTTCACCTTTCCAGATGTTGCTGGTGGACATTAAAATGCCCTCGCCTTTCTTCTCCCTGATGTCAAATGCTTCACATTAGGAATCATTCTGTATGGAAAATTGTCTTGCGCTGGACATCCAAGCTGACGCTTCCCGGTTTTCCAAAATCAATTACCATATTTTTCTGTGTATAAGATGCCCCCATGTATAAGACAACTCCTATTTTTTGAGCCCAAAATTAATAAATATTTTAAACATTCCGTGTTTAAGACAACCCCCAATTTTAAACTTAAAAAATCTGGGGGGAAATATAGTCTTATACACGGAAAAAATGCAGTGATTTCATTTTATGAATTATGTCTGCTTAAACATTTTGAAGTAGTTAATACCAAAATCAAAGCAATAAAAATAATTAATTTCATCAATAAAACATGCAAAATCCAATGCAGATACAGACAGGAATAAAAGTCAAAAGGCTAGTTGAAAAAGGAAAGTATTCCACAGGTGTGGAATAGGCAATAGAGGTGGAATCTCTGGAAGGAAACTTGAGATACTGCTTTGAATAAGACTGCTAAATGTCCAGATTTTCCCGGACATTACCGGGATTTCAAAGGCGGAATTGACGTCTGAAAGGTGGCACTTTGTCCTGGTTCTTAGACAAGTCAATAGAAAAACCATTGTTTGGGTTTTTTTGGAGTTTTTGTAAAAAAGAAAAGAAAAAGCAGCTCAACAATTTTGGGGGCCTCCTAAAGGAAGCTCAACAACTTTTGGGGTGTCCTGGTTTTTCCTTTTTGAAATGTGGCAACCCTAGCTTTCAATATTAACAAAGCAATCCCATGTGTTATCTACTGAAAAGTTAAATTATATTGAGTTCAGTTTTGTTTGCTCCCAGATAAAGTGTGAGATTGCAGCTTAAACGTGTAAGTTGGTTAGAAACTACATTTTTATTATTTTTATTTGGGATATTGTTGGTTTGACCCAAGGACTTTCCTGTTTCCTGATCGCAGGCCGGGAATGAGGCTGGGCCAAACCTGGGGAAAGGTGGATGCAGACCAGTGGCTACGGTTGTATTTCCTGCGGTGTTCCATCTTTGAAATTTGCTTTTACAGTGGTAACTTTAAGATCTCCAGATGTACATTGCATGCACAAAGGACAAACAGTTACCAGGCATTCTCTACACGAGGGAATAAATGGACTGGGAACCCTGGTAGGCTATGCTGTGAAGGAAAAAAATGAAGCACCTGTGACAGTTGAAAGACTATATGTGTTTATTTTTAAAAAGGCGTATGTTTCCACAGGCCGTAAGTGAAGAATCAAACCAGGTGGATATATGGTTGACTCAACTTCCTGCCTATTCAATTACAGATCGCAAAGTCTTTAAGCTCAGGAGCACAAGAGCTTAGGCTCAAAACAATCTCAAGATGACACATGTCTCCAGTTAGACTAAAAAGAATAACACAAACAAGAAAAACAATTGTTTCCTATTGCTTATTTATTTGTAAAGTCTTCTTATTTAAAACTCAACAAAATAATATCTACATATGAAGGAAGCTCCAGCCTACGAAAGCTTATGGCATAACAAAAGCGGTCACTAATTTCCCACAGACTTTGTTGTTTTTCAGGCGCCATGTTGTTTTTCATGGCGCCCGAGAGACCACTGTGGCAAAATGGTTATTGTTCCTGTGAAATATGCTGAAGATTTTATTTGTATTTAATATTGTGCAGGCTCTTGACTTGGTTCAGTTTTCTTCAAAGCTTTTCGGTATGCTAGGTCCCGCTGAGGCCTTGCAGTTTTGAATTGGGTGGAGCTAGGGCGAAGGACCAAGCCATCCTGTGAGGGCCATATTTAAGGCAGGATATAAGTTCTTAACAAACAAATAAACGCTGGTGGCAAACAGGAACAAAACCCTGAAGAATCATGGAAATTGTGTTGAAGCTGCTTTGGAAAGGAGGCCATCATGTGAGCTTGTCAAAATTTTTACACATCACTTGGGAAGACAGGCAAACTAATGCCAGTGTACTGGAAGATGCAAAGATCACTATTCTTGAACATCAACTTTGTTGGACTGGTCATGTTGTGTGGATGCCTGATCATCGTCTTCCAAAGCAACTACTCTATTCCGAACCTAAAAATGGAAATCATAACGCCAGTGGTCGACAAAAGAGGTTTAAAGACTCTCTCAAGGCAAATCATAAAAAATGTAGTATAAACGCCAACAACTGGGAAACACTGGCCTGCAAGTGCTCTAATTGGAGAACAGCCTTTAGCAAAGGCGCCATGGGCTTTGAAGAGACTCAAACTCAGGACGAAAGGGAGAAACGTGTTAAGAGGAAGGCACGCTTGGCAAACCCTCACCATGATCAACTCTGCCCAGAAACCTATGTCCCCACTGTGGAAGGACATGTGGATCCAGAATTGGCCTCCACAATCACTGTTAACATCGTGTTCATGGAAGACAATCTTACTCGGCTATGAGTTATTGCCAAAGAAAAATGCATGGCATTGACTTCTCCATGGGAATGGAAGTTGGAAGACGCTAGTCTGATCTCTGCTTATCACTCAATAACCTCCCAGTTTTTATACCTCCTCCTAACTCCACTTACTGGGGCGTAAGCCCCACTGAATACAGTAGGACTTACTTCTGAGCAGACAAGGTTAGAATTGTGCTGTAAACCTCACTACATTTGGAGCTGGAGTTCTGACTGCTTAACTCCCTAAATCAATAGGATCTTTGGTGTGAAAACTGCTTGTACATAAATCAAGGTACACAAATTATATCCTGGTCTGTAGTAGCTCCATTGCAAACTTTGGAGCGTCTAGTCCGGAGTTCAGAGGAAGTGATGGTCGGTAGAACTATCAAGTAAGTTGGCAACCTTAAATGTATCTTGGGAGTTTGCCGTTTCAGATCCAGCACATTTTACAGTGCTTTTAACCTCCCCTTGAGCTGAAACCAGGAATATAATCAACCTGCCCCTGTGGCAACAGCCTAGGTTTTTTATTTAATTAATTCCCGCCCCCCCCCAAAGAAAAGACCACAATTATTATTTTTTTGACCTGGAATTTTGATTTAATAAAGGGTTCCTGGCACCAAGCTCTGCCTATAAGCTACCAGCTAGGCTGCTTCACCCATATTTTTTGGGGGTGAGTATTTGAGAACCCCCCAGGGAAGTCCATGAGTAAAACTGGCTTGCCCTTAGTACAAGGCAAGCTGTGTGTGTTGCATGTAGTATTTAATGAAGGATGACAAAACAGTTCAAGTGGACTTACTTCCAGTAAGCGTGAGTACGACAAGGCTGTATATTGTCTCCCTGCTTATTTAACTTATATGCAGAATTCATCATGCGAAGGGCTGGGCTGGATGAATCACTAGCCGGAATTAAAATTGCCGTAAGAAATATCAACAACCTCAGATATGCAGATGACACAACCTTGATGGCAGAAAGTGAGGAGGAATTAAAGAACCTTTTAATGAGGGTGAAAGAGGAGAGCGCAAAATATGGTCTGAAGCTCAACATCAAAAAAACGAAGATCATGGCCACTGGTCCCATCACCTCCTGGCAAATAGAAGGGGAAGAAATGGAGGCAGTGAGAGATTTTACTTTCTTGGGCTCCATGATCAATGCAGATGGTGACAGCAGCCACAAAATTAAAAGATGCCTGCTTCTTGGGAGAA
>JAXCMG010000094.1:314323-325824 GCA_034642415.1 Podarcis siculus | reverse complement strand
AGAGAATGGCAGTGCTCAAGCTCGCCGACCAGGTAGGAGCAGAGGCGAAGGGAGAAGAAGCAGCCACAATGGGAGGCTGTGGCGGGGAGGGGATCCAGCTGAGCCCGGCCGCAGCCAGGGAGCGAGCGGCAAGCGGGGGATCGGCTGCCCTCCGTCGCTGTCGAGAGCCGGAGAGGAGAAGTGGCAGGGGAAAAGAGAGGGGGGGGGATCATGGATTCCCCTCCTTCCATTTAACTGAACGCCAGCCCTGCCCGCCCCCTCTGCGAGCATTTCATTCCTTGCAAGCCCCGTTGTCCTTTCCCAGGCGGTTTTGCATTGTTGTTGTTTTGCAAAGGCCTTTCCCCCTTTTGCAGAAGCGGCATGTTTCTGTCTAATGTAAATCCAGAGAGAGAGAGGAGGAGGAGGGCCGGGCCGGGGGTGGCGTCTCTGGGTTATTATTTCCAAAAGGCCCTTTTGCAGAAGCAAACATGGTTGGGGTTTATTTTTTTGCACACACACACATACACACAGAGTCAAGTTTCTCATTGTCTTGGGGGCGAAACGAGCAGTTGTCAAAATACTCGGAGGTTTAGTTATTGCGCGGAGGGGAATCTCACGACATCCGTGCATTTGTGGCTTGTGGTTTTTGTTGCCCTTCTTTTCGGAGGAGGAGGAGAGATGGCTGTTTGGAATCGCATCGCTCAGCCATCGAGGCCTTTTGTCCTGCTTTGCGGCGAGGGAGCATTTGTTGCCCCCCCCCCCCGGACGTGAGATTCCGCCACATTTTCCTCCTGGTCCCTCTTCTTCCTCCTCCTCCTCCTGCTGCTGCTCCACGATTTACTTGCGCAGGGAGGTGGCGGTGCGGATGTCAGGGTTTAAACGCGCGACAAGGAGAGAGAGACTGATGCTGTCAATTGCAGCGCCCCGTCAAGCCAGCCTTTGGCATGGCTGGCTTCGCCCGAGGTTTCTAATCCTCCCTCATTGTCGTCCCTTCCCCGCTTCCCCCCTTTTTAAATCGTGACACTTTACAGCTGGCTGCATTCAGGGCTGTTAATTGGCTTCTCAATCAGGGCCGGTCCCCAGTCGCTGGAGAAGCTCAAATATTTATGCAGCCTTTTATCAGCGAGAACTCCAAAGGGGAGCCTCTAATAGGCTGTTTGTTTAACCAATCCACGGAACTGTTGGATCTATTTAATCCCCAAGCCTGGGACTACTGGGTTTTAGTGGCCTTGGGAAAAACCCTCCCCTTCACTTAAAAACAAAGGGGATAAAACTGTATTCATATTTGTGTTTTTAGAGGGTGCTTGTTGCTTTCCGACTCGTAGAACAGTGTTATCGCAACAAGATCAACAGCCTTGCTCCTTTTTTCCCCCCGTAAAAAGAAAAATGGAAAATTGAGCAGCAGGATTTGTGCTTTTGGTGTGGGATACCTACAGTAGCTCCTGCCAACCTAGCAGTTCGAAAGCACGTCAGAGTGCAAGTAGATAAATAGGTACCGCTCCGGCGGGAAGGTAAACGGCATTTCCGTGCGCTGCTCTGGTTTGCCAGAAGCGGCTTAGTCATGCTGGCCACATGACCTGTACACCGGCTCCCTCGGCCAGTAAAGCGAGATGAGCGCCGCAACCCCAGAGTCAATCACGACTGGACCTAATGGTCAGGGGTCCCTTTACCTTTACCTTTTACCTACAGTAGCATGAAGGCCCATTAAATTGCTTATCACAATGTATAAGCAGTGAGTTAGTCAGAGATAGGTGCTCCTTATTAAATTAGTCAGAGATAGGTGCTCCTTATTAAATGGACGGGCTACATCATGGAATGGGGAACGTCAGCTCTTCATCTGCTTTCGCTGTATGTTCCACAATGCAGATATGTCTACTTTTAATTATTACGCTGGCACCTTGCAGTCAGATTCCTCTTGATTGTATTGTGTGCCACTTTACAATTATTTCTAAGATTGCAAATTACCCTCTTAAATTTGCAGAGTAGGATGAATGCTGTAATTTGATACGAAAACCGCATTATAAGTGTTCCTGGTGTCTTTTAAAGTTCTCTTGTTGACTGTGCAAACAATATTTGTTTTTGCAGCTATTTTTGGATGTGAATAGCACTTCAGAAGGCATATGTATTTTATTGCTTACTCCTTCACTGCGTATCTTGACTGAACCGGTACTTCCATAGCTCACTTTTTTCCTTACTGAGGCTTCAATTCTCTGTTGACCCACCCATTGAATTGAATGGGTCTTGCTTCCGCGTAGGCGGGTGTGGGATTGCGCTGCAAATCTCTTACCATTAATAGCACAAAGCATTAAAAAGGGACATTGTGGCTCTTATATATAGTGGCCTCATTTATCTGCTGACTGTACCAACTGTTTCAAGCTTGCCTGGTTTAATCTGCTAATTTTGGTTTAACTTGGTCTGTTTATAATCAGTAGCATGGATATCAGCCGAAATCCCCCACTGCTTCTTAAACGGATTATCAAGTTCTTCTTAGATAAAGACCACTGTGATGCACCTTTCTCAATTTCCTGCTTTTAAAAAATATATTGCCTGCTGAAATCCGTTGTTTCGTTGCTTCTGCCATGCGTGGAAAGTTTGGAATGGAAAGTGTCCTTTCGATCTCATAAAATAAACACAGATATTGAAAGTAGACTGCGTTGTCTTCTAATAGCCAGATGTGTGTTTGTAATTGTGCAGTAAGCAATGTTTATAGCGCTCTCTGTGGCACATGCCCCTTGATGCTGCCTTGTCTTCATATTTGATGCTTCTCACTAATGGCAAAATTGTTTCACGCCAAGAGACTTTCTTTGTGCGCTGCAGGGTAGCACAGAGCCTCATAAATCAGAAGAGCCAGGTAGGCCCTGCAAATTGAACATCCCGGCTGCAGTTAATATTGGAGGTGTCTGTGCTCTGGCTGATAAAGTGCGGCGTTTCAGCAGCGCTTAAAGTCTTAGCCTGAAATCATGTCTTCGGTGCAGTCCTCTGGGGAATTATGGCTCTAAAGGTTTTAAACCTTTACTAAACCTGGGGGGGGGCGCAGAAGAGAGGAAATGAAATTTGCTTCTGACACACTTCGTGATAGAAAGAAACTGGCTTTGCTTTTGCTTTAAGAGGCCTATGTTGTAGGGCAAACCCTGTGCCCCTCCTCCTGCCAGCTTCCTGTTTGGATTATCGTTTCGCCCACCTTTTTACCTTGTTGGAAATGGAAGCTATGAAGGCAGCCAGGAGTAAGGAGGCGTGTCGCGTGATCCACACCATGCATTTAAAACCCTCTCGTACCATTTTGACAGTCCTGGCTTCCCCCAAAGGATCCTGGAAGTTTGCTAAAGAATATTTTAGTTTGTGAAAGGCTGTTAGGAGAATCTTCATACAGTTACAGTTTCCTAATAATAATAATAATGATAATTTATTTATTTATACCCCGCCCATCTGGCTGGGTTTCCCCAGCCACTCTGGGCGGCTTCCAACAGAACACTAAAATACAATAACCTATTAAAAGCTTCTCTAAACAGGGCTGCCTTCAGCTGTCTTCTGAAAGTTTGGTAGTTATTTTTCTCTTTGACATCTGGTGGGAGGGTGTTCCACAGGGCGGGTGCCACTACCGAGAAGGCCCTCTGCCTGGTTCCCTGTAACTTGGCTTCTCGTAGCGAGGGAGGCCCTCGGCGCTGGACCTCAGTGTCCAGGCAGAACGATGGAGGTGGAGACGCTCCTTCAGGTATACTGGACCGAGGCCGTTTAGGGCTTTAAAGGTCAGCACCAACACTTTGAACTGTGCTCGGAAACGTACGGGGAGCCAGTGTAGGTCTTTCAAGACCGGTGTTATATGGTCTCGGCGGCCGCTCCCAGTCACCAGTCTAGCTGCCGCATAACTACAGTTCCCAGAACAGTGAGGAAATGGAGGTGCTCTCGTTGAGAGCCCCTGTAGCTCTATCTCCATTAAGACTGCACCACAACAGAAATTAATTATGGGCCATTAGCGACACTGGGCTTGTCCGCACTGGATTTTACAGTGTTTTTGCAGCTGTTTGCGTTCCTGTTCAAATTTGTGCAGCCCACATAATGTTACCTTCAATATCTATCTTTATGCTATCGCTGTGTAAATTTGGGTCCACCTGATAATGGGAATAATATGATAATTTGGGGAAAATTGGGCTGCAATCCGCTCTCTAAAGAGTGTCTCCATCGTTCAGCCCAGGCACTGAGGTCCAGCTCCAAGGGCCTTCTAGCGGTTCCTAGGGAACTGGGCAGAGGGCCTTATTGGTAGTGGCACCCTCCCTGTGGAACGCCCTCCCATCAGATGTCAAGGAAATGAACAACTTCAGATGTCTTCTAAAAGCCAGATAGTTGTTCATGCTGCAGTGCTTCCATTTCTTTTCCAGCTGTGCTTTTAACTGTTTCCTGTGTGCTCCTGAACCTGAAGAATATTTTCCTTTTGATTCCTCAGTTTTGCACAAAGGCACAAAGCTGCACAGGCAAACCATTTATTTTTTTAAAAAATGTCTACACAAGATTTATTGCGCAACAATCTGAAAAGTGTGTGCTGAGAGTTTACAATTGCTGTCATTTCTTTTCCAGTGTGCCAGCAAGCGTGTGCCAGGAATATAGCGATAGATAGAGAGATATTCGTTTGATCCCTCATATTTGCCCCAAAGCACAAGACTGCAGAAGCAAATTAACAGTTTCCTGACTGTGTACTTATGCACACTTCCTGTGGAGGGAAATTGTTTAAAAAACAAGATGTACAAGCAGATACATGTGCGCATGCCCCGTCAGTACTTCATCAGGATAATTAGACACACAATAGACACATACAAATTTTGATATAGAATTGGCATGGGGGAAACCCTTTTGCATATCAGTGCTGCAGGAAATCTGCAAAATAAGAAAACAAGCATGTGTTTTCGTGTCGCGTCCCACGGCAACCTGGAAGTACTGGAACGGGTTACTTCCAGGTTTCGCTGCTTGCGCATGCACAGAAGCGCTAAATTGCGCCATGTGCAGATGTAGTGCTTCGGCTTGCATCAGTTCCGTGTTACGGGATCCGTTCCGGAGGCCCATCCATAACACGAGGTTCCACTGTAATAATAGAAGCAATTCCAGAATTAGCCCTATTAAAGATCTTCCAGGACAACAACGCACATTTACACGACGAGGAACTCATTAAGTCACGTACTCTCAGAAGCTAGAAGCATCATAACTAGACACTGGAAAAACCTATCAGGAGTGAACATACAGCACTGGTACGAAAATGTAAGGGAAACCACCCTGTTAGAGCCCGGTGTGGCTCCCCTTTATCAAATATACAGCACAACAGCATACAAATTGATATAGCTAATCTGACTCAACAATGCCCCCCCCCCCAATACAAACAAGCCACACGGCAACCAACCGAATGCAACCAACTACATAAAGGACCTGTCCATGTGACGTTGACAGAAAGATCATTATTGCCCTCCAACTCTCTTTCCCTCCCCACCACACAATGCATATGAGAGGGTAGGAGAGTGACGTGTATGTGCATCCCCCCCAACCCCCCCCCAAAGAAGGTATATTTTCCTTCTCAAAACAGTACATTTTCTTCATTGGCAAATGAAAAGGGATTTCAAGGAAGAATCGGCTAAAATTCATACTGTGAATCGACCAAGATTTCTGTAATTGGCAGGCAGTCTGTGTTTCCACTGAGCTAACATCACATTGTGCAATAGAAAAGACCTACCTAGAGTTATTAGTCTGTGATGGCTTATTATTTGCATGTGTGAGACATGAATGCATGCCACATTCAACAAGCGGCGAACATATACGTGTGAACCGGCCCCTCGGGGCTCCTAGCTACTGTTAGTGGTAGTCAGCATCTTTTAATCTTGCTGAAGTTATTGCTTTCATCAGGTGCTTTTTTTGGGCCGCAGGCATCTGGTCTTTGATTGCTCAGCGTTTGTTTCAGCACAGCTGAGTCAAGTGTCAGGCTGAAGGCTGCAGCCCAAGCCCCACTGAACTCAATAGTGAGAAATGCAGGATTGTGCTGCAAAGCTCCTTTAGAAGCCGTGGGCCCAATCTTAGAACCCACTTCTGCTTCTTGCTGAGGGTGAAGGACAAGTGGTTTCTGCAAACATCCTGCTTGTGGGCTGTTGCACGGAGGTTGACGCAAACCATCTTGTGACTAATCACTGGTTACAGCAATGTGTGTTTCCATGCAAAACAAGACACTTCACCCTCTCTGCTCCACGAGCGAACAGTCTGAATTTTATCTGAGGCACGTGGCTTGCGGCGCGATTGTGTGCAGGTTTTTGTTGTTGTTTAGTCGTGGAGCCCAAAGCATCTGCAAAATTCATTTCTTCCAACAAGTCACAGATGAAAATGTTGTTGTTGTTTAGTTGTTTAGTCGTGTCCAACTCTTTGTGACCCCATGGACCAGAGCACGCCAGGCACTCCTGTCTTCCACTGCCTCCCGCAGTTTGGTCAAACTCATGCTGGTAGCTTTGAGAACACTGTCCAACCATCTCGTCCTCTCTCGTCCCCTTCTCCTTGTGCCCTCCATCTTTCCCAACATCAGGGGCTTTTCCAGGGAGTCTTCTCTTCTCATGAGGTCGAGTCTCAGCTTCACGATCTGTCCTTCCAGTGAGCACTCAGGGCTGATTTCCTTGAGAATGGATAGGTTTGATCTTCTTGCAGTCCATGGGACTTCTCAAGAGTCTCCTCCAGCACCATAATCCAAAAGCATCAATTCTTTGGCGATCAGCCTTCTTTATGGTCCAGCTCTCACTTCCATACATCACTACTGGGAAAACCATAGCTTTAACTATACGGACCTTTGTTGGCAAGGTGATGTCTCTGCTTTTTAAGATGCTGTCTAGGTTTGTCATTGCTTTCCTCCCAAGAAGCAGGCGTCTTTTAATTTCGTGGCTGCTGTCACCATTGTGTGCAGGTTTACTGAGAAGTAAATGGTGGTGATTTCTATTTCCCCAGTAGGTTGATTGCATCCATAAACGGTATTTGCTAGTTTCCTCTGAAGAGTCCGTCCCATACTCTCCCCCCCCCCGCCCCCTGGACAATATATGGTGAACCTAAAATGCAGGAGAAATTTCTGACAGTAGTAAAGCACGTGGCTGCTGCATGTTGCAATAACTGATGCAATTCAGTTCAGCTCTTTCGCAGAAGGAGCAGCGAAAATAAATCTTCTTTTCCTCCAGCTCTGTCTTACAACAATGCATTGGGGGGGGGTTGGGGGGGGAATAGCTTGACAGGATTTGAGGTGTATAAATTAAAGAAGCTTGCAGCAGTGCTCATTTCTGTTCGTGCTGTTTAGTATGCTTACTCACTCAGGTTTTGAAAAAACGGCTGGGTTCCATGTTCAAAAGGTTCAACTTCTGCTTCCGCATGCGGAGCAGACAGTTGCACAAGTGAAATCTCCTCCTGAAGTCCCCTTCTGCATGCAAAGGCACAAGCTACGTGCACAGGACAACCAGTTCTGCACACAGGGTGTGCAAGCGTATGCACTCTCAGGTAGAACTGTGCACGTGATACTTTTCTGTTCCCCCAGAAACTTTTCTGTTTCATTCCCAGTCTGAATAATAATTTAGAAAGCAATGAGCAGCCCTTTCATTCCCAGTCTGAATAATAATTTAGAAAGCAATGAGCAGTCCTTGCTCTGTGTCACGGTTTTTGAACTCTGCTCTGCAGCTGCCCCTTTAACTGCAGTTTGAGTGGCATCAATTAGCAAGGTAACAGTGCCCATGAAAGTGTCACCTGCTGCTTTCTGCATATCAGACCCCTGCTAATGGCTCAGGAAAGGCTATAAGCCCAGGGTAGGCCTTTTTCTTCTCCTTCTGGTCATCTGGCAAGCTTACCCTGTGGATCAGACATAAAAATACAGTGGTACCTCAGGTTACATACGCTTCAGGTTACAGACTCCACTAACCCAGAAATAATGCTTCAGGTTAAGAACTTTGCTTCAGGATGAGAACAGAAATTGTGCTTCAGTGGCGCGGCAGCAGCAGGAGGCCCCATTAGCTAAAGTGGTGCTTCAGGTTAAGAACAGTTTCAGGTTAAGAATGGACCTCCAGAACGAATTAAGTACTTAACCCGAGGTACCACTGTAGCTGAATCTTCTGCTTCAGAAACCAAAACTTCTGCACACACACACGCACACACACACACACACCCTGAGGCCAACAGTGCTCCTAATCCTGAAACACTGTCCAGGAGTTGTCCAAAGTGACTTGGTCCTCTTGGGCTTGGAGATGTCTTCTGGCCAAAGGGGTCTGGAATTGTTAGACAGAACCTGCTGCCCGGGTACAGACTAGAAGTCATGTTTCCCTGATGGCCCACATGACACAGTCCGGCCCTACCATTAGGAGTGAGGAGCAGTGGCAAAAAGTTAGTAGAGCAGGACTTGACCTGCACTCCTTAAGCCAGGCACAGTGGAAGGCGCCAAATGATGGTGTGGAATATGCAGCTGGTCCGAATGGCTTCTGTACATGTAAGGAGGTGCTTGTCCTGCACTTTGCAGAGCAGAATGTCTCAGACCAGACTTGGAAAAAACGTACCCTTCTTTCTCCCTCATTTTAACATGCATTTTGCTGCTGTCACGGAACTGCTTGTGCAAATAATAAAAAATAAAATAAAATAACCATGCAGCCTTATCACGAACGCAACTTTTATTTGTCTTCGTTACTTTTTCGGACCTCAGTCGATTCTAGTTTCAGGTTTCCCTGCAGTTTGGCGACCTTAATAACTAAGAAGGCTTCTGTCACCATCTTTGCTACTTGTGCCCAATGTGGTTTGTGCCCACGCTCTGAATTAAAGGAGATGAAGCTGTCATTGTGTGGAAACAATGGCTATCCCAAAAGGAATCAAACCAGGAGATATGCCTCTTCCAGAAAGCGATCGCATGAACCCCCCACAAACAGTTATAATTGGACAAATGGTGGGGAGAAGTGATCTATACAAATCTGTTATGTTGCGTACTTAAGTCTCCCTGGGTGTGTATGTCATGAGGTTTCACTGGCCCTTGAAATATGAGTGGCATCCAGCAAAACCGCATGCTTCTCAAGGTGTGGTATTTCATCTCCGCGTGACATGTGGCTTTCAACCTTCTCCTGCTCAACTACAAAATAGGGACATGGTTGTCATGGTGACACAGGAGCCGTGTCCTGCCTGAAAGCTCATAGATGCCCAGCGGTGATCTAAGGGTCGTGGCTGACCTTAGGATTTGTGCATGTTGGATAGGACCGGGGCAGAAAGGTAAAGCCTGCGTATTCCTGCTTTGTCCAAAGCTCATTCTTCTGGAAGAATGCAGTACACCCTGACCTTTTGAAAATCAAACCACGGGGATTTCAGGGTGGGGGGAGAATGTTCTAGTTCTCCTTTCAGCTGTGCCAGTCTGAGTCAATGATAGACCTTGCCAGTAGTGGTGTAGAGTAGACCTTGCCAGTAGAGGTGTAGAGTAGTGGTGAGAGCCAGTGTGGTGTAGTGGTTAAGAGCGGTGGACTCGTAATCTGGTGAACTGGGTTTGATTCCCCGCTCCTCCACATGCAGCTGCTGGGTGACCTTGGGCTAGTCACACTTCTCTGAAGTCTCTCAGCCCCACTCACCTCACAGAGTGTTTGTTGTGGGGGAGGAAGGGAAAGGAGAATGTTAGCCGCTTTGAGACTCCTTTGGTAGTGATAAAGCGGGATATCAAATCCAAACTCTTCTTTTCTAGGCTCTGGGGGTGTCTGTAAGTCAGGGGCAGCCCGCTACAGCTCCCAAAATCCCTGACAGTTGGTGGCACCTGGTGGCAGTGATGGCCACCGGTAGCTTTGAAAGAGAATTAGGCAAATTCATGGAGGATAAAGCTATTGTCAGGGAACTGCCATCAGCTCAGAGGTGAGAGGTGGAAGGGCAGTTGCGTTACAGGGAGCCTCTGAAGATCTTGCGAAGCAACTCTTCCTTCCGCGAGGAGGGGAACCCCGCCTCCAGTGGGGAAGGGATGCAGGGATCAGAAGATGCTAGAGAGAGCTGCAACACTGAGCCTGAGCAAAGCGGAGGGGAGGCAAGTCCCCCTTTGCCAACACCCTCTCTGCGCAGTTGGTTTGTGCGCAGAGAGGGGAGGAGAAGGATGGGGGTCAAAAGACTGTTATGCTGGGGAAGGTTTAAGGACCGCCCGCTCCCAGATTCTGCTAGCGACTGAGCAGACATGGACTTGAGACGCTCTGCACTGTAAATGGTTTTGTACAGATAATAAATAAAGCCTGGAAAAGACAGGTGGGAGTCTTGCCTGTTCGCTCTCGAGCAACCATGCCGGCACATAACAGCTATCACTAGCTGCTAACCCTGATGGTTATGTCCCACTGTTGGAGGAAGTATGTTTAGAATACCAGTCGCTACAAACCACAGGAAGGGAGAGTGGCGTTCGGGTCCTGTTGTGCTTGGCCATATCAAAAACTTCCAGGGTTAGGAACTCAGATATATAACCTAAGCGCCAGATGGCTCCTTAAACCAAGGTTGCAGTTGCTAAAATGAAATGTCTACTTACCACTTTGGGGCAAAACTGCTCCAAAGTCTTATTTTTCAAAGGATGGACTGACTGTGGTTGATTATCAGTTAAACACCTGGCTAGTTTAGAGGTCCTCCTTGAGCTCGGTCAAGAGCTTTGAGAACTTAGAGAAGAAAAGTTGCTTGATCCAGGGACACTTCACATATACATTGGCCTACCCCCAACCTATTTTTCTTGATGGTGACTGCTCCTTCTCAGGCTGCACAGAAAAAGCATTTTGGTTTCAGAAATACACTCTGATTGTGGAGATAAAATATAACTGATAGAATTCGACAGTGTCGGAGTACAGCATGTGAGAAGTCGAGATCCAACGATCCTCAGACGGTGGAGATATCAGGCACTATCTTGGTGCAGGAATCTTCACTTGGTCACAAATGGTTGGTAGCCAGGTGAAAAACGCCCAGTTCGTCGTTTTTTGGGTGGGTCCAAGGGCCTCATTCCGTATGGAAGCGAGAGCTGGACCATAAAGAGGGCTGATCGCCGAAGAATTGATGCTTTTGAATTTTGGTGCTGGAGGAGACTCCTGAGAGTCCCATGGACTGCAAGAAGATCAAACCTATCCATTCTGAAGGAAATCAGCCCGGAGTGCTCACTGGAAGGACAGATCCTGAAGCTGAGGCTGCAGTACTTTGGCCACCTCATGAGAAGAGAAGACTCCCTGGAAAAGACCCTGATGTTGGGAAAGATGAAGGGCACAAGGAGAAGGGGACGACAGAGGACAAGATGGTTGGACTGTGTTCTCAAAGCTACCAGCATGAGTTTGATCAAACTGGGGGAGGCAGTGGAAGACAGGAGTGCCTGGCGTGCTCTGGTCCATGGGGTCAAGAAGAGTTGGTCACGGCTAAACGACTAAACAACAACAAGGGCCTCATTCACTCTCAGCTAATCATCAAATAATCACGTGTCAGCTGTGTGTGTGTGTGGCCAAAACTCTAGCCTTTTGACTTTCTTTCTTTCTTTCTTTCTTTCTTTCTTTCTTTCTTTCTTTCTT
>JAXCMG010000094.1:295913-314313 GCA_034642415.1 Podarcis siculus | reverse complement strand
TCTTTCTTTCTTTCTTTCTTTCTTTCTTTCTTTCTTTCTTTCTTTCTGCCCCCAAAGTCAGTAAAACTCTATGGGTCCCGAGAAATTTGCTTTGGGGTAGGGGCTGAATGAGCCCCACCCCCCAAACTTTGATTCACCAGCTTAGGTTTTAGAATGAAACACGCACATGTCGTGGGAGGCGTGATTTTCAAAGAGAGATGGGAGAAGGAATCTTTTGACATAGTGCTTCCATCTGCAGTTTTTATAAGTCCTTGCATCATCATCATCATTATATTATGAAAAAAGCTTTTAAAAAAATCTGTTGCCTAATTAATTGGGGTTATCTTTTGAGTCAATCTGAATGTTCCTAATGAATTAATCAACTCCATTAATTGGCCAAGATGGTTTTTTCCCCTCTAAAGTCATTTGATGTGAAATAGTAGGGTAAATCTTGTGAAAGCATATAAAGCTCTAAGAATTTCCTCCCTCCCCGCCCAAAAAAACACACCATTTTCTACTTCCTCAAAAAGATAATTTGGTATGCAAGTGTAAAAGAGGAAGTCGAGGTTCTGCAAAAACATTTTGTCAAAGTGAGTTTCCCCAAGTCTTGTGATGCTTTAAAGATGAGCAAGGACATGACAGCACTGCATTTCACAGGCCATTTCATCAAAAGCGGCCATTGTGAGGTGGTTATGAATAGCGTGAAGCTATTTAGAAATCCCTAATAACTTGCACAAGAAAGATCTCACTTACCTTGCGTTTGTGTCTGTAGCCATGAAGGCCTGGTTTAATGCTCTGAACCCACCCCATCGTTCACTGATGCTTTTATGCACTTACAGATTTTTTAAACCACAGCTTCTTAATTTCCCTTCTGCAGAACCATGGCTGACTTGATAGCTTGCGTATTTCTCAGCTGGACCAAACCAACTGAAACAGCACAAGTCGAAAGATCCTACGTTGACTCTGCTTTATGCCTTCAGCTTATTTTAATTATCTCCGCCCTGGATCCTTTCTCTTTCTTCTTTTTTAATCCTAAATTTATTAAGCGAATGGATTCTTTGTATATTCATCTTTGGTCCTTCATTCACATGGATGGATAGGCAAACTAGAATTTCTGTTATGCTCCCGCCCAGTGCTATTTTCTAGAAAAAGAGGTGCCGGAACTCACTATGAACACCTCTCCTCGTTCCCTAAGAATGTCAATGGCATCCACCTGAAAGGTGGTGGAACTGAGTTCTGGCGAGTTCCTCCTGAAAAAAAGCCCTGCTCCTACCCCCTCTATTGCTGCGTGCGCATTACTGGCATAAAATATTGTGAGGTTGGCATCTCCTGCTGAGTTTCAAGTCAGATTTGCATGATGTTGAACACGTCAGTACGGTTTGATGTGCCTGTTCACTTTCTGTCCGCACCCAGTGGATGCAGAGGGGGCTGGGATGTAATCCATCAGGAACTCCTATTAGCGAACATCTCATCTGCACACGTGCAGCAGCACTCTCAACTGTACACACCTCAGTTGAACTGTGACGTGAATGTGCCTTTAAGTTTCCAGGTCAAATCAAAGCTGCTTCGAGGGGAGGGAAGTCCATCACACTGCAGCCCTTCGCAAGACACTAGGATAGCTCTGCATGGCGGGTAACAACATGTGTAAAGGTAAAGGGACCCCTGACCATTAGGTCCAGTCGTGGACGACACTGGGGTTGTGACGCTCATCTCGCTTTACTGGCTGAGGGAGCCGGCGTACAGCTTCCGGGTCATGTGGCCAGCATGACTAAGCCACTTCTGGCAAACCAGAGCAGCGCATGGAAACGCCGTTTACCTTCCCGCCAGAGTGGTACCTATTTATCTACTTGCACTTTGACGTGCTTTCAAACTGCTAGGTTGGCAGGAGCAGTGACCGAGCAACGGGAGCTCACCCTGTTGCGGGGATTCGAACCGCCGACCTTCCGACCGGCAAGCCCTAGGCTCTGTGGTTTAGACCACAGCACCACCCGCGTCCCTTAACAACAATTGTGCACAGATTCAAAAGCCTGTAGTGGGAGTGCACTGAAGTCAGAGTAAATGGTGATATGTACACAGTCTCTCTTTCTCTGTCTCCTTTGGCAGATGGGACCTTTCCTGTAATGCAGTATAGTCATACCTCAGGTTGAATGTGCTTCAGGTTGAGCGCTTTCAGGTTGCCCTCCGCGGCAACCCGGAAGTAATGGAGCGCGTTACTTCCGGGTCTCGCCGCTCGCAGACGCTCAGAATGACGTCATGTGCATGTGCGGAAACGGCAAAATGCGACCCGTGCACGCGCTGACACACCATACGTTCCATTCAGGATGCAAATGGGGCTCCGGAATGGATCCTGTTTGCATCCCGAGTTACCACTGTACAGTGGTACCTCGGGTTAAGTACTTAATTTGTTCCAGAGGTCTGTTCTTAACCTGAAACTGTTCTTAACCTGAAGCACCACTTTAGCTAATGGGGCTTCCTGCTGCTGCTGCACTGCTGGAGCACAATTTCTGTTCTCATCCTGAAGCAAAATTCTTAACCCAGGGTACTATTTCTGGGTTAGCGAAGTCTGTAACCTGAAGCATATGTAAGTGTATGTAACCCGAGGTACCACTGTATAATAAAGGGAGCCTCTTCCTCATTCCACAGCCCAGAAACCAAGAGAGGAGAGGTTGGCATAATTTGGGAGAGCAGTTGCAAAAGAGGAAAGGGTGATGGTCAACTGGTAACCCTAGCTGTTTTGGGCATCTCCCCAGCCTTACTATTGGCCCCTGTCCTAGCTTATAATGCATCCCTCCCCACCCAGACAACAGTGTTACATGCATGTATGAGCCAGTCTGTCATGCAGTGTGGACTCCCCCAGCCCTGTGCCCTGCAGATGTGGCTGCTAGTCAGCATCTGCCTTTGTCTAGTTTCAAATGTCACCTTCCTCTTCTCCCAGATTTTGCACTTCTTCCTTTGAGCAGCATGCTACTCTGGTCTGAGCAGCCCCCTTGGACCTCTCAAGTTAATCTTGCTGGGTTGGTGGGTGGGGACGGACAAGGCTCTCTAAAGAAAATTTGCCCACTTGCTCAACGTTGGTATCTCAGCTAAAATAAGTTCCAGAAGGTGGTTTTATGGCAGGCTGGGGAAGCAGTAGCCATACACCAACCCCATCAGACCTAGGCCTGTTGTCAGACATGGTGGGAGTTGATGGGTGTAGATCAGCATCTGGTGGGTGCTGGTTTGCAGAAGAGTTGCTCACATCTCCAGTTCAGGTAGAAGAAGAAGAAGAGGAGGAGGAGTTTGGATTTGATATCCCGCCTTTCACTCCCTTTAAGGAGTCTCAAAGCGGCTAACATTCTCCTTTCCCTTCCTCCCCCCCAACAAACACTCTGTGAGGTGAGTGGGGCTGAGAGACTTCAGAGAAGTGTGACTGGCCCAAGGTCACCCAGCAGCTGCATGTGGAGGAGCAGAGACGTGAACCCAGTTCCCCAGATTACGAGACTACCGCTCTTAACCACTACACCATACTGGGTAGTGTTGTCGTTTGCTAAGAATGGATGCTTAGAGACAGCAGTGTGATGCTCCTCTAGTAAACCCTAGCAGTGGTACATCCAGATATAGATGTAACTTTCCACTGAGATGAAAGTGCAAGCTATTGTTCTGTGCAGGCGATAATATCCTCTGTATCTCTGTCCTGATTGAAATGCTGAGGTTTACGTATGGCTCCTGGACCTTTTGCAGAGACCACCCAGAGCCAGCGGTGAAATCGGAATCTGTCTCTGATTCTTTTACACCGTATATTAAAACCTGCTGACCTGAAAGAGGGATGTGTGGGGCCTCCTGGGGGGCTTCGTTGTAACAAAGGAAAGCCAGAAATAAAATACAATAGGAAGAACTATGCCACGCGTGTGTCAAGGAACAGGTTTGAAACAGCGTGCACCGATGCGAAAAAAGGCTGTAATTCGGGCAATGTATTTGCAGTACAGCACACAACACCAGTGAATGGATTCTACCCCACCCCTCTTACAATTTGTAAAGACAATATTAGCAATACACTCGGCACACAAGTTTCGGCTGCCTGACATCTGCTTGCCGTAATCTGCTTTCAATATGTGGTAGGCATAGTTTAGATTTCAAGCCGCAAATGTAGCACAGAGAACTGTTTATGGGTGTAGAGACACACACACACTGTCTGGCCATGTGTGCTCATTCCTAGGTGGAGAGACTCTATGCATAATTATCTGTGTAGATGTATACTCTGCCTGAGCTGCAGGGCAGTGGTAGAGTTGTCAGCTTTGCATGCGGAAGGTTTCAGGTTCAATCCCTGGCATCCTAATAATAATAATAATAAGAAGTTATTATTTAAACCCCGCCCATCTGGCTGGGTTTCCCCAGCCACTCTGGGCAGCTTCCAGCAAAACATTAAAATACAATAATTCATCAAATATTAAAAGCTTCCCTAAACAGGACTGCCTTCAGATGTCTTCTAAAAGTCAGATAGTTGTTTATTTCCTTGACATCAGATGGGAAGGCGTTCCACAGGGCAGGTACCACTACCAAGAAGGCCCTCTGCCTGGTTCCCTGTAACCTCACTTCTCGCAGGGAGGGAACCACCAGAAGACCCTCGGAGCTGGACCTCAGTGTCTGGGCAGAACGATGGGGGTGGAGACACTCCTTCAGGTATACTGGACCGAGGCCGTTTAGGGATTTAAAGGTCAGCACCAATTGAATTGTGCCCGGAAACATACTGGGAGCCAATGTAGGTCTTTCAGGACCGGTGTTATGTGGTCTCGGTGGCCACTTCAAGTCACCAGTAAGTAGGGCTCCAAGAGTCTTTTGTGAATGACATTCTGGAGAGCCACTGCCAACAAGGCAGCTTCCTATGTTTTTTGTTGTTGAACTCTGTGGACTTGAAGAAATGCAGCTTCGGTTAAAACAGGGTGCAGTGTCCAGCCAGATGTTGTTGGGCTACAACTCCCTGGTCCACCTCTGACCATTGGCCATGCACCCTGGTTACCGTAATAGGATGGCATGGCATCACCACAGACTGCAGTGCGGCTTATGGCAGTAAGTCGCCGGACAGCCTGGAACGATTTTGCACATCAAATCAAGTACTCAACACTTTCATCAGTGACTAAGCGGTAGAAAGGATCTTCTCTTGAATACCCTGGAGAATTTCCATGACTCTCAATATATGGCCAAGAGGCTTTTGAAGTTTGGGCCTCATTACTCCGTGATCTCCATAAAGCGAACACAACAATTGTCCATATGCTAAAATGTGTGTTTGCTGGCTCCTTTTCCTGGCCAAGGAGTGTTGGCTTTCTAAGTTAACTTCCTATAAAAACCCCAAACAAAGAGTAAGTCATTCCCCTAAGGTTGTTCTAACTGCTCCAGCATAACTAGGTGACCTAGTTATGATTCCAGGAATCAACAGCTTTCCAATAATCAAGGAGGCACATTCTTAAATTAAAGGAGATGACCTGCTGTTACCTGAATCAAGGGTAGCTAATAAACAAAAACCAAGTTTGAAAATTCCTTACGCAGCTTAACTTTGGATTTAGTAGGAATAGCCAGAATTGCAAGGTTCCAGTATTTTCTTTTAGAGGCTATTGTACACATCCGGCAGTGGTTTCTGAATAAAGACGTTTTAATTAACCAAACTTTGAGCTCTGAAGGATTCTAGTTTAAAAGTTCATTCTGCCCAACGTTTGCGTGGGACTTTTCATCCACCTCCCAATAAAGTGAATGATGGCGATCTAACTGCATGTTCAATTCTGGGGGGCAGGGGGCCCATAACTTTCCACAGGGGATGATGGGAATTATTATTTCACCATGGCTTTATGGAAGGTTTAGCCATAGCAGCAAAGCAAAGTCATTCAATCCGTTGTAACCCAGAACTGCATTTCTGTCACAATTCCATTGCTTTCTCGGTTCAACTTAACTGTAGGAGCCAGATGTTGCCACATCTGGCCTTGTTGCTTTTCTTCCGTTGTGGTTGCCCTGCTTCATTATTTGCTCAAAGTTACACTGCATTTGTTGTCTTGAAGCTGCCCACATAGTCTAAATCCTCTCACACGTGCATATTTTGACATGTTGGCTACACTATGCCGGAAAAAGAGTACTTCCAAGTTGTTGCCCTTACGCGAGAGACAATGGAGCCCCGGTACATTGGGGATTAAATAACTACTAGACATTGAAATTCCACCTTGAGATGGAAATATGCTATCGTTGAACATTACAGGACATCATTAGTCATGAGCGGGGTTTAAAAATACTGTGCGACTCCAGAGTGTGCTTTGTTCTGGAACCGAAACGCTAATAAAGTTATTCCTGGAAAATGTGCAAAGGAATCCTTGAGCTTTGTGGGATTCAGTAAGGCTGTCTGCAGTTTCAGAACAATATTATGATTAAACAGAATATGCGGTTTGCTGTTTTAATTCCACAGCAGTCCTTGCTCCTCAAGAGAGGTAGGGGAGGCAGCAGGACTGCTGTTATTACTCATGCCAGCTGCTGAACAGTCTGCAGAAATTATTTGCGAATGCAATTAATCCAAGAGAGAAGTCTTTGCAGGCAATGCTTTTGTTTTGCATGATGATCGGGAACACCCACAGGGGTGCCCTGGTCACAATTTCAGATCTGTACCTGCTACCATTCCTGCTTTATGTCAGGACCTCACACTTTTCCTTCCCTCATCTGTGGTACTGTGGATATTGGCCTTCCTCTCTTTCCTGATACAGTGGTACCTTGGGTTACATACGCTTCAGGTTACAGACGCTTCAGGTTACAGACTCCGCTAACCCAGAAATAGTACCTCGGGTTAAGAACTTTGCTTCAGGATGAGAACAGAAATCGTGCGGCGGAGGTAGTGGGAGGCCCCATTAGCTAAAGTGGTGCTTCAGGGTAAGAACAGTTTCAGGTTAAGTACAGACCTCCGGAACGAATTAAGTACTTAACCCGAGGTACCACTGTATTGCACTTCTTCGTGTGAGAAGCATGCTACTCTGGTCGCAGCAGCCCCATTGGACTCGTCAATGAATCTTGCTGGTTAATGCTAAAGAGGATAATAAGAATTCTTTTGTGCAAAAGGAGTGGAACCTGAAGACCTCCATGTCATTGAAATTCTACTCAATATTGATCCAGAGTAGATTCCAATGTATAGTTAGCAGAGTAAAACTTAAACAAGTTGCAGGATTCCCAAAAAATAGACCAGAGGCAATTATATTTCATTCAGCAGAGCTTTACTGCTACTGAAGGCAAATGGTCACAAATCCAGTACATTCAGGATTGGCACTGTCCATAAGAAGTCCAGTTGCAGCAGACTTAACTTAAACTTACAGTAACTTACAACAAGACTAAACCTTAACACTATATACATAACACCAGACAAGAAGGAAAGAGAGATAGAAAAGAGTGAAACCCAGGGTTCTTCTGGCCTTACTATTACAGTGGTACCTCTGGTTACATACGCTTCAGGTTACATATGCTTCAGGTTACAGACTCCGCTAACCCAGAAATAGTGCTTCAGGTTAAGAACTATGCTTCAGGATAAGAACAGAAATTGTGCTCTGGCGGCGCGGCGGCAGCAGGAGGCCCCATTAGCTAAAGTGGTGCTTCAGGTTAAGAACAGTTTCAGGTTAAGAACGGACCTCTGGAATGAATTAAGTACTTAACCCGAGGTACCACTGTATAGTCAACATTACCTTGACCGAAGAGATAAGAGAACCAGTTTAAGCCAACTGTACTCAGCTTCTCTGAAGGAATAACCCAAACACCATGAACCTTTTGCTTGTTTCTTTCACGCAGAGAAGCTTCCAGAACCCTCTTGAATTAAGTAGAATAGGAAAGATCTCTACATATCAGATCAATACTTTCTGCACCAAGAAATGCAAACTGACACTCTCTCACTCTAATCCAGCCCAGCCAGCAAGGTCAGTGGTCCGACATGCTGGGAGCTGAAACTATTGTTGGCATTCCTTGATGGATTCTTGCAGGTTGGCTCTGGTTACATTCCACCATTAGGTTAATTGTTTGTTCCTCGAAGGGTTTGAGCTCCGAAAGGTACCTTTTCCAAGCTAACCTGTTGCAGTTCGAACCAACAGTGAAAGTTGCGTAGGTTGTTTCTGGCACTGCTGATAGGGATCCGTTGTGACTTGTTATCTAACCCCTCAGGGGGAGAAGTCAGTTCTGCTTTATTTCCTATCCCCCCCCTCCCCCTTGCCAGCAAAGAAAGTCTGAATGAAGTATAGTCGTACCTTGGATTTCGAACGCCTTGGCACTCGAACATTTGGCCTCCCGAACGCCGCAAACCTGGAAGTGAGTGTTCTGGTTTGCGAACGTTCTTTGCGAACCCAAATGTCTGGCACGGCTTCCGATTGGCTGCAATAGCTTCCTGCAGCCAATCGGAAGCCACGCCTTGGTTTCTGAACGTTTTGGAAGTTGAACGGACATCTGGAACGGCTTCTGTTCGGCTTCCAAGGTACGGCTGTATTTTCCCCCCGGGACCTTGCTCTGGTGGTGGTGACAGCAGTCTATTTGCGGTCAGCAGCATCTGATTAGTTCAGTTTAATATTGGGATAATGAACTTCTTCCAGTGCTTAGGAAATGTACTCTACAAATAAACTTGTGTTCATAAATACACGGCTCACTCCAGTAACTCCTAATTGAGACGGCTTATAGCAGCATCATTAAACTAACCACGTTATCTTTTAACAGCAGTCATCTATATGAACCTGATAAAATTAAATGATCACGGCTGTAAACACTTCCAGGAGCAAACAAATTGCTGCTGATATCAGCTGTGGCTGTAAGAACTGTAACTTCAGGAACTTCTGTTTGAGATGGCTTTCCCCTACTCTTCCTTTTCCCTTATGCATCAAATCTTTATAGAGATTTTTCCTTTGTGGCACAGACCTTCTCAGGAATGATTTCTGTAAGTCATTCTGAGAGCTAAAGGGCAGGGTATAAATAATATAAATAAATAATGATAATAAAGAAACAATTGTATAGATATCCCATCAGGACAGGTTTAGCAGCAGCATAAAAGTGACTAACCAGTGTGGTTTTTATGTATGTTTACAATTTCCTTGGTAAGTGCATACAGTCGAAGGCCAGGAACCAAAAAGTTGCTAGCATAACTTCCCCAGTGACTGGTGAAATAGACTGTGTAGCTACAGCTGCTTGAAAACCCAGTACAGTGGTACCTCAGGTTACATACGCTTCAGGTTACAGACTCCGCTAACCCATAAATAGTGCTTCAGGTTAAGAACTTTGCTTCAGGATGAGAACAGAAATCGTGCTCCAGTGGCGCGGCGGCAGCGGGAGGCCCCATTAGCTAAAGTGGTGCTTCAGGTTAAGAACAGTTTCAGGTTAAGAATGGACCTCCGGAACGAATTAAGTACTTAATCCGAGGTACCACTGTATGGCATTTGTGCTTAAGAGCATGAACAGCACCTTTCGGAATTGCAACATTTACCCTCTGCTTGCGCTGCACCATGATAACATCCACAAAGAGGAAGCAACACATGACGTCCGCATGCAGTTGGGAGATCTCTGGGGGGAAGGAACCCTGAGACATGCAAGAAATTTCTGCTTAACCCCTTCCCCATATTACCTCTTTAAAAAACTGGTAGGGCTCAAGCCTGTGTAGATGCTTTGGCAGAAGAGAACAACACAGAGATGTGAACCAGCAGTTACTTTGAAAGGAACCAGGTATGGCAACCACTTAACCCATCACAAGAAGTCCTCTTCCACCATGTTGGACTTTGCTGAATGGGTTGACGCTTCCTATTTTGCGTTTGGCAAATAGGAATTTGTGTATTGCTTTGGAGCGCCTGATTTTTAACAAGTGCTAGAGTATTTTTCTAGTATTTTTCTAGTATTAAAAAGCAGAGACATCACCTTACCAACAAAGGTCCGTATAGTTAAAGCCATGGTTTTCCCAGTAGTGATGTATGGAAGTGAGAGCTGGACCATCAAGAAGGCTGATCGCTGAAGAATTGATGCTTTTGAATTCTGGTGCTGGAGGAGACTCTTGAGAGTCCCATGGACTGCAAGAAGATCAAACGCATCCATTCTTCAGGAAATTAGCCCTGAGTGCTCACTGGAAGGACAGATCCTGAAGCTGAGGCTCCAGTACTTTGGGCACCTCATGAGAAGAGAAGAGAAGACTCCCTGGAAAAGACCCTGATGTTGGGAAAGATGGAGGGCACAAGGAGAAGGGGACGACAGGACGAGATGGTTGGACAGTGTTCGTGAAGCTGCCAACATGAGTTTGACCAAACTGGGGAGGCAGTGGAAGACAGAGGTGCCTGGCATGCTCTGGTCCGTGGGGTCACGAAGAGTCGGACACGACTGAGCGACTAAACAACAACAAGACTATTTTTTTAACAGACAAGCAACTAAATTAGTTAATAAATACTAAATGCCACTACATAATAAACATCACTGCTTACCAACTGTCAGAACATTGAAATCTTACGTTGGTCAATGAAAGTTGAAGTTAAATAACCAATTCCGAAACACAGATACTATATCATCCTTGAGTATGCAGCAGATATTCCGGTTGTCAGAAAATACCAGAATATATGACATCAAGTTTTATAGAGGTGAATTTTTTTAGGCCAAGATTGTTTAAACTCGGATTGCATAAAAAATTTCCCCGAGGTGCTGAGCAAACATTAAACATGGTTTCATACCGTGGAGAAGAGAGGCATTGATTCACCAAGTTTCCTACTTCAGAGGGGCTTAGGAGCATCTTGCAAGTTGCTATGTTGAGTAAAATATCGCGGTGTGATAGGATATTTCAGACAGAGAAGTTGGTAAGGGTTAAAAACGTTTAACCTGATAAGTGGACCTGAATCCTCTGAAATAGTACTTTTCCATCCTAAATGTGAGCAAAATGAATTAAACTCGTTATGTTACTGGTGATAAATGGAGATAAATGGCTTTTTAACTCCTGTGAGTTTTGACCGATGGTTCACAATGTATTTTTAAAGCCATCGTGCACTCTGGCAAAGGACACTTATGTCTCTAACTTTATACTTCCCTGGGTGCAGTTTTATATAAGTAATGAATTCAGGGAGCAGAACTGCAAACTCCAGAGCGCCTTCAATCTTCTGCCGTGTGTAAAATCTGAAGCTTTGTGCAAATGTGATGCAGTAAAGATCATACAGAAATACGTTTCTTGTATGACTCTGGCACAACTCCTTTGACTTCCCATTACATTCTCACAAATCTCTTCCAGGGAAAGGAATTCTTCTGTCCAGGATTCCTGGAGAACTACTGCTAGAACAGAGTAGACTGTATAAGTCTATATAAGTCGGCTTCCTGTATTCCTGCAAGGTTCCAACTTTATGGATATCCAATGCATGCATACCCGTAAAATGTACTGTATTTTTCGCTCTATAAGACGCACCAGACCACAAGAAGCACCTAGTTTTTTGAGGAGGAAAACAAGAAAAAAAATATTCTGAATCTCAGAAGCCAGAACAGCAAGAGGGATTGCTGTGCAGTGAAAGCAGCAATCCCTCTTGCTGTTCTGGCTTCTGGGATAGCTGCGCAGCCTGCATTCGCTCCATAAGACGCGCACACATTTCCCCTTACTTTTTAGGAGGGAAAAAGTGAGTCTTATAGAGCAAAAAATACGGTAACTTGCAAAGGGCCCTCTGAGAAAGGATATTGTGCTCATACAATATATTTGCATGGTTTTGGTTTCACATTTGCGGTGTGCTAGCAATCAGCCGGTTAGAACCTTTGCATCATGCTGCTATCTTGCTTTGTGTGCTGGGATAGCTCTGTTGGAAGAGCATAAAGCTCTTAGTCTCAGAGCTGTGGGTTTGAGCCCCCCGTTGGGCCAAAGATTCCTGCTTTGCAGGGGGTTGGACTTGACAATCCTTGTGGTCCCTTCCATGATTCTAACACTCAAAAAAATATTTACCATTACTGTCCCTTTTCATCTGCATTGTTGTGAGAAAAGCCTAAGTGCTGTTCTAAGTTCCACCACTGATTTTGGAGGTGCAAAAAAGAAAGAAAGGATGGAATCCAACCCAATTTAAGCACTTTGGGCCAACTTGCTAATCCAGCCTTCCACAACCGATTGTCTTCAGTTTTTGGACTACAGTTCTCATTATCCCCAACCATTTGTTCTAATGGCTAGGGCTGACAAGAAGTGAAGTTTAACAACATCCAAATGACAAGAAGTCCAGGAAGGTTGTACTGGAACACTAATTGTATTGAATACTAATTGGTTTCTTTTTGAAACTATAAATATTTATTTCTTTTTATTAATGTTACATAATAGGTGTTACCTAACATCCTAGTTTAGGGACGCAGGTGGCGCTGTGGGTTAAACCACAGAGCCTAGGACTTGCCGATCAGAAGGTCGGTGGTTCGAATTCCTGCGACAGAGTGAGCTCCCGTTGCTCGGTCTCTGCTCCTGCCAACCTAGCAGTTCGAAAGCATGTCAAAGTGCAAGTAGATAAATAGGTACCGCTCTGGTGGGAAGGTAAACGGCGTTTCCGTGCACTGCTCTGGTTCGCCAGAAGCGGCTTAGTCATGCTGGCCACATGACCACATGTACGCCGGCTCCTTCGGCCAATAAAGCGAGATGAGCGCCGCAACCCCAGAGTCGGTCATGACTGGACCTAATGGTCAGGGGTCCCTTTACCTTTAACATCCTAGTTTACTAATAATAATAATAAATAATAAATTTTATTTATATCCCGCCCTCCCCAGCCGAAGTCGGGCTCAGGGCGGCTAACAACACTAAGAAGACAAAAGGCAAAGTAGGAAAGAAAGGCTACCCAAACGTGTGTCTGTGTTATAATCTATTACAGAGAACTCTGGAATGTCAATGATGGAAGAAACCAACAACTTTTTTTTGCAGTGTATGAATGAGTTCTTGTGTGTTTGTGGAATGTTGGGTGCCGATAGCGAGTTAATAGAAAATTTAATATAGGATTTCTTTTTGGTAATTCCAAAGTAAGCTCCAAACGGTGGGGAAAACTGACATTGAGAGCAGACGCCTCCTTCTCGGTAGCCCATAGGCTTTTGTTATCGGTAGGATGATGACAGGACTTGCACAGGTTCAGGCGACCGTGACCAAATGCATTATTTGTGACTTGCAGAGATAGCAGTTTGGAGAGGCGGTTGTCAAGATAAGGAGAAAATCCGCTAATGCCTGCCATTTGCTATAGAAGTACATATAGCAGAAGTACATTTGAATCCAGAAAGTCAAACCTATAATTATCTTTATTTGAAAGAATAAAGTTATAGAATTGGCTGGGGCTAGCACCAGGGGGTGGCATTCTTGGGCACCTGTTGAGCCCAGCAGGGGCCTCAGTTGCTGGTCTCCAGAGCCTTCCAGCCCAGTGGCTTCCAACTGAACCCACAGGGAGGGCAAATATATGCACAGAAAAAGCATTTTGGTTCCTGAAATTCATTCTGATTGTGCAGATAAAATATAACTGATCCCCAAGGCATGCACCTCCAGATGTCAGGCACCCTCCTGGCGCCCAGGCATCTTCCCTTGGTCGCAAGTGGCCAATAAAAAGGTAAAGGGACCCCTGACCGTTAGGTCCAGTCGTGGCCGACTCTGGGGTTGCGGCGCTCATCTCGCTTTACTGGCCGAGGGAGCCGGCGTACAGCTTCTGGGTCATGTGGCCAGCATGACTAAGCCGCTTCTGGCGAACCAGAACAACACACGGAAACACCGTTTACCTTTCCGCCGGACTCGTACCTATTTATCTACTTGCACTTTGACGTGCTTTTAAACTGCTAGGTTGGCAGGAGCAGGGACCGAGCAACGGGAGCTCACCCTGTCACGGGGATTCGAACCGCTGACCTTCTGATCGGCAAGTCCTAGGCTTTGTGGTTTAACCCACAGTGCCACCCGCGTCCCTCAAGTGGCCAATAGCCAGGTGTAAAATGCGCCTGGCGTTTGGCTAATTTCAAACACAGGTGAAGAACGTGAGCAACAGCGGGGCAGTTGCTGTACCTTCCATTAAGGACAAGTCGGTGGTAGAGGGAAGTGTGTCTTCTTGAGGAGGGAAATAATTGTTAATACAGTTGGCCTTGTGGGGGAAGGAATGAGAGGGCTTGGGAGAGCAGATTTCCGCCTCTGTATCTGAATCTTGGTTTGTCCACATTTGGCTCTTTTTGATGTAAACAATGCTCGCTGCGAGGAACTGACAAGTCGCTTACAACTCATGTACGTTCCCATTTCTGGCTGTCAGTCTGGGTCAGCAGGAGAGCCCTGTGTATCTCTGAACTGCTGATTACGTTGCTCAGTTACATAGCGTATCTCTGCTTACAGTTCATGGGACAATCCATCATTTAGTTGGAGGAATCAATTACGGTGGCAGAATGCTGCTGCCTTTTAATATTAAGGGGGCATTGTGTACGGTATGTCTGCCACACTGCGACAACAGCATTGATTGTAATCCGGTATTGATGCTGTAAGTATGTAGAAGCACGCAGGCTGCTGGGAGATGCTCCGGTAGGGCTTGTGTTGCAAATCTGTTGGAATGATAGGTTTGATCTTCTTGCAGTCCATGGGACTCTCAAGAGTCTCCTCCAGCACCATAATTCAAAAGCATCAATTCTTCGGCGATCAGCCTTCTTGATTGTCCAGCTCTCACTTCCATACATCACTACTGGGAAAACCATAGCTTTAACTATACGGACCTTTGTTGGCAAGGTGATGTCTCTGCTTTTTAAGATGCTGTCTAGGTTTGTCATTGCTTTTCTCCCAAGAAACAGGCGTCTTTTAATTTTGTGGCTGGTGTCACCATCTGCAGTGATCATGGAGCCCAAGAAAGTAAAATCTCTCACTGCCTCCATTTCTTCCCCTTCTATTTGCCAGGAGCTGATGGGATCAGTGGCCATGATCTTCGTTGTTTTGATGTTGAGCTTCAAACAATATTTTGCGCTCTCCTCTTTCACCTTCATTAAAAGGTTCTTTAATTCCTCCTCACTTTCAACATACCTTGGTCCAATCTAGTGAGATGTTCCCATTGTGGTGATGTCAAGCAGATCAGGGTAGACCTTACACGACCATGGCAAATGTGGATTCTTGAGCCCCTGTTCCATCGTGTGCTGCAGGGCAAAGGTCTTCAGCAAGGAACTTCCGCTGTTTGAGGAAGCTCCTCATAAAATTGAAAACCTTGATCGTGTGGGGTTCTTAATCATCCCTGCCCTCCTGCATGCAATTCTAACCACGTGGTGCTACTGAATTGAGGGACATCACCTTGGTCAAATCCAAGACTCTGGGCGGGAATTATTTGGGGCTAGAATTGTCAAGGTGGCATGCCTGCAGCGATACAGTGGTACCTTGGGTTAAGTACTTAATTCATTCCAGAGATCCATTCTTAACCTGAAACTGTTCTTAACCTGAGATACCACTTTAGCTAATGGGGCCTGCTGCCGCACAATTTCTCTTCGCATCCTGAAGCAAAGTTCTTAACCCAAGGTACTATTTCTAGGTTAGCGGAATCTGTAACCTGAAGCGTCTGTAACCTGAGGTACCACTGTATTCCTGTTTTGCAGAAATCTGATAGCAAAGCTCCCAAAGAACAATTGTGTTGCTTTTCCAGCAACTGAAAGCAAAACATCAAAACAAAATTACCCAGTGCAGCAGCTATTAGACCCAGAAGGCGATGCTAATGGGCTGGCTGTTAGCCATTTTCCCCCGTACCACGGTGGGGGAGAGGACTTAAACCTCTCCCCTCCCATGCACTGTGGTCCCAATAGCAAACCCCTGACAAACACAGAAACTCACATACCCACAGCGGCCATCTAACCACAATAAAAACCCGGCATCAGCACTTTAAGCAATGTTGTTTAGTAGTTGAGTTTGGCTCCAAAATGAGCTCATACCTCAGTTTCATTTCAGAGCTCTTGTGTTTTTGTCTAAAGTGGCTTGCCCGAGGCTGCTTGCCAAATTTCCCCTGCCCAAAGGCTGCCCTGTGTGCAACAGTTGAATGGGCCCTGCTTGAAGCGAGGTCTCTGCCCTGCCAATAACGCTGTGCTTTGTGAGGCCTGCTCTCTTTTGAAGAGAGAGCCCTTCTGTATTTCGTACATATGGAACATATTTTATATGTTTACCTGCTGCTCCGGCGCTTTTGTCTCACAGCGACTCTTTAATAATGAACGGTATAAATAATAGATTGGGCTAACAGCCCTGCGTGAGGCTCTCTAAACAGAGAGGCCTGGATCTAATATGCCAGGCTTACAGGAGGGAGCAATGCCCTTGTTTCTGATGTCCAATTTAAGCTATGCAGCCCCCTGATGTTAATCACATCTGTGATGGGGCAGGACAGAGTGTGCGCATCTCACCCTCTCTGTTGCATGTCTGGGTATCTAGTTGTGGGGCAGGGACTCATCTGTAGCCCAAGGCCTGCTGTGTGATATAGGCTCCCCCCGTCCTGATATTTTAGAACAAGATTAAATTGCCTTTACTGAGAAACCGGCTGCCTTTCGACCTTCCGTCAACTGCTGCCTTGCAGCAGCTGTTTCATCAGACTGCCTAAACTGTTCCCATCTCAGTGGGTTGTTTGGGAGCAAGCCTTTAAGTGGGCAGTGAAGAGGATTTTATACACACACACCATTTGTTTTGTGTTTTATTATTGGGGACGTTATTGTATGGAAGCTGTCTTGGGAAGGTAGTTACCCTAAAAGGTGCCTGAGCTTGTCCTTTTTCTCCTCCCTCCCCATCCTTTTTCCTTTGTGCATCATTTATTATTATTATTATAAGCCTGTGGACAGGGACTGGCAATATATCACCCTAACACATCATAATTTGCAATATATTGCCAGGTCAAAAACTATCAAAGTGATATCACAATATGAACTTCAAACTGGTTTTGGATGAGGTATTGAGATATTGCTCAGCCCTAGTCCTGTGGCTAGAAAGCACGGGTCTGAACGGTTTTTCCCTTTGCCCCGCTCCTTTCCCAGGGAAAACCTGCTCTTTACTGCTAAATCGGAGCAAACAACAATCTGGAGAAAACCCGAATTGCCATTTGCTTCCATTGAGCACAAAAGAGCAGTTTTCCCTGGGGGGATAGCCGAGGGACAAGAGGTTTTCATGTCAGAGTATGCTGGCTGTCAGAAACAACCAGTGTGGCAGATTGTCTGGCTAACAGAAGGAAGACAGCATGTAAAATAGGTAAAATTAAAGAATTTTACGTAAGCACAATATGGCCACTCCTTGCCCTGCTTTCAGCAGTTATCTTTTAAAAGGGACCCCTGACCATTAGGTCCAGTCGTGGCCGACTCTGGGGTTGCGGCGCTCATCTTGCTTTATTGGCCGAGGGAGCGGGCATACAGCTTCTGGGTCCTGTGGCCAGCATGACTAAGCCGCTTCTGGCGAACCAGAGCAGCGCACGGAAACGCCGTTTACCTTCCCGCTGGAGCGGTACCTATTTATCTACTTGCACTTTGACGTGCTTTCGAACTGCTAGGTTGGCAGGAGCAGGGACCGAGCAAAGGGAGCTCACCCCGTCGCGGGGATTCGAACCGCCAACCTTCTGATCGGCAAGTCCTAGGCTCTGTGGTTTAACCCACAGCGCCACCCGTGTCCCAGTTATCTTTTAGCCAGGTTCTAATGCAGGGAGAAAATGGCTTAAAGCAGCAGAGCCCAGCAAGGTCAGAAGGCAGCCGGGTGAACACTCTGCTCCCTTCCCTGCATTCTCCTTTCAATAGAAAAACTTAATCCCACATATTACTGTTTGATAGCCAGATAGGCAAGCATAATGTGTATGAATAAACAGGCATAAATCTGATTTGGTAATAATAATAATAATAATAATAATAATAATAATAATACAGAACTGGATCTTGTTTGTTGCTTATTGGGATGGGGGGAAATTGTGATCATGTAAATACAGTATTTTAATGTTGGAATTCACTTGTTGCATTTAAACAGTAAAACAAATGTTACTAAAAACTTACATAATAAAAGCCACACAAGGAGCTCTTTACGGCATATACACAGAAAAGGAACGTGCTGAAATTATTATATAAATACCCCTTGAGTGTTTTTCAGTTAAGAGGTTTTTGTGAGGTGTTTTTAGGAGCCAAAATGCGTTTAAATTAAAATAACAACCACTTCTCCTGTCCTCAATGAGTTTTTTCTATAAGCAAGAATAACAAGCCTTGTCACGTGATCCTTAATGGATTTAGCATATGTCCTCCAATACTTCCTTGTGGATGTGTGGCTGTCCGTTTTTGTAAATTTGGAACTTAGAACTTCGGGTGTGCAGGAAATGTCTTAATGATAAAAGCCTAGGTCTAGGAAGAAAGTTAGCCAATCTTTCCCAAGATGGAAGCTTTGGAGCATTCTTTTTAATCACACTTCATCTACCCATTCATCCATCTTTCTTTCTTTCTTTATTTCTTTCTTTCTTTCTTTCTTTCTTTCTTTCTTTCTTTCTTTCTTTCTTTC
>JAXCMG010000094.1:256210-295903 GCA_034642415.1 Podarcis siculus | reverse complement strand
TTCTTTCTTTCTTTCTTTCTTTCTTTCTTTCTTTCTTTCTTTCTTTCCCTCCCTCCCTCCCTCCCTCCCTCCCTCCCTCCCTCCCTCCCTTCCCTAGAGAAATCATGGATGAGCACAAACAGGAAATAGTATTAAACAATCAGGTCCCTTTACCCTCCGAGTTCATGTTCTATTTTAGGATCAGGCTTGAGTTCAACAGAATATGCTGTTCCCGTAGGAGCAAACTTTCTTTACATAATAGACAAACAGGCAGTTTTAATAGTAGGCAAGCGGAACCATACACTTCCATGAGGTGGGAACAAAACAGTCTGGAGTTCTATGGGGCTTCTATGGGGGTGTCCACCCATTCCTTGTTACACTGTTCACTATTATTGATTTTTTTCAATTATATTTGTGTTTGCATTAATCCCTGTAACACTTGGATTGCTTGTTGCCTACTTTGCAAACCCGAGATGGTTAAAAACCCGTATCACCTGTTGTAAATAAAAATATGCCCTTTTCCCTTATGGGGTATCCAAGAGCCCATATAGAGTCCTTACACAGGTTCCCTATTGGTAGGAGAAAATAACTGAGGCCAACCAGAGAATATTGAGAAGCAAAGCAGCTAGTAAGCTGGATCTTTATCGATCTGTTGCAACAGGGTGCTCCCCTCACTCGCAGGAAAGGAGGAGGACCCAGAAAAATGGTGTGCAAGGCCTTATAAAGACTTTTGAAATTGCCACCCTGTAGATCAAGACCACCCCCAGAAACATTATGCATACATCACGGAAGGGGTGTAACCTAAGACCACCCCTCAGATACATCCCACCTACATCACAGAAATTTAAATGTTGTTTTTCTCTTGTCCTTGTTTATCTCCTGTCTGGCAGGTTACTTGATTGGATTTCCTTGGTAGCCTGGCCATTCTTTTGTAGTGATAAATAGTTCCTGGCCATGTCACAGGTTCACACCCTATTCAAACAGACATACTCTTAAAGACAGGATTTGTGAAGGAAAAGACAATGGGGAGGCTTTTCCAGTTTGACCTTGCAGAGAAAACATTTGCTCAGTTTAGGAATCAAAATGGTTCCAGGTTGGCCTTCCTGTGTTGATCTATGTATGTGCGGTTATGAACATTACCATATATCTAAGACCTCAAAATTCCTATCACACTCCCAAGACAGAATCCATCCTTCTTCTACCTTCTGGATTATGGTGCCCCTTTCAACAAGTGGGTGATTGCTTTGGCCTCCCCACCTTCTCTTCGATGAAGGCAGCATGTTGACTTGGTACAGTGCTACCTTGGGTTATAGACGCTTCAGGTTACAGGCGCTTCAGGTTACACACTCCGCTAACCCAGAAATAGTACCTCAGGTTAAGAACCTTGCTTCAGGATGAGAACCGAAATTGCGCGGCGGAGGTAGCGGGAGGCCCCATCAACTAAAGTGGTACCTCAGGTTCAGAACAGCTTCAGGTTAAGAACGGACCTCCAGAACGAATTAAGTTCTTAACCCGAGGTACCACTGTACTTGGGTATCCATGATGCTATCTCTTTTTGCAAGCTAACGTAACAGACAGAAAGGACCACGCAAATGTTGTGCGAGCGCTTAAGAGCAGGGGAGGTGCCAGTGAAGACCATTTTAGAAACAGGATGTTGGCAACCCTAGAGCTGCACCAGACTAAAAAGCTCTAAAAAGCTATGACCTGGACACATGGTCAAGAATTGATAAAAAGAAGCAAGAGAATGTTGCAACTGCTGAGCATGGGATGTTTTTCTCAGATCGTCAGGCCTTGTTTCTGCTTTTTTCCTGCTTTGCTGTACAGTACTTAGAAAGAGAACCCTGCTTCAGTGGCGGAAGTAGTTTGCAACCTAACTACCACATGTCAACACTGTTTGGTCTGTTGCTAATCCTGGCTATTTTCAGAGATCCAATATAACTAGAAGCTCAGGAAGGCCTTGGGTCATGCACCCTGCAAACGAGGCATCTGGCCAAATGGAGGATTTTTACATATATATAATGTGTGTAGAGTGGTCTGTGCTATTGAATGGATTATTAATGTTGTCAGAAGACAAAATGTACTACAGGAAATGGCATCAAATGGCTTCATTTATTCCTGTAGTCCTTTCTTGCCCTTGCCAGCTCCTTTATTTCATTTTTACATTGCTATGAAAGAAGAATGTGTTCATAGTTGGGGGGGGGGGAACTGCAAGCGTTAACAGTTTGTGGGTTTCAATAGTCTGGCTTTTCTGGTTGTTAGCGTCATTTTTTACGAGGGCTCTGATCTCAGAAGGTGTGTCTTCATGTTAACACAAGTTTTAAAGGGGTAAATTATCTGGAATAATTTAAAAAGTGTGTGTAGGCAGGGTTAAAGGTGAAAAGCCAAATTAATATATAGGATCTAGTTTCATATTAAGTTGCTTACTTGCATGTATAAAATGGACACACAAACTTTAATAAAAGAAACTGATGATTTTGATTGGAATGGCTCAAATTGGATTGAATACACCAGTTTTAATTAGGGGTTGACTACCCCTGCTCTAACCACTATACAGTACAGTGCAAAACAATAAAAAATTATTTTGTAGCTGCTGCTCAACATGTTCTGCAATTTTTAAAAAATAACAATGACAACAACCCAGGAATTTCTTCTTGGATATTTTGGCATGTTTGGTTGATGGGTGTGAACACCTGTGCTTTTAAAAAAGTTCCTAATTCTTTGGACACTTTTAATGTCTCTAGATTATATACTTTAAAAACTTCGGACAAATTTCTGCGCACATTTGGAGCCTTAATGCTTTCTGCAGCCAAGTAGGCGAGAGAGGTTTATTTTGGAACAATTTCTCCCCTTTCTTGGCTGCTTGACAGCAGCTATGATCACTTCAGTTCCCTCTTGAAATAAAAATGCATGTTCAGTGGCGCTGAAGAGTCTGTAGCCGAACTCTTCAGACATGATAAGGCGTCATCCTGCCAAATTAACGAGAGCACAGTCCATTGCTGTACTTATGCAAAGGAGCAGCTTTGGTTTCCAGTTTGGAGGCACTTAAGGCAGGGGTCAGGAACCTGTGGCTTTCCAGATGTTCCTGCAGCTCCCATAATCCTTGACCCATTGGCCATGCTGGCCAGGACTGATGGACACTGGAATCCACCAACATCTCGAGTGGCATGAGCTCTCCACCCCTGCGCTGATGGCAGAGAACGCTTGATCTGTAAAGTTTTGGCTGAGTTCCCCCCAGAGAGTTGTGATGTTCTGTTTACCTCTTAAAACATTTTATGTTTCTGGGTGTGTGTGTAATGCGCTCCGAAATCTGCCCATGCTCCCTGTGCCAGAATGCTGGAGAAAGAACTTTCTGTTCTTGCTCTAATCAGTGTTTGTGAGATGGTGATTTTACTGGACCAAAGGAAGTGAAGGGAGGCCTTTTAAGGCACCTGAGGCCCAGCATGGCTGCATCCACACTCGTACATTTAAAGCATGGGAGCAGGTGGTGCTGTGGTATAAACCACTGAGCCTCTTGGGCTTGCCGATCTGAAGGTCGGTGGTTCGAATCCCCGCAACGGGATGAGCTCCTGTTGCTCTGTCTCAGCTCCTGCCAAGCTAGCAGTTCGAAAGCACACCAGTGCAAGTAGATAAATAGGTACCGCTGTGGCGGGAAGGTAAATGGCATTTCCGTGAGCTCTGGTTTCCGTCACAGTGTCTCGTTGTGCAAGAAGCAGTTTAGTCATGCTGGTCACATGACCTGGAAAGCTGTCTGTGGACAAACAGCGGCTCTGTTGGCCTGAAAGCGAGATGAGCGCTGCAACTCTGGACATAACCAGACTTGGACATAACCGTCCAGGGATTCTTTACCTTTTACCTACATTTAAAGCATGCCCTCCTCTAAAAAAGCATCATGAGAACTCAAGTTGACCCTTCACAGAGTCACAGTTCCCAGCACCCTTAAAACTATAATTCCCGTGTTCTGTGTTCCCAAATGTATGGTGTGTATACAGCCTAAAACAATATTGAACGCTTCTATTCCCAGTAATAAAAAAAAATCCAAAGCATTCTAATGCCTTGAATCAAATGGTAACTTTTGTGATCAGGAATGATAGCTATAATGAAAATGATGGTTAACTTTCCAAACACTCCCAATCACAGTTCTTCCCAATTCATCAAGAAATTGTAGCCTATGTCTGTTACTTCTATTCATAGAAATAAGAGAGCCCAGCTCATAACGCTTTGCATAGACCTGTAAATTAAGGAGGTTTTGGAATGCCAAATTCAGGGACATATTATGAGCCTTTCTAATTGAAGAAGTTAATTGCCATTTATACAGGGTTCAGAGGACAAACTATGGGTCTCTGTGGATTAACTGCTTGTTGTATTATCTAATGCACATTGCCCTAGATTCCCCACCTCCCCAGCAGAGCTCTTTAAAGTGTGACTAATCACAAATCTTAAGAGTAACCCTGCTAGCCTGGAAAAAATGGTTCTGCAAATTGGATCCTTCAGTTTCTACCTTTCCTGAAACATCCATTATTATATGACCCGAATAAGCTTCTGCAATTTAAGGGCAATGAAGTAGATGCTCAGATTTAAGGGCTTATGTGCATTCAGAATTTATTGCCTTCCTCACCCTCCTTCTTCTTTTGTCTATACGCCTATCTACTACCAGGGGTTAGTAAACTTTTTCAGCAGGGGGCCGGTCCACTGTGCCTCAGACCTTGTGGGGGGCCGGATTATATTTTGAAAAGAAAAAAAAGAACGAATTCCTATGCCCCACAAATAACCCAGAGATGCATTTTAAATAAAAGGACACATTCTACTCATGTAAAAACATGCTGATTCCAGCACCGTTTGTGGGTCGGATTTAGAAGGCGATTGGACCTGATCCAGCCCATGGGCCTCAGTTTGCCTACCCATGGACTAACTCCTTAGTTTGTTGCAGGGTGGATAAAAATCAATGATTTTTTTAAAAAATTGGTGGCATTCTCTAGTGTTTGCATTTGTGTGTTTTGCGTGTGTGTGTGTTTAAAGTAATAGGGGGCTTGCTGATCGGAAGGTTGGCGGTTCGAATCCCCGCGACAGGGTGAGCTCCCGTTGCTCGGTCCCTGCTCCTGCCAACCTAGCAGTCCGAAAGCATGTCAAAGTGCAAGTAGATAAATAGGTACCGCTCCGGTGGGAAGGTAAACGGCATTTCCGTGCGCTGCTCTGGTTTTGCCAGAAGCAGCTTAGTCATGCTAGCCACATGACCTGGAAAAACTGTCTGCGGACAAACGTCATCTCCCTCGGCCAGTAAAACGATATGAGCGCCACAACCCCAGAGCCGTTCGTGACTGGACTTAACTGTCAGGGGTCCTTTACCTTTTTATTTAAAATAATCAACCTGCTAGGGTGGAGGATTTCTTTCTCAAATGCGGAAATGTTCCTAAAACGACACAGAATATTTTACGGTTGGGAAAACTCCGGTCTTCCCTTTTCAGTTTGCAGGTATTTTAAAACATTTTAATGTTTTGCAAATTCAGCAAATTCAGTTATTCCAGTTTACTTGTCCTGTGACCTCTTTTGCCTGGTGAACATGGCATTTCAGTGTCCCAGAGGGGTAGCCACGCTGCAGCAAATGTGTAAGGTGCCACAAGACATTTTTCTAAGATGAAATGAGTTGTTGTGGCATATGCTTTCATGGAATACTGCCCACTTCGTCAGAAGCATGAAGTCTTATCTGCAGCTGGCAGGTTTTATATAAATATATCTATGTATGATGCTTAAAAATTGTAAACAGTGTGGCCAGAAGACCATGAAATGCAAAGCTCAGTTGTGCACAAGATAAGCACAGTGACCATTCTCCAGTGATTTCATGCTGTCTCCTTTTCAAGCTCTGTAGCAGAATTTATCAGTAAGTTTAATTCTATTTGTTTAGAACTTGTCTGAGGCCAAGGTTTCTGTCTCTCATACACACTGCATATGTTAAATTAGCAAAGCTCTCGTTGCATCACGCCTCTTCCTGTTTGGTGCAGTGAATCGATCTTGTGAGATTGCAGCTTCTTCCGTGGTGGAATATGCTCCAAAACTAACAACTTTTGAGGTTGCTGGAAGTGCATGATCTGGTCATGCGCAACAGCACTTGTAACACGAGACCTGTTACTGACCTTGTGGGCATCTTCCACCTCGAAATTCAGCTATGTCCATCAAGTATAAAGTGGCAGGAAAGACGATGGGAATAGCCTTCAAAGTGCATCTGCTTTATGATGCCACCAAACATTCTGTAAGTAGGAAACTAATAAAATATCATTGACTTCTCTTGGCAGCTCTCAATAGAAGCAATTTGGCTCGCATCCCCTTGGTTTTGTTCTTGGTGGATTGAGTTTTGCAGCAGGAAAAACCCTGATTGAAAGGAAAGAGGATATTTGTGTGCTGTCTTGTAGTTTATATACACTGTCGTGACTCTTCTTTTTCTGCTGCTGCTGTTCCAGAAATTGCATTATAATTGTATTTCTATAATTGGTTTGATTTTATGCTCTACAGATATTATGCTATGTAGTGAAATATGTTGTATATGTTGTGTATACCAAGGGATGTGGGTGGCGCTGTGAACTAAACCACTGAGCCTCTTGGGCTTGCCAATCAGAAGGTTGGCGGTTCAAATCCACACAATGGGGTGAGCTCCCATTGCTCTGTCCCAGCTCCTGCCTACCTAGCAGTTTGAAAGCACACCAGTGCAAGTAGATAAATAGATCCCTCTGTGGCGGGAAGGTAAACGGCGTTTCCGTGCGCTCTGCTTTCCGTCACCGTGTTCCGTTGCACCAGAAGTGGTTTAGTCATGCTGGCCACATGACCCAGAAAGCTGGCTGTGGACAAACACCGGCGGCTCTCTCGGCCTGAAAGCGAGATGAGTGCCACAACCTCATAGTCGCCTTTGACTGGACTTAACCTACAAGGTTTTTACCTTGTATATTGTAAATTTTCCCTTGGTCTTCTGCAGCGCTTGCAAAATTCCCCCATCTGGAGGTGCATGCCTCGGGAGCCTTAGATCAGGACTGTTTTCAGACACTAGCAACACATCTTGTAGGATTCTATAGACGATATGTTATCTGAACAATCAGAAAGAATTCCAGGAACCCAAAAGTCTTATGGAAAAATACAGTATGACTTTCGAGCCATCTGGCCCAAACTAGGCACTCCGTTTTGGCGACTGAAACCCTGGTTTAAGGAAACATTTGGCGCCTAGCTTTTATATCTTGAGTTTCTAACACTGGTTCTGATAATGGTGATGGTGAATTAGGGGACAGCTTAATGCAAATATTTTATAGGATGTTGTCATAAAGGTGGTTGTTATATCATAAGTGCATGTAAGTTTACAAACATTTCTTATACAGTGGTACCTCGGGTTACATACGCTTCAGGTTACAGACTCCGCTAACCCAGAAATACCTCTGGTTAAGAAATTTGCTTCAGGATGAGAACAGAAATCGTGATCTGGCGGCGCGGCGGCAGCGGGAGGCCCCATTAGCTAAAGTGGTGCTTCAGGTTAAGAACAGTTTTAGGTTAAGAACAGACCTCCGGAACAAATTAAGTACTTAACCCGAGGTACCACTGTACTGTAAAATGGCCTACCTTCCTTAACCATTGTTTATACAAGTTGGTTGAATTTGTATGTTGCTATACTGAAAAATGACGCGGGTGGCGCTGTGGGTAAAAGCCTCAGCGCCTAGGGCTTGCCGATCGAAAGGTTGGCGGTTCGAATCCCCGCGGCGGGGTGCGCTCCCGCTGCTCAGTCCCAGCGCCTGCCAACCTAGCAGTTCGAAAGCACCCCCGGGTGCAAGTAGATAAATAGGGACCGCTCCGGCGGGAAGGTAAACGGCGTTTCCGTGTGCTGCGCTGGCTCGCCAGATGCAGCTTTGTCACGCTGGCCATGTGACCCGGAAGTGTCTCCGGACAGCGCTGGCCCCTGGCCTCTTGAGTGAGATGGGCACACAACCCCAGAGTCTGTCAAGACTGGCCCGTACGGGCAGGGGTACCTTTACCTTTACCTTTATACTGAAAAATAATAATAAGGGACACAGGTGGCACTGTGGGTTAAACCACAGAGCCTAGGACTTGCTGATCAGAAGGTTGGCAGTTCGAATCCCTGCAATGGGGTGAGCTCCCATTGCTCGGTCCCTGCTCCTGCTCCTAGCAGTTCAAAAGCACGTCATGTGCAAGTAGATAAATAGGTACCGCTTTGGCGGGAAGGTAAATGGCATTTCTGTGCGTTGCTCTGGTTCGCCAGAAGCGGCTTAGTACCACTGTAGTTTGCTGCCATTCAGGTATGTATCCAGACTTTTCAACGTTGTACTCTAGGCTAGGGTGTTCCTGGAGGTTCCCTTCATATGACCTTGGAGGTTCCCATTTTCCAAACCGTCTTTAAACAGTGCAACATCAAATCCCCTGCTGGATTTTCTTAAGGGTGGTGATGTATCAGGAATTTTGTGGGATGAGAAGAGAGAGAGAGAGACTCCGGCAGACTCTGATATTTTTTCCTTTGGAAGAGAGGAAAGAATAGAGGAAAGTGGGAGGTTTTTTATTCTCCTGCAGATGGAGACTGCACATGTGGAAAGGAGTTTGAACTGAGCACAGGAAAGAAGCCATAATGAGAGGCAAATCTGGTCATGTGGCTTGTGAGGTGGCAAAATGATAAAATAATGCTTGGGAGAGACTAGTTGAAACAATCTGATGCCCCTTCAGACTTTCTGGAATCCATCCAGCATTTGTGGCAAGCATGTGTTATGCTTAAAAAAAAACCCCCAAACACCCACACACAGCCCCCATCATGAGAATTCATTTCTTAAAAATGAATTTCATGAGGTCTTTACCATGCTAAGAGAGAGAGAGATTATTATCATTCTTGGCAAGGCCTTGCTCTTACATAGTTGCTCTTTTACAACCTATAGCCAAATATTGTTCCTATTTCCCTTTCTGCCTTTCCAGAAAGATTTGCTAAATAAGCCAGCATGTTGCAAGGAGAGTTGCCGGTGGCTGTCTCTCCTCGCTTAATGGTTTTAACCTCAGTAGATTTAATCCTGGAATAAGTTAAGTGGGAACACTACACAAGGCTATGCAATAGTGCGGTACAGTCATACCTCGGGTTATAGACGCTTCAAGTTGCGCGTTTTCGGGTTGTGCACTGCGCCGAACCCAGAAGAACCGGAACGGGTTACTTCCGGGTTTCGCCACTCGCGAAGAAGTGCTAAATAGGGCTTTGCGCATGTGCAGATGCGCCGGATCGCAACTCGTGAGTGCACAGTCACGGTGCTGCGGGTTGCGAACGTGCCTCTCGCACGGATCAGGTTCGCAACCCGAGCGTCCCCTTCTCTGTCCAGAAAGAAGTTCTGGAGAGCTGTTTTTACTAGTTTTCTTGAGGTTGGGGGGGAATGGGTGGGCTGGGGGCGTGATCATTACATGCTTGGGGGGCATTTAGAATGGTGTAAAGGATTTGGAACAGTATAATGATGTTCAAATGTACAGATTTAGAAGGAATACCACAGTAAGCATTGGTGACTATGTTATTCCATCAATGCAGGATGCCATAATGGTTGGAAATGTTTTCCAAAGCCTCATTACACATCAAAGAGGTTCAGTCCCAGTGCAGGTTTTATTAGGACTTCAGGTCTAAAACTGAACTACCGTATTAATTGCTCTATAAGACTCACTTTTTCCCTCCTAAAAAGTAAGGGGAAATGTGTGTGCGTCTTATAGAGCGAAAAATACGGTAGTACCTTACTTCAGTTTTCCGTACAAAGCATATGCGTCTTTCACGACAGAGGTATCAAAGAAAAATGTGACTCCACTTTAAAAGGGTAAAGGGACCCCTGAACATTAGGTCCAGTCATGGCCGACTCTGGGGTTGCGGTGCTCATCTCGCTTTATTGGCCAAGGGAGCTGGCGTACAGCTTCCGGGTCATGTGGCCAGCATGACTAAGCCGCTTCTGGCGAACCAGAGCAGCACACGGAAACACCGTTTACCTTCCCGCCAGAGCGGTACCTATTTATCTACTTGCACTTTGACATGCTTTCGAACTGCTAGGTGGGCAGGAGCAGGGACTGAGCAACGGGAGCTCACCCCGTCGCGGGGATTTGAACCGCCAGCCTTCTGATCAGCAAGTCCTAGGCTCTGTGGTTTACCCCACAGCGTCATCCGCGTCCCTCCCTGTACTTCCATTAAAAACACACAGCACAGCAGCTTTGGTTTTTTATTAGGTGATCGGGCTGTGCGTGACTTTCCTCATTTTCTATTTCTATGTCAAACACAGCCAGTACAAAATGAATTCATTTTTCTTTCTCCACTTACTTGGGCACCACTTACAGGAAAGTCAGATATATTACCTGCAGGCTGGATAGCCAGAGTACAGCTGGAAGGTCACTCCCAGCAATTTCAGTTGCTCTCATTAACACAAGGCCCCACCTTTGTGAGAAGAGGATCTCAAAGAAAGAAGGCAAGATCTAGCTTTGGTGTTAACACTATTGTTTATGAATTTGGAAGCAAATTACTATGCAAAGTCCCGGCTATTTTTATAATCATTTTCAGTCTTGAATCCAGTTTTCTGTGAGGCATAAAATAAACCATACATTCTGATATGGAGGTGACTTCTGGGTTCTTTTAAACATGCCGTCTGAATCCATAAATATTCTTCATCCAAACACAGAGGTGACATTTCTATCAGGAATATCTTGCCAGTATATTACTTCATCACTCAGGGTTTTTTTCCCCAAATAAGGAGAAGGTAACTGCTCCTGGAAAGAATTTAATCAGTCCTTAATGCACATCTTGGGCATACTGCTTAAAGTAGTAGAAAGAGCCTTCACTTCTCCCTCTCTGCTTCCCTAATCATCTTAAATTAAAAGGCCCTGAAAATGAAAGTGTCTGAGCAATAAACCAAATTAGAAGTTTACTTTCCCTCTTATGTTTGCAAAACGTATTGACAATTTGAACTAGGTTCATGTTGACGTACCACAAATGGCTTGCTAGGCTGTCATGCCAAAGCTGTAGGATCTACAGAAGGTGATTTTGCCCCTTAAAACCATTTTGGCTCATTCTCTCTGTAAATATCATCAGAACATTTCTTGAGCACTGCGGCTTAGTCATGCTGGCCACATGACCCGGAAGCTGTACGCCGGCTCCCTCGGCCAATAAAGCGAGATGAGTGCCGCAACCCCAGAGTCGGCCACGACTGGACCTAATGGTCAGGGGTCCCTTTACCTTTACTGTGGGTGGTGCTGTGGTCTAAACCACTGAGCTTAGGGCTTGCCGATCAGAAGGTTGGTGGTTCGAATCCCCGCGACGAGGTGAGCTCCCGTTGTTCGGTCCCAGCTCCTGCCCACCTAGCAGTTCGAAAGCACGTCAAAGTGCAAGTAGATAAATAGGTACCACTCTGGTGGGAAGGTAAACAGCATTTCCATGCGCTGCTCTGGTTCGCCAGACGTGGCTTAGTCATGCTGGCCACATGACCCGGAAGCTGTCTGCGGACAAATGCCGGCTCCCTCGGCCTATAGATTGAGATGAGCACACAACCCCAGAGTCATCTGTGACTGGAGCTAACGGTCAGGGGTACCTTTACCTTTACTGTGGGTGAACAAGGGAAAGGAAGGCCTCTGAATGGTGTGGGCCCTCTTTGGTTTTAGGGCTTTGGCCTTCTATAAGGTTCCCTTTCCCCAACTTTTATTTTATTTTTGCAACATAGAAGACTAGCCACATAAGCCTAGTGACGGTTATACCTCCGGAGTGATGGGCTCATCCTATTACAAGGGCACACATGGCTGTGAAGTTACAGAGAAGACCCTGGAACTGCAAAATAGGTTAATCAGGAGAGAATGCATATGTAATTTAAGCTGGGGAAGTTAGCAGGTGCACTGAGAAGTAGGAATTTAAAACATCAGTCCTCTCCTTGTACCAAGATTCCAGTATAAATCCCCGCAGTAAATATATTCTCTCCTTTTTATAGCAAAACACCCACTGCCAATGGTAATAAGTAAATGCTCACTGGGAAGGCGAGACTCAGGAAGAGCAGAAAATAGCAGCTAATATAAACGCTTGCAGTGGAGTCTGTTGCTAGTCATGCAGCTCACACATTCATCATGGACTGCCTTTGGATGATGTTCCATTTGAATGCATTTTAAGGATTAGTGACCTATTCCCCCCCCAAACAATTAGTGGTGATGGAACTAGGGAGGTATGTGGGATTTCCCCATCCAACTCTGCCAACAATCTGGCTTGTATCATCTATGACCCATTACGTTGAATACTGCCCTACCAACAACGTATTGTGGACCTGCTATAGTCTTGACAACCCCATTGAGGTCCTCTGTTAATACATAGCTGTCAACCATCCCTTATTTGGCAGGAAAGTCCCTTATCCCAGCGCTGTGTCCTGCTGCTGTCCCTTATTGATGATGTCCCTTAAATTTCCCGGGTTTCAAAGGAAGCAGCTCCTCTCCCTTCCTCTCTGCCTGCCGGCTAGGGAGGAGGGAGGCTCCAACTGTGTTGCTTGGCTGTGTTGCTCACCCAATAAGGAGCCTAAGAACGACTGGGGGGGGGTGGAGCTTGCATGCCTTGCACCGATCAAATTGGCTGCATTGCCTGGGGATTCGCTTTTGCTCAGCGCTTCCCAGCGGAGAGGTGACGGTGGTTTTCCTTGCTGCATTCCCTTTGCTGGGTTGCTGTGCTGTGGGAACCACCGCTTGAGGCTTCGTTTGGCTACTGGCTGGGCTTCCTGCCTTTGGCTCGGAGGGGCTCAGAAGTTGAACTGGAAAATCCCTTATTTTGGCTGCTGGTCCCTTATTTTCAAATCTGTAAGTTGACAGCTATTTGTTAATAGTCAGAGGCCTCTGTTTGGGTTGGTCGATCACAAGTTGTACAAGCTGGTGTTGCCTCCTGATCTGCAAGGCCTCTGCCTTCCTCCCTGAAGACCACCCCACACACTTCCTCGAACTAACCTTGTTTTTGCTAGAGCACAGGTCTTTCATTCCTTGTATGTGGTCACTAGACATCTCCATGGAGTTGCCTTTTATGTTAATACAAAAGGCTCATGCTGGTGTGATTTACAGAATTAGGTAGCCAGAACTGTGCAAACATTTCTGAAGGTTAAATGCAGGTACTCTGCCATCCATGCAGAACCATGAAATCAGTTTTACTGGTGATTGTTGATTATTTCAGGTATGGCAGGCAGGTGCAGCTATGACAATATATTGCTGTAGTGCATTAATCTTGGTTGCGACTGCATCCTTTCAAAAACTTGTAAATGTCTCTGACTGTATTCCTGAAACTTAGTATATAAAAGCTAAAAATAATGTGTATTATTTTTAACAGAATTCATGTACAGTGGTACCTCGGGTTAAGTACTTAATATGTTCCGGAGGCCCGTTCTTAACCTGAAACTGTTCTTAACCTGAAACACCACTTTAGCTAATGGGGCCTCCTGCTGCTGCCGCACCGCTGGAGCATGATTTCTGTTCTCATCCTGAAGCAAAGTTCTTAACCTGAGGTGCTATTTCTGGGTTAGCGGAGTCTGTAACCTGAAGCGTATGTAACCTGAAGCGTATGTAACTCGAGGTACCACTGTAGTTAATTCCCCACTGAGTATGTGTTCCTGCATTGATTCCCTTGTGACTGAGAAAATTAGGAAGTACGTGTTAAACCACATTGTGAGTAGTAGTTTTATCATAATCAGGGTTAGGAATATAAAGTTTTAATTAAAAACTCAGCATAACAGCTTAATAGGCATTACAGACTGTGAACGTCCTTATTTCACAAAAAGCTTACACATTTTGGGTATCAGATTGTGATTTGGGAACCACCGGTGGTCTGCAGTGTGTCTGTGGATTTGTGGTTGAAGGTGGGAATCAACCGTTGCATTAAATATCTAATGGTTTAATAATCAGTGTTTCTTCTCATGGAACTCTGGAAATTGTCCCTCTGTTAGGGGAATAGGTGTCCCTTAGAAACTCCCAGCACCCATAACAAACTGCAGCTCCCAGGATTCTCTGAAGGAAGCCATGTCTGCATAGCCTCCAACATTTCTCTGATGAAATTAGGGAAGTCCTATTCCATAATAATAATAATAATAATAATAATTTTATTTATACCCCACCCATCTGACTGGGTTGCCCCAGCCACTCTGGGCAGCTTCCAACACATATTAAAACATAAAAAAAATTAAACATAAAAGAACTTCCCTATGTAGGGCTGCCTTCAGATGTCTTCTAAAGGTAGCATTGTTACTTATCTCATTGGCTTGGAGATCGCATAACTCCATGTCCTCCAACATATCTCCAGTGAAAATAGGGATGTTTAAACCCGTCTGATAACTCCAGGAAGAGAGGGCTGTACACGCCACAATAAGGAGTGTATCTTTTGATTTAATTGTGATCCGTAGGTTATTTTTTTTAAGTCATTGTTTTTTTATATAGGTTGTAATTGTTTTACTGATGATTTGTTAATTGTTCTATAATATTTATGCTGCATTTGTGATGTCCTATCATGTTAATTATTGCTACTTATTGTTTTTAAGCCAGTTTGGGATTCATTTGAATGAAAAGCGGCGTAGAAATATAGTAAGACAAATCAGACAAATCAATTAAATGCATAGAAAACAAAAAAATGGACAATGGCTGACTTGAGCAGGTTAACATTTTTCATGTTGGAGCCTTTCTATAGACAAGGATGGGACGCGGGTGGCGCTGTGGGTTAAACCACAGAGCCTAGGGCTTGCCGATCAGAAGGTCGTCGGCGGTTCAAATCCCCATGACGGGGTGAGTTCCCGTTGCTCGGTCCCTGCTCCTGCCAACCTAGCAGTTCGAAAGCACGTCAAAGTGCAAGTAGATAAATAGGTACCGCTCCGGCGGGAAGGTAAACGGCATTTCTGCGCGCTGCTCTGGTTCTCCAGAAGTGGCTTAGTCATGCTGGCCACATGACCCAGAAGCTGTACGCCGGCTCCCTCGGCCAGTAAAGCGAGATGAGCGCTGCAACCCCAGAGTCGGCCAAGACTAGACCTAATGGTCAGGGGTCCCTTTACCTTTACTATAGACAAGGATAAGGATTGTGTTATAGGTGTTGTGTCCACAATTCATGAGGTGCTCAGCAATGAATGTTCTGGTGGGTGTGGGTGTGGGTGGGTGTGTAAGAGAGAGAGAGAGAGAGAGAGAGAGAGAGAGAGAGAGAGAGAGAGAAAGGTGTTTCATGTTCCATTGACCAGTATACACCTTGCCCAATTTAAGAGTTGACTTGGTGTGGTCAGGATGACATTTCACTGGGGCAAAAAGTGCAATGTGTCCCTTTAAATACTTGTCCTCTCTCTGTGGTTGTTGTGACCATGCTGTGTTTGACTCAGGGACCTGATTCAGACAAGTATTCCCCATTTGTGAAAAGGCTCCATCAGCCACCATACCAATTGGGGCTTTTACCCCTGTGCATATGGCTGTTGTGCCAGCATGGCCTCTACTACAAGGAAAGCTCAGATAAGTTGATAAAACCTTTCCTCCATTTTAACTCTGTTTGACAAGCTCTAATTACAAAGGGCTGCAGCGTATCATCAGCCGCACTTGGTGCAAATGCAAGATTGCGGAGGTTTGACGATCTGAGACAAGGCTTAGGTCTTGTGTGGGAAGAAGGAAAGGCACTCAGAAGTGCGAGATCCGGCGCTCAAAGTTTCTTGAGTTTCCTGAGGGTTTTTCTCTGAAATTTTGAGAAGACATCTCTACAAGGAGGTGGGGTGGGGGGTGTCAGGAATATTGTTAACAGCTGAGGGCAATAAGAGCACCAGTCCCCCTTTGCAGCTTGGACACAGGTTTCTGTACTACTTTTTAAGTTATTTACAATAGTGATGAATTGATTTCATGCGTTCGGTTTTGAATAACTAGAGGCCTTTAAGAGATAGAAGCAGGCAGAACGGTAGGATGGCAGCTTCTCATTGGCTGTATTTCTGTGCTGTAACACAGTACAGTGGTACCTCGGGTTAAGTACTTAATTCGTTCCGGAGGTCCGTACTTAACCTGAAACTGTTCTTAACCTGAAGCGCCACTTTAGCTAATGGGGCCTCCTCCTGCTGCTGCCGCGCCGCCGGACACAATTTCTGTTCTCATCCTGAAGCAAAGTTCTTAACCTGAAGCAATATTTCTGGGTTAGCGGAGTCTGTAACCTGAAGCGTATGTAACCTGAAGCGTATGTAACCCGAGGTACCACTGTATAGCCATTGACTATGGATTGAATACATTTCCATATTGAACATTTTGCATACAGGCACACCTCATGTTGTGTTAGGTTCATGTTGCGTCTTTTTGCCTTGCGAATGCGGCAAACCCAGAAGTGTATACTTCCAGGTTTCGCTGTGCATGTGTGCACAGAAGTGCTGTATTGTGTCACGCATGTGCGCAGAAGCAGCGCTCTAGTTACGGACTTTGCAGGGTGCGAATGGCACCCCAGAACGGATCAAGTCCATAACTAGAGGTACCACTGTGTTTATGTTCATCCAGAAGGTAAAATGAATGTGTATACAGTCATACCTCGGAAGTTGAACGCCTTGTGAGTCGAACATTTTCGCTCCCGAACACCGCAAACCCAGAAGTGAGTGTTCCAGTTTTCAAACGTTCTTTGGAACCCAAACATCCAACGCAGGTTCTGATTGGCTGCAGGAGCTTCCCGCAGCGAATCGGAAGCCACGCCTTGGTTTCCGAACATTTTGGAAGTCGAACGGATTTTGCAGAACAGATGTGTTCGACTTCCGAGGTGCGACTGTATTGCTAGGTCCTGGGGGAGAACGAGCAGGATTGGAACCCCGCTGTGTAAAAATGTAACAGTGACTGCACAAGATCCCCCCAAGAGAATACCGTACCTTTCCCTCTATAAGACGCACCAGACCACAAGACGCACCTAGTTTTTGGAGGAGGAAAACAAGAAAAAAAATATTCTGAATCTCAGAAGCCAGAACAGCAAGAGGGATCGCTGTGCAGTGAAAGCAGCAATCCCTCTTGCTGTTCTGGCTTTTGGGATAGCTGGGAAGCCTGCATTCACTCCATAAGACGCACACACATTTCCCCTTACTTTTTAGGAGGGAAAAAGTGAGTCTTATAGAGCAAAAAATACAGTAACTTTGCTGCAGTTCACGAATAACCCAGAGCCAGCTGGTGAGCTTTTCGATGTATATTTTCTATAACGTTGCTTGAAACTTTTGCTAGGAGTGGAATGGCGGAGAAAAGACAGAATAGGATTTCCAGTCTCAGCTGAACACCAGCGCAACTCTTTTTCAGGGATCTGTTTGTGCTGAGTACATCTGATCCCTGCAGTGTATATGGCCAGAGGTTTCGTGGGGAGCTGTGAAGGTCTCCTGCCTGGAGGTGATTGCAAGCTGGGCAGCTTGCAAGGTGGTGGTTTCCTGGTTGCAGGGTTGAGGCGTCCTGGGATGAAAAGTTACTACTTCCGTGGCTAAATTAGATGTGGCACTAAATGCCTGGCTGCCCCTGAAAATGGCATCTGTTTTTTCTTTCCCCTCAGTAACATCTGGTAGAACTGACCCAATGCCTGGTATGAGGCTGCTAGTAGTGTTATTGCAAAGAGCTTAAGTTTACAACGCTGTGCTGGAGTCATGCGAGTCTACAACGCACATGAGCTGTAGTATTGTTTATAATTTCTCTATGGCTTTGCGGTGCCCAAAGTGTGTGAACACATCTTATTTAATGACTTAGGTCTGCATGAGGACCAGGCGGCTTAATGGGCAAATAAAGAGATTAGTCTTGACATATCTCATTAAGCTGTGGTGCACGCATTCTTGGTGTGAAAGAAAACTGTCCACTTGCAAAATAATCTCTACATTTGAATCTTGTTAGAACTGGTGTTCTTTATGACTCCCCTCTCCCCTCTCATTGAATGTAGGGCAAATTGACACCAGGTGTTCTCAGAGATGGTATAAGATTGGTTTTACGGCATGAGTCCAGTGCAGAATTATGCCTTGAAAGGTTTTTAATAAAAGCTCAGTTATGTGTTGCTGCTTTCCATTCAATTACTTTTTCTCCCCCCCCCCCCCAAGCTAAGATTTGAACCCCAAATGCTTTCCTCCACAAAATGACTAGTTACGGCTAGTCCAAGACATTTTGGTGCCTGAGGCAGAGATCTGGATGGTGCCTTCCCCCATCCCATGTGCAAAGCCAACTACATTGGCAGTTGCTTCAATGCTGGTGATGGCACAGTGGCCTCTACTGTACAAGAGGGCAGCAATGTAGCTGAGGGGACACAAGGCACACTGCCCAATACTGCTCTGTCTGCCCCCTATCTGTCTGCCTAAGGAAGCAGCTTCTCTCTGCCTAATGATAGGGCCGGCCTTGCGTTTGCATTCTTCTTTATTTGTGTTTTGGGTTTGCCAGTGAAGGGAGGGGAGAGAGACTCAATTCTCAGTACAGTGGTACCTCGGGTTAAGAACTTAATTCGTTCTGGAGGTCCGTTCTTAACCTAAAGCTGTTCTTAACCTGAGGTACCACTTTAGCTAATGGGGTCTCCCGCTGCCGTTGCACAATTTCTGTTCTCATCCTGAAGCAAAGTTCTTAACCCGAGGTACTATTTCTGGTTAGCAGAGTCTGTAACCTGAAACGTCTGTAACCCGAGGTACTACTGTAGATTCCGTTGAGTTGTAAATGGGCTGCAGGTGGCTGGCAAGATAGAGGAACTTGTCCTTCTTCCAGAAAACTGAGGTCATCAGGGTCAGGTTATACCCCTCCAAAATGGTGCCCCGGAGTACTCTTATTTGCTTTCTCTCATTTTCTCCTTTGGGGAAAGATAAAGCACAACATTTAGCAATACAAAATTTATTATACGTTCCCCCACATGCACCAGTTGCGATGGGTCTTAGTGGGTGTCCTTGACCCATGTGTTAAGGGTGTTTTGCTAATTAAGGAATAGCTGTCATTGGGGAATGCTGAAAATGAGTAGGACGGCTGGATGCAGAAGCTATCGGTGAGAGATCTTCCTGTGTTGCTGGTGCTTGGGGCTGCATTAACAGGTTTTTGCCATTGTAGTTTTTCTTGTGGGTTTAGGTGCTGAATGTTCCTCGTTCTATCAGAGCCCTGATGTAAAAATTGGGCTTTTGCTTTTGCTGCCTAACTCCCTATGGGCCTCTTGAGTCCCCTAAGTCCATGATTGGTCAGAGAAGAATGGATGGAGGCAGGATCCAGTTGAAAGTAAGAAAGATATTTATTTTTCTGTTGCATTGCAACAGAGTTCCCTCCCCTCCTTCAAAGGAGGGAGCGACCCTGAACAAAAGTGTGTAGGAACCTTTAAAGACTTTTAACACTGCCCAACCCCCTTAGTCAAAGACCACCCCAAAAGCATCATACATACATCATAGGAGTTGGTCTACAGCAGAAACCTGATAATGCTCACTAATTTCATTACCTGGGCAGCCTGGCCATTCTTTTACGATGGTTAATACTTTTGTTCCTGAATCCAGGTCACAGGCTCACTTTATTCATACACAAATATGCCCTTAAGACAGGATTGGTAAGCAAAAAGACAATGGGAAGGTTTTCCCCATTTGCCTTCCTTACTCCAGAGGAATATTTGAGGTCATTGGGAGAGCTGAAATGGCTTCAGGATTGCTCTCCTGTACTATTTCAGACCTATGGTTTATATCATGGGTAGGCAAACTAAGGCCTGGGGGCCGGATTTGGCCCAGTCGCCTTCTAAATCCAGCCCGTGGACACCCCAGGAATCAGTGTGTTTTTACATGAGTAGAATGTGTGCTTTTATTTAAAATGCATCTCTGCGTTATTTGTGGGGCATAGGAATTCGTTCATCCCCCCCCCAAAAAAATAGTTCGGCCCCCCACAAGGTCTGAGGGACAGTGGACCGGCCCCTTGCTGAAAAAGTTTGCTGACGCCTGGTTTATATATTTAGATATGTGTGCATTTATGAATTTTTATTCTATATTTGAGACCTTAAAATTCTTATAACGGCCCCAAGTAAATAGCGGAACTGTGTTGCAAGATCACACTTGCACCTGTTGCTCACAAATTTGATCTCAGAGGCAAACATTCTCCATGATGTCTGTAGCACAAAGCATGGAAAGCTGGTTGGCTGGAGACTTGCTAGTCTTTTTAATGCCCTTTGCAACTCTGAGGAAGAAGTGGGGAGGGAGGAGAGTCAGCTTCACCACAGAGACGGCAGGTGACCCTCACCACGTATGGCTTAACAGAGCAACCATGTAGGATATTTTAAAATTATAGCTATACGTCAGCCGGGTGCTTCCTGGGTGTGCTGTTCTTAAAATCACATTGCACCCATTTGCTATTAAATTTCAAAATCAAAAGCCTGTCGAAGAGGTTTATAGGGTGTTGTAGTCTTCTTACAAGGGATGCGGGTGGCGCTGTGGGTTAAACCACAGAGCCTAGGACTTGCTGATCAGAAGGTCGGTGGTTCGAATCCCTGCGACAGGGTGAGCTCCCGTTGCTCGGTCCCTGCTCCTGCCAACCTAGCAGCTCAAAAGCACGTCAAACTGCAAGTAGATAAATAGGTACTGCTCCGGCGGGAATGTAAACGGCGTTTCCATGCGCTGCTCTGGTTCGCCAGAAGCAGCTTAGTCATGCTGGCTACATGACCCAGAAGCTGTACGCTGGCTCCCTCGGCCAATAAAGCGAGATGAGCGCCGCAACCCCAGAGTCATCCACAACTGGACCTAATGGTCAGGGGTTCATTTACCTTTTATAGTCTTCTTACAATCAGGTCAATGGGTGGGTTCCTCAAGTGGGGGCACCAAACCTTTAAAGCACATGGCTCCCACAAAGAATCTTGGAAACTGTAGTTTACCTCTCACAGAGCTACAACTCCCAGCACCCTGAGCAAACCATAGTTCCCAGGATTCTGTGCAGGAAGTCGTCTGCTTTCAGTGTAAGGCGTTCGCTGTCCCCAGTTTACATTTCCATGACTCCTGTGAGTAAGACACTAGTAGGACACTTCAAAATGGCTGCCGTACATTAACTTTTGACGGGAGCCGATTGTTGAGTTTTCTGGAGTTCTGACAACTGAGCTCAAGGCCTGTGTACGTTAAACTTACGATAAATCTCTCCACTTCTATTCATTTCCTGCCTAAATGTGCTATACTTAAGGAATAAGCAGAAACTGTATTCTCCCAAATTGCTGCCATTTGGAGATTGGGATAAGTAGTCAATAATAATAATAATAATAATAATAATAATAATAATATAGCTGCTTTAATGCTTCAGTAAGTCTTGGAGTATCGGAGTACTATAATATATCCAAAACAATGGGAGAAATTGGAAGGATCTCAAAAGAGAAGATAGATAGGGACTGGAAGGTGTTTAAAAGATACTTGCAAAACCATATCGAAAAACCAGAACTCCTGTTAGAATGAACAAGTTCCGTTTCAAATACTGAAATATTAAATAAGATGGATAACAATGTGTAACAGAAAAAGAAGTATGAAATTAGGTTAAAGGTGTGTGAAAGAAAGCAATAGAAGTGGGAAGAATTTGCAATTGAGTAGATTGGAAGTCAAACACCAAGGTGGGGTGAGGGGTGGTGGATGGTGATGGGAAAATGAATTATTCGTGGGATTGAGTGTAGGTATGTTTGAACACTTTTAAGTATTGTATGACATGTATGTTTGTATGTGCGTATATTTGTAATATATGTGTATTAAAAATCTTTTTTAAGTAATAAAAAAAAGGAAAAAAAATGCTTCAGTAAGTCTTTCTCCGCCTCTGCACATGCATTTTAAACATGGACTGGTGGTTGGTTTTTTGAGGGTTTTTTTTTTAAAAAAAATACCACTACTGAGAGAAAAGCCATACATATGGCATTAGTGTAAAACTAAAATGCTCAGCTTGTAGTCTTTAGTTAGAGAAAACCTCATTGCGTTAATTTCCTGTTATCACTGAACTAAGCAGAGAAGAGTGAAGCATCGGTTCCTAGTTTCCGGAGTTGAAACATTCTGAGAGAACCATATGTGCCAAATATCTGTGGCCTGGCTTTTAAAAATGTCTGTCAGGTTGCTGCTCAGCGCAGTAGATAAAGGGAAAAAAATATAGGGAGTTTAAAAAGAAATTACAGAGAGGAGTGGGCGTTGAGACTTCTTTGGGGAGCGCGGCTTCCAAGAAAAATGAACTTGTCTTATTCACGACAGGATAATTCCCTTCAATATTATTGACAGCTCTTCTAGACTTTGAGATTTGTTTGCTTTACAGATAACATGTTACTGGGATTTATGTTTTTTAACTTCTCCATTCTTGGCACTAATCTCAAATTGCAATCATTATTTGCTTCCATTTATAGCCCACCTTGTGATCAATATTCCAGACTGGTATGAGAAAGAAAAAGCAGAATAAAATTATTGAGATTGAAAGGAAGGTCAAAACTGTGCCTCTTTTGTAGGAGGAGGAACAGATAACCACAAAGTAACTCACTAAGATACGGGACGCGGGTGGCGCTGTGGGTAAAACCTCAGCGCCTAGGGCTTGCCGATCGCATGGTCGGCGGTTTGAATCCCCGCGGCGGAGTGAGCTCCCGTCGTTCGGTCCCAGCTCCTGCCCACCTAGCAGTTCGAAAGCACCCCTAAGTGCAAGTAGATAAATAGGTACCGCCTTATAGCGGGAAGGTAAACGGCGTTTCCGTGCACTGCGCTGGTACCGGCTTGCCAGAGCAGCTTCGTCACGCTAGCCACGTGACCCGGAAGTGTCTGCGGACAGCGCTGGATGGGCGCACAACCCCAGAGTCGGACACGACTGGCCCGTACGGGTAGGGGTACCTTTACCTTAACTCACTAAGATAACAGTTGAACTGGGATCTCAATCTACCTTTCCCAAGTTTAGCGCTTTACCCAATGAAGTAAATATACATTTTCTGTATCTAAGATATGTAGTCTACTGTTCTCTATTTATTGGGAAAATAGTGTGTGATCTCCCTCTCTCTCAGTATATAGAGATCTCTATATAGATATAACTTTAATGAATAATAATAACAATCAGTGCTATTTTTATTGAAAAAGAGGTGCTGGAATTCACCGTGAACACCTCCCTTGTACTCTTATAATGGCAATGGCGCCCAACTGAGAGGTGCCAGAACTGAGTTCTGTCGAGTTCCGGCTGAAAAAAGTCATAATAATAATAATAATAATAATAAAATTTTGCTCTATAAGACTCACTTTTTCCCTCCTAAAAAGTAAGGGGAAATGTGTGTGCATCTTATGGAGCGAATGCAGGCTGCGCAGCTATCCCAGAAGCCAGAACAGCAAGAGGGATTGCAGGTTTCACTGCGCAGCGATCCCTCTTGCTGTTCAGGCTTCTGAGATTCAGAATATTTTTTTGCTTGTTTTCCTCCTTCAAAAACTAGGTGCGTCTTGTGATCTGGTGCGTCTTATAGAGCGAAAAATAAGGGTACATTATATCCAAGATTCAGTAGGCTTACAATAAATGATAAGCCCCTAGATAATGTGTTCCTCATGTTCTTGTTCATCTTGATATAATTGGCAATTTAATTGAATACCATAGGGTCGTGTCAGAAGTGGTACAAGATATATTCCCTTTTCTTCTCCCTGTGCCCTCTTGAAAAGACTGGATGTTTGCAGAAATTGTCTTTGCTCATTTCTTCGGGGGGGGGGGGGGGTTTGGAAGGACTTGGAATGGGGAGTAGGAATAGGAGATCCCCTTGGCAAAAGTGCTGCTCTGGCCGGCTGCAACCCATAGTTATTATTACTGTGGAAAAGGAAACAGGATGGAGTTGGCAGCAGGAGCACGCCATTAATGGAAAGGAGCGAAAGTGGCTGAAATGGTCTGGGATTTCCTGCCCCAGTAAATGAATAAAACCTCCGAAACAGCGTCCCGTATTCCCGATTCGTGTAAACGAATCTCGCCTGAGTTTGCAGATTTCGTTGTGGGGTTGGGGGAAAACCGCTCGCGACTTAGAGCAACGCATTTTTATAACAACAGGAAGCCCAGGATTAGGGAAGTTAAAGCCTTTTTTTGCCATCGGTCCTATTTCTCAAGAGACTTTCTCAGCCGACATGCTTTTAAACCCAGCAGATGAAAGCCAACTTGACCACAGGGGGATTTCAGTGCAAACGGGCCTTGCAGAGGAGATTTCTTATGCCTTCAGACTGTTGCTGCCTCTCCTGCATCTGGCAAAGCAAGTGGAAAATGTTCTTGTTGGCTTTTAGTGGGTCACTAGAGAGCAAAATGTTTACATCCTACCCTTTAAAGAGAGGAGGTGGAGGGGAGAGAGAGAGACAGAGAGGTTTCCAGATCGTGTTAATAGACGCAACACAATGCACTTTAGTTAACTGCAATAGTCTGCACTTGTGAAGAAGGCAAGATTGATGTGATGTGATGTGTATCACAACTCTCTTATTCACGTCAACTTGCCTTTCCTTTAAACTCTCCGTACCATCCAAAGTTTTACAGAGACACTTTCAAGGATCCATTACCTAAGCACCCCTCCTCATCTTTAGCTCCTGAAAATTGTGCATTGCATTCATTTTCTCCCTTGGCTTCTGAATCAGAGTGTTTTGGCAAACTAAACTGTTAGGGTTTATTTATTTATATTGATTAAACTTATTAAGACAGGAGTGCCTGGCATGCTCTGGTTCATGGGGTCACAAAGAGTCGGACACTACTAAACGACTTAACAACACAAAACTTATTAGTTCACAGGTCACCCGAAGCTTTCCAAGCAGCTTGCGTTATAGAAAAATACACAACAAATGCAAAAAGGAGGGGAATCCTATAATACATTAACATTTCAGACATCCTGCAACTTAGGGTTCTAGCTACTGCTAGGCCAAGTCGGAATAGGCCTATTGAAATCACTGGGCATGACTAATTTAGCCCTATTAATTTCAGTGGGTCTACTCAATGAGTAGGGCTTAGTTGGCTACAACCCATTATCTTTTTTTCTTTTTAAACCTACAACATTCTCACAATGAACATGATTGTACATGACTACTTAGTAGAGATCAGATGTAGTCTAACCCCTGTGTAAGCTTTTTGCAAGCCAAGCAGGACGAATGATTAAAAAAACAGGTTTCTGGAGGGGTGTGTGTGTGTGTGTGTTTGTGTGTTTAAGTAAAAGTTTGGAAACTAGATTTTCATGCTACAGTGTCCTTTTATTTCCTTTTCCTTTTGGATTCTGTTGCTGTCATCCTTCGAAGCTCCTAATAAGGCTGGTAGCTTTAAAAGAGATTAGCAAGAGATTAACAGAGCTGGTGGCTTAAATAAAAAAGGGGGGTCGGGAAATCTTGTGAGGAAAGGCCAGCCAAAATGTCCAGTGAAACATTTTCCTGCTGAAGAAAAGTGTCAGTGAGAGGATAATGATTCGCAAGGCCAAAAGACTAGATATCTCAAGAAGGAGGAAAGCAGAGTGTTGTGTTGTTGTCATGGTCAAGATTGTTTATATTGTGTTTGCTGATAATACTTGGTGGATCATTCCCCAGCCTGGGAAATAAGAAATAGTGGGTGAGGAGAGGCCCTGAGTTTTACTCCTTAAAGTGCCTGGGCCATAAATGCTCTGCTTTTTCATTATCCAGCTGTCGGAAGAGCAGAATTGACATGGACCGCTTTTGGGGGTGGGCTTTGGCTGTGGGCTTTCCTGGTGACATTGGTAGATAGCCATTTTTTAAATTAAAAAAAAAATCCACAGTGCCTCAGGATGACCAGTGTTGCTTTGCTCTGGGGCATACTGGAAAATCCTAAGCAATTTAAAATGCTATGCGTAGTTACCCAGGGAAGGCTATGGGTAGACTCTGGATATTGGAGCCCCAGAGTGCTAGTTGTGGATGGTGAGGCCTGGCAAGGAAAGGGGCAAAATACAGGTTAAACAAGCTGGGCATGTTAGGTATAGTTAGCTCATTAATTTCCCAGGTAAACCTGGGTTGTATTTTAAGAAATAAATTGTACAGTTAAAGGTTCTCATGAGCCCCAAACCATGTATGGTGCCTCCAGCAATTTTCTTCTGGGGGCAGGGGGTGCTGTGTGTGTGTGTGTGTGAGAGAGAGATTTTCCCTGCTTGCAACTTCTCCCCTCAAAATCTCTCCATCCTCCCCTGAGCTGACATTTTGCTTCTGTAAGGTGGATAATGTTGTGGTGCAGATTTGAAGTAAAAAAAGAAGTTGGAGGTGGAAGGATTAAACGCCCCCTCCTTCCTCTTCCCCTTTTCTCTGTTCAGAATGACATCCTCCCAAAGCTGCTTAGTTCTGTTTTTGGTTACTGTACTGTACTTCGGATTCTAATTCATCTTGAATGCTTTATAAGTACCTGATTTTCACTGTGCTTTCTTGATAATTTCAATTTTGGCGTGTGAACCGCTTCAAGGTGTTCTCACAACCAAGTTGATATATAAATCATGTTAAATAAATCTATCTCTCTGTTGTTAAAAGTTTGGAATTAACTGCCCTAAAACATTTTCTTTGAATTCTCTGAGGTCCGCCGCCCCCACACTTACAGATTTTAGAATTGGAGATGATATTTGAAGAGTGGATCATAATTACATTTATTCCACTCCTTCGCCTATTGAACTACCATAAACTGTGGGAGAGGGTTGGAATTGCCATCATGAAAAAGAGTGAGTTGAAAATGGAATGGAAATTCATCTCTGCTCTTTTTCCTTTTCAGAAGTGGCACACACATTTCAAAAATGCCTATTTTCAGAACCCCACCCGCTTGGTTTGAGAAATGTAGGTCCGTCTTGTTGTCAAAACACACACAGCTCAGTTGTTGCAATTTTCTGTGGTAGAATAGTGGCCAGGTTCCAGGGGGGGAGAGTGCAGGAATTGGCCTCTGTCTCACCTGGAAACATTAGCAATCCTGAGGGCAGGAGTCTGGTTATACACAGAAAAATGGAAATGAGCCATTTTGAAGCCAAGCTTCTGGCCAAAATTAGCTCAGAAAGCCGAAGGGGAAAATCTGTATTTACTCAGTGTACACCTCTAGCATACTGAGCAACCTGACTGAAGATCTATAATGTTATTTATAGGGCTTCAAGACCTATTATTATGAGGTCTTATTATTAGACTTGCTCTTTAAGGGCTTAAAGACTTTTGTGTATGTGTAAAGGATGCGTCAGCAACTAAGCGAAGGCCCGCTATGAACATCATGCTCCCTGTTAGCCAATTTGTGGTTTTAGATTAGGGGGTCAGTGTTACTCCTGAAATGCAAGTGACATCTATTGCAAGTTAAGCGGTGAGATGAACAGTTACTAGCAGCTTGAGTAAATAACCAAGTTTTAACCAGACACCAAACTGAATAAGGTTATTGCCAAGCAAATATCAGATGGGAGGGCATTCCACAAGTGGGGTGCCATCACAGAGAAGGCCCTGTCCGGTGTCACCAAGTAATGTATAACACCCAAAGGTGGGACTTTAAGGAGGGACTCCCCAAAAGATTTCACGACACTTGGGTACCAAGGTGACTTCAGTGATCCACTATATTAGATGACTTTAATGATACATTTTACATCCCTGGGTAATACTGGCCAGATCTGATAGAATGGGGGAAGAGATTTGCCTGTTATGAAGTGTGTCTCAAGCATCAAATTATTTATTTTTTAAAAAGTGTAGCACAGCACTGATTGTCAGCTGATCATGGCTTCCCAAGCGCCAACCATCAGCTGATAGTTAGTGCTTGATGTCAAACGGCATACAGGTGAAACTCGGAAAATTAGAATATCGTGGAAAAGTTCATTTATTTCATAAATCGTAATTCGATTTAAAAGATGAAACTAATATATGAGATAGACTCATGACATGCAAAGCAAGATATGTCAAGCCTTTATTTGTTATAATTGTGATTATCATGGCATACAGCTGATGAAAAACCCAAATTAACAATTTCAGAAAATTAGAATATTAAATGAAATCAGCAAAACAAGGACTGCAAATAGAGCAATATTGGACCTCTGAGAAGTAGAAGCATGCATATGTACTCAGTACTTGGTTTGGGCCCCTTTTGCATCAATTCCTGCCTCAATGCGGCGTGGCATGGATGCTATCTGCCTGTGGCACTGCTGAGGTGTTATGGAAGCCCAGGAAGCTTCAATAGCAGCCTTCAGCTCTTCTGCATTGCTCGGTCTCATGTCTCTCATCTTTCTCTTGGCAATGCCCCATAGATTCTCTATGGGGTTCAGGTCAGGCGAGTTTGCTGGCCAATCAAGCACAGTACTCCCATGGGCATTGAACCAGGTTTTGGTACTTTTGGGAGTGTGGGCAGGTGCCAAAGTCCTGCTGGAAAATGAAATCAGTATCCCCATAAAGCTCGTCTGCGGAAGGAAGCATGAAGTGCTCCAAAATCTCCTGGTAGATGGCTGCATTGACCCTGGACTTAATGAAGCACAATGGAGCAACACCAGCTGATGACATGGCTCCCCAAATCTCTTTTCTGATGAGAACAGCTTTTGCATTTTCCGAGTTTCACCTGTAGGCAAAAATATGTTACCTGATGTCATTAGGGCAGGAGGTGAAATGGTATGTGGGTGGCTTTGCCCATGTGCCAGACTTGGTCCTCGGGGGTGAATGGAGATAAGGATCTGGCGCCCCAGCCCCAGCCAGTTGCCCACCTCTGCTTTATGATCATGCTTTTAAATAAGTTTAAAGGATGTTAAGAACCACGGATAGATCTCGCCTCTAAATATAGACTGAAAGGGGCAGCTTATGGTGAACTCTCGGAGCAGATGTTTCTTTCAGTCTCATCAGTAATATTTTCCAACTACTGAAGGACCAGCTGCTTAATTATTTCCTGCTTTAGCCATTCACACTATATCCTAGATTCCATGAATGCGACAGCAATGATGTCAGTTTCCCTAGCGCCCTTTCACTGCATAGAAACATATGAACATTGTGTGTGCGCACTTATGGTTGTAAGTGCTGTGCAAAGGCAAATGCTGCTTTTTCTCCGGGGACAGGCTATGGGTTCAAGTGCCCCCTTTCTCACTCCTGTGCAAAATCACCCTCTCTTCTCTGGCCTTTGTTAGCAGACAGCCAGGAGAATATGGTATTTAGAATGTGTATATTTTTAAAGTTGCAGAAGGATGTTGACCAGTTTTCAGAAATCTAGCAGGCAGTTATAAAGAACCATTGTTAGCAGCTGAGACAGTAGCGCATAGAGGGTTGTTGGTGTAAGTCAATCTTGGCCTGTTAGAGGGTTCAAGTTTGTTCACAAGACCATTTCCCCGAAGCCACCCAACCATCAGTTGATGTCACTTGCCATGTCTTGTTGTTTCCATTGATGAATTGTATGTTTTGCACTTTCATTATATATTTATTTTGTATTAATATGGTACAATGTTGCCCACTGCTTTTTGGGGAGGAAGTATTTGCACTAAAAAGCAGTATATACCGTATTTTCCATTCAATAAGACGCACTTGACCATAAGACTCACCTAGTTTTTAGAGGAGGAAAACAAGAAAAAAAATATTCTGAATCAAATGTTGTTGAAGAGGCTTTGCGATGCTATCCCTGAAGCCAGAACAGCAAGAGGGATTGCTGTGCAACAATCCCTCTTGCAGTTCTGGCTTCAGCGAAAGCAACACAAAGCCTCTTCAGTGCAGTGGGAGGAATGCTCCCGCTGCGCTGAAGAGGCTTCGCACAGCATTCGCTCCATAAGACGCACACACATTTCCCCTTACTTTTTAGGAGGGAAAAAGTGCGTCTTACAGAGTGAAAAATACGGTAAATAAACCAGGCCATATCAAAACCATGCCATCTGATGGGCGGAAGAGCAGCAGGAAACAGGGGTGTGTGGCCAAAGCAGCAGGATTTAATGCCCCCAATCCTCAACCGACCAGCGGGCAGTTGATTTAGATTTCAGGGCAGTCTAGTGTAAATACAGCATTTAACATGGCTGCAAATATCTTGGAGCGTGTAATGGGTTTGACATTAAATCATTCCCCCCTCTCTTATTTTTTGTCTCTTCTAGCCCCCGCTGGTCCAAGCAATTTTCAATGGTGATCCTGATGAGATACGTATGTTGATCTACAAAACAGAAGATGTCAATGCTCTGGTAAGTGACTGTGTCTAATCCCCCCACCCAAAAAACTTGTCTTAGGAGATTTGACCAGCAGAAATGCTGATTCATATTTTTTTTGAGGGGCAGAGGAACTTTGTCCTTCCTCTACCCAAAGCCTAGAGGCCTATTCTCAAGATTTGGGCCCCATCTTTAGTAAAGTACACTTGGGGTCGTTTTTATACCTTAATAGCTAATGGGACCAACAGTCAAGAAGGCGGTTTCTGCACATGCTGCAGAGAGAAGTGAGGGGCAGATGAGCCTCATCAATATGAGAAGGTAGCCTATCTAGGAGAAGGAAAACTCTGAACCTCAACCTCTGCTGCCTTGTGGGACATCTTTGGGAGAAGAAAAGGCTAAAGAGTAAATTCTACACAAATCCGAAGTGGAATCCCTAAGATGATGATGATGATGATGATGATTTATTTGTACCCTGCCCATCTGGCTGGGTTTCCCAGCCACTCTGGTTTCCACAGAAACCAAAAATACACTAAAATGTCACACATTAAAAACTTCCCTTAAGATGTCTTCCGAATGTCAGGTAGTTGTTTATCTCTTTGACATCTGAAGGGAGGGTGTTTCACAGGGTGGGTGCCACTACCGAGAAGGCCCTCTGTCTGGTTCCCTGTAACCTCACTTCTCCCAATGAGGGAACCACCAGAAAGCCCTCGGCGCTGGATCTCAGTGTCTGGGCAGAATGATGGGGGTGGAGACGCTCCTTCAGGTATACAGGACCGAGGCCGTTTAGGGCTTTAAAGGTCAGCACCAACACTTTGAATTGTGCTCGGAAAACGTACTGGGAGCCCATGCAGATCTCTCAGGACCGGTGTTATGTGGTCCCGGCGGCCACTCCCAGTCACCAGTCTAGCTGCCGCATTCTGGATTAATTGCAGTTTCCGGGTCACCTTCAAAGGTAGCCCCATGTAGAGCGCGTTGCAGTAGTCCAAGCGGGAGATAACTAAAGCATGCACCACTCTGGCAAGACAGTCTGCAGGCAGGTAGGCTCTCAGCCTGTGTACCAGATGGTTGGATGACATCCTGGCAACTCCTGCAGCCAAGCTGGTGTTAAACGTATTGCTGTGCTTTCCTTTGGACCACACCAGCAAGGCCGAGCAGGGTGGGGTGGGGGTCTTGTTGTCTGGGCAGGCCAGGACCTCCATACACACTGCCCAGGCTTGCACACTTTGAAAGGTCACTTTGGTGCTGGCAGTGCAACAGTTTGACTTCACCTCCAAAGGCAGACTCCATTGTCTCTTGAGACAGACAGATGCCAAAGACAAGCTATGACAATTCTTCCTTCCCTGCTTTTTTTAAGTGGAGAGATTTATGTAGGAGTGGCTTGCCTAAGGAATAATCCCAAGTGGTATGAAATTCTCCCACTGGTGTTGGCCAGAGAGACTTAGTTGTTGTACTTAACCAGCTGCTGAAAAATGCAATTGTCTAATTATTATTTTTAAGTCATGATTTTCAAATTCCAAGTCTAGCAACAACCCTGTTAGGAAGTGTGAGTGGAAGATGAGATGATCATTTTCATCCATTTTCATGTGTCTGGGTCTGACTGTCACCTGTGATCTGTTTTAACTGGCTTTCTGCTTTCCTCTCTGTGAGGAATTTTCTGCACAATTTTTCTGATAGTCCAGTAAATCAGGGTTGGGGAGCTTTTCTCCTGGATCAACTTAGACAGGTGAGTGGGACGATCCAGTTGTTTAAATTCCACGGTGAGGTTCCCAAGTTACTGGCCGCCAAGCCACCACAGAATAAAACTTTGTCATTTCAAGCCATGTGAGAAAAGGCTGCTGTTCCTTTAACCGATGAAGAACTGTTGTACAGTTTAAAACTACAATATAATTGTGGTGTGTCGTTTTGGTTCTTTAGAGTGGCCATTGTCATGTTTGCTGCTTAATGTGCATGACTGCCTTGGGGAAATTGGAACAGAATTCTTTGTTTTCCTCCCTAATCTCCTTGCATGGGTTAAAAATATTACCGTATGTGGACATAAAACAGACTTCTCCTTCAGCGACATACTTGTTGGGGTTTGGAAAACCACTTGTTTCGTTCATGCAGTTAAGACGGCTCCATTTTTCTTACCGAACATGAGGAGAAATGAGATGCTGGTTTTTCGTTTATGGCATTGTTGATTTCTTATCTGTCCACTCGTCGTTGTAAACACACTGTTCCTGCATGTGGCTTCACTGGCCCACTGCCCACAGCTACAAGGAAGTTTTGAATTCCTGTTATCGAGTTTTGTAGAGCATTATTGTCTTGTGCGCAACCTAAATAATGTGAATAGTTCAGGGAGCCAGCTAAGTAGACTCCCTGACTTTGTGAAGGCTGCCAGCTAGCCTAATTAAACCACATCTCGTCCTATATCTTAAAGAACCAATGCTTCATGGCTAAATTAACCTTCCTTATCAATATCACAGACCCAATTTTCTGATCTGTTGTTTTCCCTGTCTGACATAGCCTGTTCACCATAGCTTTAAAACAAATTATTTCCCTCAAAGAATTCTGGCACTTTAGTCTCCCCCTCACAGAGTTACAATTCTCAGCAGCCCTTTATATCAAACTGCAGTGCCCTGAATTTTTTGTGGGGAGAAATGTGCTTTAAAGGTGCAGAGTCTATGCAAGTTCAAAAAACATTTTGTGTTTTGGAGAGAACACAAATTAGGTATTTTGTGTGCACGTAGTGGCTGCTCATTCAGTTTTTTGGATGTGTCAAACTGGCAGTGCCCCTCTTTGGTATGCAGAACAATGTTTGAAAGGTGCTGAGTTTGAGCCATTTTGATGGAAGCCAACCACCAAAACGCAATTCATATGTTGGAGCATTCTTGTGATTAGTTCCCAACTCGTCATCACAAAATGATTTTTGTTGTTGGCTGTGCCCTGAAAGTTGCCACCTCGATATAGTTTTGTGGAATTGTGCCAGCTTTAGGTTTATTTTCCCCAGCCATGACTGGAAAAATGAAAATAATGAAGTAGCTATTTAGCTAGTAACCTTAGAGTGTCTCGTTCTGCAGCTGATTTTAAAAACGAAATCGAAAAATCTCCATTTTGGAAATTCTCTTGGTTTGTTGACACCTTGCTTGAAACAATGGCAGGACATATTACTGTTCTAATTAAACAGACAGTTAGGTGCAGGGCTAATCAAAGACTTGCCTACCTTTCAGAAGAAGAAAGTGTACAAATGCTGTTTTTCATGAACTGCTTTTCACTACTGTTTATTGTCAGCAAGAAAAATAGTCATTGTGATGCATCAGCCTTGAGACAGAACAATGAAAAAGTTCAGCGAGGCCAAGAGATAAATTAATCCTGCCTCTTCCTTCAACAACTATATATTTAGCCTTGTTTAATGGTATCTATTGTCTTGGACAGGCCTTTTTTGTTCCTTTTTTAAAGGACTGTATACTTGAAACATGGCTCTACTTACACTAACAACATGTGCAGGCCTTCCTTCTTCTGTTGTTTTAGACCTTTTCGTGTGTGTGTGTGGGGGGGGTCATTTATCTGGTAGAATCACCTTCTTATGTTGGAAGGAAAAGGTTGGCACTATTTTGGAGATTGTGAGGTATTCTAGAGAAGGGGGAAAGCTGCCAGACTTAACTTTTTTGTGTTCTGGTGGCTACTGAATGCCTGAAGTGTTGCAACCCTCACAGTAAACGTGCACACACAGAACTGAGTTTATGGAACGAACCATTGACAGCTTGGCCATGGACTAGACCCTCGTACCTACGGGACCGCCTCTCCCGGTATGCCCCACGGAGGACCTTAAGGTCCATAAATAGCAACACCCTAGAGGTCCCAGGCTCTAAGGAAGTTAGATTAGCCTCAACCAGAGCCAGGGCCTTTTCAACACTGGCTCCAGCCTGGTGGAACGCTCTGCCTCATGAGACCAGGGCCCGGCAGGATCTGATTTCTTTCCGCAGGGCCTGTAAGACAGAGTTGTTCCACCTGGCCTTTGGCTTGGAGCCAATTTGATTCCCTCCCCCTCTTTCTTTTTCTTTTCTCCTCCTGTGATGAGGCTGCATTTTAATTGTTTTAATGTTTTAATGTTGTATTTTAATTTTGTTTTTAATTGTATTCATTCAACTCATTTTTATTATTGGTTGTTGGCTGCCCTGAGCCCGGCCTTGGCTGGGGAGGGCGGGGTATAAATAAAAATTATTATTATTATTATTATTATTAGATTGGACTTTGGGCTGATCCAGCAGGATCTTACTTGTTGGTTGTCCTTTATAATTTTTGCATGAGATTAATAGCGAGAGCAAGACAGTGTGGCAGACCTAGACATCAATATCTCCTGCTGCTTGTTGTAGCCACCAACTGCTTTCAGGCGAGCCTTCACAGCAGGGTTGGTATCAGGTGTGGGTATTGTTGGGCACCAGCTAAGGCCCACACCTTAGCAGGGGACCCACTGCCAACCCTTCAGGGCCCCTGGCTCTGTCGTTCCTTCTCCATACTCTTGCTGCCTGCACACCTGTCTCTTCCAAGTGAGTTCACAATAGAAGGAAGAAGAAGAAGGAGCAGCAACTTCCACTCATTTTGCCCTCTCCCGAAGCTCCCAAACAGAAGAGGGCAAGCAAATGAGCAGCGGGCACAACAGCAAGGAGGAGCTGGGCTCATTTAGGGAGGTATCTGTTTGAGGACATCTTGCTCATCTTGCCGCCCCAAACTCTGGAGCTAATACCGTTGTCACAAAGGGACCATGCTGTAGAACCTTGCCTAAAACAACAGCAACAAAGGTTTATCCAGAAATCATGTCTACTTGTGCACTGCTTCATAAGCGGTTATTTCTCTTCTGCTTGCTGCCTTTTCCTTCATAATTACCATTCTGCTATCATAATTATCATTATGTCTAGGTGGAATACAGGTGGAGAGTGAGATGCAGATAATTGCAGAAACCTTTTGGCAAACGCTTGAAATTTTGTGCTCCAGCTAATGCAGATCATTGCTACTTAAAAAACGAGACCCGGTGTGGATGAATGCTAGGAGGTACATGGATATGGAAGCGAAGTCTCTTTTACTCATAGGGAAATACAGTACAGTGGTACCTCGGGTTAAGTACTTAATTGGTTCTGGAGGTCCGTTCTTAACCTGAAACTGTTCTTAACCTGAAGCACCACTTTAGCTAATGGGGCCACCTTCTGCCGCCGCACCGCTGGAGCACAATTTCTGTTCTCATCCTGAAGCAAAGTTCTTAACCTGAAGCACTATTTCTGGGTTAGCAGAGTCTGTAACCTGAAGCATATGTAACCTGAAGTGTATGTAACCCGAGGTACCACTGTATTCATGATAAATTTAAATATCACTGCTGTATATCCCACACTCTCGTTTCCTTCAATGTAGATCCCGCTTTCATAATCAAAGTGGTCAGAAGGGAACCAATCTGCTGTGACCAATCAAAAGTTGGTCAGGGGACAACCTGAATTACAAAATGTAAAAAGCCTATATATATAAAAAATCCCCCCACCCCCGGATCTCTGACTTCTACAGTTTTAAATCATAAAGTGAAAAGGCTGTATTGTGAGCAAAATATTGCTAACAAATCTGTTCTCCCATTTGCAAAAGTGCAAGAGGCCCCAAAAGAGCAGGTCTGGATTTGATATCAGCCAAAGTTAATGTGAAAGGAAAATGAGGTGAAAAAAACATATAAACAAATGCATTATATTAGGAAAATTGCATTGCAAACACTTGTGTATTAAGCAAAATTGCATACAAACATGTGTATGGTATGAGAAATGAATTTCCATGAGGCCTTAGAAAAAAATGCCAACTGGTGTGGAAACGTGCATAAGGTTTGAAAATGAGAAACTGAAACCCAAATTGACCAATTTGCCCATCTCTACAAAAGACCCAATGCTGTCCCAAGAATGCTGCCATATTCACACTGCATGGAGGATCGAAGGAGTTTAGAAGTGGCATGACAGAAATTTCTGTTTTGTGTGCCTAACATAAAGACCCCTACCCCCTCAAGTCTCAGAGCCAACTCTCTAGGTGGCAGCAACTGCCCCATCTTCACACTTGGGGCACCCTGACCGGAAGCAGTAGAGGCTGAAGCAAAACAAAGTTTGATGACCACCTGCTGGCAATCCCTGTATCTTGAACGGCATTGAGGGAGCTTCCCAGGAGTGGCCTTGGCTGTCTCCCTCAGTGGCTGCAGCCCACAGACCTGCTACAATGGCAGCCCGTAGGCCTTTGGTTAGTAATTCTGGAATGATCGTGTCTCTTTTGCTTTTTAGGACACAGAGAAGAGGACCCCTCTTCACGTTGCTGCTTTCCTGGGGGATGCAGAGATAATTGAGCTTCTAATCTTGTCAGGTACGTAGTTCCTGTGTTCACCATTAGGAAAGTGAAATGGCCATGGGTGCATGTAGATGTCGGTTGCATATCACAAACAGGTCATTCAGATCTGAGTTTTCTGTGTGCATGTTCAGCACCTTGTCCCATCAGCCGTGATATTCCCATCAGTCATAATATTCATTGCCCTTCTCCTGGTCACTGTCCACACAAGTAGGTGGAGCTTGATATTCAGGCTGAGTTTCTTTTGTTCCTCTCCTCAGTCATTTCTCAGCGAGAGACAGAGGCTGGAGGGCCCAGCAGGCTAGGAAATTATCCCTACTCTGGGCGTGCGAGGCCAAGCGCCACCATCGGCCAGTTGGTCCCACGCCCTGGGGAATGCTCTTTAATTCCTGCTGCCATTGACCAATTTGGTGGCAGGAGAACAATAGTCCAGTTCACAGAGGAGGCCTGGGGGCCTGCCCGCAAAGTCACCCACCCAAGAAGGGGCAAACAGACTTCCCCCCTTCTCTTCACTACCCTTTCCCAATTTTGGTGTTCCTCTACCTGTGTACATGCATCTTTTTTAAAGAGAAAATTCATTTTTAAAATAATTTCTTAAAAGAACATTCTCAGGGAAGTACACAAGACCTCAAGAGCAAATGTTACCAGCCTTGAGTAACCTGCTCCCCCAATGGACAAAACTGAGGTGTGTGTTTTTCAGGGGGTGGAATGGAGGCAATCTCCATTCCTATGATTCTGTTTTTTAAAAGGGAGGGAGGCCTTTTGGAACTGTGATATTGACCTGAACATGGCTTGCACCAGAGGTAAGACCTCTATATTTACAAAATAAATAAATCTCGATGTATGCACTGTGATGACAGTTTTCAAGATCACATGTGTTGAGATCTTGCTCCTTCAAACTGGGTTGTTGATCTTTGGACGTGCCTTCAGTATGCAGCAGTCGGTAGAAATACACCTGCTTGTATTGTTTGGGATTTGTTACCTTGCTCAAGGTGATTTTCTGATTGATGTGGATACATTTTGGATAGCGATGGGGTGATAGTTGGCCGCTGTCAGGGAACTGCCATCGGCTCAGCGGCGAGAGGGGGAAAGCCAGATGGATTACTTAATACACAAGAGGATGAGATGGTTGGACAGTGTTCTCAAAGCTACCAGCATGAGTTTGACTAAACTGCGGGAGGCAGTGGAAGACAGAAGTGCCTGGCATGCTCTGGTCCATGGGGTCACGAAGAGTCGGACACGACTAAACGACTAACAAGTTGGACACGACAAAACGACTAAACAACAACAAAGTGTTTTGGCCAAGCCACACCGACTTGTACTGCTCCTAATGCCACCAGACATCCCTGGGCACAGGGCGTAAAGTCCAGTTCAGCAAGGCAACTTTTAACTTCAGACCCTTTGAAGCCTTGGTGGTAATTTGAAACACTGGTGGCAATGCTACATCTGACATGGGGTCTTCTTTCGTATGGACATGATGCATGTAATAGCATGGAGTTGTTTGTCTCACACTGTTTGTACCACCATGGCTTGGATTTGAAGATGTGGATGACCACATCCAAGCCTTGGAGACAGTGAAGCCAACAGCTATTGTACCAGTACAAACTGTGGGGATCAGATGTGCAATGCAGAAAGACAACCAAGGGCCATGTTTTCTTTACTGAAGGTGTTAGAAACAATTATTTCCCCTCCCTGTCAAATCCTTTGCACAGAAATCAAGGACATGTGAGAAAGCCTTTTGACAATTAGTGCTGGTCTTAAACATATGCTATTAGACTTCGTAAAACATGTTTAAATGTGTAGTGTCTTTGGCAATGTACAACATTTCCTGTTTCTTGAAAGCTTTAATTTTTAAACGGTATTTTTCATGATACAATTACAGTGGGATTATCTGCAAAGCTTAAAGACAATCTCTATCTGCTTTGTAAAAAAAATATATTCCAGCTGTTGCTACTTCATCAATGAGCCTAGCTGCAAAAATGGACTGGAAGGGCATGAAGTGACAGAAACATAAATTTTGAGAAACGTTAGAATAGAATTCAGCAACTATGAAATTGGTGGAGCACCCAGGATGTGTTGTGTTCTTTAAAGGATTTCGACATACACATAGGCAAATGTATATGTCGTCGTCTGTTATTCCTAGTAACGTAAGATCAAATGCTCAAAATTATAAGCAGAAGACTGATCTTGAATGTCAGAGAGTCACACACCTACATTATAGTTATTGTTTAAATTACGGCAATTTTCGAAAACAGAAACATCTCATAAGACACATGTCAGATCCTACCAACACAAACACCCACAAAAGTCTGGAAGCAAATAAATTACAGCTGTTAAATAATAACCAAATATAATAATTTACTGAAACTTATAAAATATGCAGGCAAATCAGAGTAGACTTCTGAAAAACTATTATTAGTTGTAACTTTTATTTGCTTGCCTCTTGCAATATATCTCCCCCCCCCCCCCGGCCTGCTTTCTTTACTGTCAGAAATGCAATGGGAATATTAAAGAACATGACTAGCTCACATTGTCTGGTTCTCCTAATGGCTGGCCCGAAGTATACAGCAGGATACTTATTCTTGGCTTGATTTGTCGTTTCCTTTGGCGGGAGGGGGGTGGATCAAGTGAAGGCTGCACCATGCACTTACAAAGGGTAGCCAGCTCAGCTGTGACCCTGCTGGGGAAGGTTCTCATTTGACCCTTTAAGCACAAGCAAACAGAAATCCAGGACAGATGGAAAAAGGGGGCAGTTAGTCGCATCCTCATGTGGTTTGTAAACTGGCACTTGGCCACTTACGACACTGGATCCCTGCCGTACTGTGACCATTCCCCCCCCCCCCCCCGAAGGATTCAGAATGTTGGGGATGAGATTTCTCTGGGTCGAGGCAATCTCTGGGGCATCCTGCATCCTGTTACATGAGGCTAGAATCTGAACCTTCAAGCTTAGATCTGTGCCGTCATGTGATTCTAGCACCACACAAGTTCCTATAACATAAGAAGGGCCTGCTTGATCAGATCAATGGCCCAATCCTGTTTTCACAGTGGCCAGTCAGATGCCTGCGGGAAACCTGCAAGCAGGACTCAAGCATCATCATCATCATCTATCTACCATATTTTTTGCTCTATAAGGCTCGCTTTTCCCCTCTTAAAAAGTAAGGGGAAATGTGTGTGCGTCTTATGGAGCGAATGCAGGCTGTGCAGCTATCCCAGAAGCCAGAACAGCAAGAGGGATCGCTGCTTTCACTGCGCAGCGATCCCTCTTGCTCTTCTGGCTTCTGAGATTCAGAATATTTTTTTTCTTGTTTTCCTCCTCCAAAAACTAGGTGCGTCTTGTGGTCTGGTGCTTCTTATAGAGCGAAAAATACGGTCTCTTTCTTTCTTTCTTTCTTTCTTTCTTTCTTTCTTTCTTTCTTTCT
>JAXCMG010000094.1:205347-256200 GCA_034642415.1 Podarcis siculus | reverse complement strand
TCTTTCTTTCTTTCTTTCTTTCTTTCTTTCTTTCTTTCTTTCTTTCTTTCTTTCTTTCATCTATCTATCTGTCTGTCTATATCTATCTCTATCTCTCTATCATCTATCTATCATCTATCTATCTATCTATCTATCTATCTATCTATCTATCTAATTTATATACCACCCTATATCTGGGGGTTTCAGGGCAGTTCACAGAATAAAATCAAGATATAAACTATAAAATACATAATAAAAATGACAACCCAAGAACTCCCCCCCCAATCCCCACATTTTAAAAGGGTGTAAATCAAATCATCCAGAGGCCTGGTTAAAAAGGAACATTTTTGCCTGGTGCCTAACGGTGTATAAGGAAGGCGCCAGGTGAGCTTCCCTGGGGAGAGCATTCTATAGAGAGGGAGCCACTGCAGAGAAGGCCCTGTTCTTGTGTTGCCACCCTCCGGACCTCTTGAGGAGGAGGCACATGAAGGAGGGCCTCAGAAGATGATCTCAGGGTCCGGGGAGGTTCATATGTAAAGAGGCAGTCCTTGAGATATTGTGATCCTGAGCCATTTAAGGCTTTATAGGTCAAAATCAGCACTTTGAATCGGGCCCGGAAACTAATTGGTAGCCAGTGCAGTTGGACCAGGATCGGTGTAGTATGCTCAGATTGTCTTCCTCCGGTGAGCAACCTGGCTGCTGAATTCTCATCCTGTGGTTTCCAGGAACTGGTATTCAGGAACTGGAAACTGTCAGGCGTTGAACCTGGGATCTCTTGCGTGAAACACACATCTTCTGCCACTTAGCCGTACATATAGACAGGACTTTAAAAAAACCAATCACAAACCCCTCTCTTCCTGCCCTACTTCATCATTTCACTCCAACTAGGCCATAGAAGACCCTCAGACAGCATGAACTCGCACAGCCATATTGACTTCATTTTCACAGTGCCATTTCAACACAACTGGCCGCAGGTCTTCTACTTTACCCCTGAATAATTTCTCTTTTAATGGTAACCTAGAGGCCCATTCCTGACATGTTTCAGTGCACAGGACATATGCTTTATTCATTAGATGCTATGTTTATTTGTACTGCCACCAGTTCATGTGCCACAAGTCTAACTAAGAGCATATTTCACAGAATGTGTCTCCTGAGCCTTGTATGAAATTCAATGGGCTGATTCTTTTTGCAGCGTCTAGCCCCGCCGACAATATCGCTGCTGGTTGTAAATCTTTCCTGCGCTCCCTCTAAATTAAAAAACAAAAGATGCAGAGAGTTATGCCGCCTGCTGCTCACACTTGCCACATTCATCCAATTCCAACCTTTCTGAAGCATCGTTGAAAACGTAGGCCTAAAAAGAAAGAAAGAAATTTGACTGCAGCTTTGATAGAGAGGGCTTTGCTTCTCATCTAACAGGTTGCTGCAGCAAATAAATTTAGAAGTCATATAACCTTGGTGGTATTCCAGAGGGGCATGAGCAGCAATGTGCTGTGTGAGAAATAATATTTCAAAGGTTTTTTTTAAAAAAAAACAGCAGCCAGGAAACACACAGAGAATATATAGCATCAGTCCCAGCGCTATTTTGCACAAGGCCTCATAAAACATGATTGTGTCATATTTCTTCCACACAAAGGAGCTGAATCATTCAGGCCCGAATTCCACACAGTGCTCTGCACACCAATAATAATAATAATAATAATAATAATAATAATAATAATAATAATAATAATAATTTATTTATACCCCACCCATCTGGCTGGGTTTCCCCAGCCACTCTTGTCAAAGTCGCTGGTAAGAAAAAGTGAATTATTTTTTTCAGAATTATGTTTGAAATAATCTGTATTACGTTTCTAATCCTTATGCTTTCAAAAACATGCCTAAATAAAGAAATCTAAGATACTGGGCAAATATAACCCCCACATATTAAAAGTACATGTTATCTGTTTTTTGAGATCCACTGCACAACACCCACCTCAAACTAGAGCAGTGTTTCCCAACCTTGTGCCTCCAGCTGTTTTTGGACTACAATTCCCATCATCCCTTGCCACTGCTCTTGCTAGTCAGGGATGATGGGAGTTGTAGTTCAAAAACAGCTGGAGGCACAAGGTTGGGAAACACTGAACTAGAGGGTGCTGGAGAGTTTTAAGAAGGCTAATAACTTGTGTAGAAGGTGGCATTGCAGCAATGGGCTCCGCCCTCCATAGGATGCATGCCGAGTAGAGGCCATGTATGTAGAGAAAACTCTATTCACATATCTGGGAAACTCTGCCGAAGTCAGGAGTGGCATGTTAGTCACGTTTAGTGTTTGAAAAGGGCTCCTGTCCTTCTCCAACAGCCTCCTGGAAGTTAACTTGGTGCAGCAGCCAAAGGCCAGTTCATAAGCTGCTTCCTGATGTTAGGTTCCTCTTACGCAAGCAGCGAGCAACATTACAAATGGACAGTCGCAGGTTTGGGCTGCGGCAGCTTCTTTGATCAGTGAGCTTCACGGTGGTGCTGAATGAATGCAGTTGCTGTGCCTGACACCCACACGTTCCCCACTCACTTATTACTCTGTCCGTGCATGTAGACTCCTTGTGTGAAAGGAACATTCTTTTAAAAAGCTTAAGGCAGGACTGCAGAACCTGTGTGTCCTTCCAGATGTGGTTGGAGTCCTGTTCTCATCAGCCCTAGCCAGCCTGACCAGTAGTCAAGGACGATAGGGAGTAAAAGTTCAGCAATTTCTGGAGGGCATCGTATGCCCTGAATTAGAGTGTAGGATTGTGGAAACCCAAGTTCAGATTCTTACTCAGCCATGGAGATCTGCAGATAACCTTGGACCCGTCAACTACCACCAGCCCCTGCCATCATGGCCAATGGTCAGGGATGTTGGAAGTTGTAGTCCAGCTGGTGCAGTGGGTTAAACCACAGAGCCTAGGGCTTGCCGATCAGAAGGTCGGTGGTTCGAATCTCTGTGACGGGGTGAGCTCCCGTTGCTCGGTCCCTGCTCCTGCCAACGTAGCAGTTCGAAAGCACATCAAAGTGCAAGTAGATAAATAGGTACTGCTCCGGTGGGAAGGTAAACGGTGTTTCCATGCGCTGCTCTGGTTCACCAGAAGCGGCTTAGTCGTGCTGGCCACATGACCCGGAAGCTGTTCGCCAGCTGTATGCATGTGTTTACTCAGAGTAAACCCATGGACAGTAGTGGACATAACAATCTTATACATACATCCTTTTATGTCCATTAATTTCAGTGAGTCTGCTCTGAGTAAGGATAATGTTGGCTCAAGTGATTGGTGAGGCTGCAGATCTTAAGATGAGGGTCAAGGGACCACTTTGGCTTTTAAAAAAGGTGGTAATGAACTGCAATGCCTCTTTTGTGCTTGACTGAATTTTTCATAGGCTATAATAATTGCTTTACAAATACATGTCGATTGAACGTGCAGATCATTCCTCTCTGTTAGGTAAATGGCACCTTGCAAACCGTGAAGGAAGAGGATGTGGAAGCCAGAATGCGATGAAACTGATAGTGCAGTAGCTTATTTCAGGACTGTGGTCGTTTGACTGTTATAGTTTACCGTATTTTCTGCTCTATAAGACTCACTTTTTCCCTCCTAAAAAGTAAGAGGAAATGTGTGTGCGTCTTATGGAGCGAATGCAGGCTGCACAGCTATCACAGAAGCCAGAACAGGAAGAGGGATCGCTGCTTTTGTTGCACAGCAATCCCTCTTGCTGTTCTGGCTTCTGAGATTCAGAATATTTTTTTTCTTGTTTTCCTCCTCCAAAAACTAGGTGCGTCTTGTGGTCTGGTGCGTCTTATAGAGCGAAAAATACGGTAATCTGTTTTCTTTTTTGGCAATAGAACTGCAGCAACCAACGTTGAACTTACTATTATTGTTTTTTTCGGAGGGCCTACCAAATGATAAGTGAACGAATGTCACAACCACCTTATAAGGCAGTCTTCAAATTCCTCTTCAACGCCAACAGCATGCTATTCAGTTTGCACACTAGGGTTTGAGGAGGGGATTATGGTCTGGGTAACTTCTTCCCCCTCCTATTCAGTACTAAACAACAAAAACCACCCTGAATTCACTGTGGCGAAGGAAAGCAGACAGTGCAGTATGCTTTATACAGGCAGTAAATAACTCTTGGAAACAGTCCCGAGAAGAGTTTTTTTAAAAATACAATAAAATAAAGCCCACAGAATGGTAGGGCTTTTCTTGACAGGTGGGGTAGAGGATAGTATTGCACTTTTATAAAAATGTTAGATGCAGGAGTGCCAATTTGGCCCTGCAGTCGTTGGTGCCATGTGGCGTGCAGGGCCCTGGCACCAAAATTTGTGGGTGCTCGGGCACCCAGGGCCCCAGGGAGTTGGCACCTAGGGTTAAATGTACATATTTATGTGGGAGTGGTAGAAGCAGGATGTGTTCAACCTCTTAAAGCTTTAGCCTTAAAGCATTCGCTTTATATCCAGCCAACAAAAAGTGGTGTGGGATGAAATACTTGCCCCTTCTTTGTCTTTTGCACTCTCTGCTGTTGCCCAGTCGCCTGGCCCCAGGTACGGATGGCCACATAATAGGAGCAACTTTGCTAGCTGTGTGAGCATTAAAGCTGCCTGCGCCAAGGGCCTTCTCGGTGGCTGCTCCCAGACTTTGGAGCTCCTTCCCTGGAGAAGTTAGACTGGCTCTCCTCCCTTGTTGTCCTTCCATCGGCAGGTAAAGACCTCTTCTGATTGCAGCAGGCTTTTGGGAACTGACTAGTTTTATTGAAATGGCTGGTGCTGTGCTGTTTTTATTGTAATCGCCTGTATGTTTTTAACAGTTCTTTCACATTTCTATAATTTTTTATTCTATGTTTTTTTGGTCTTCAGTTATTGTTTCCACCCCTGTTTTTAGCTGTTCCTGTTTTATCTGTAAGCCGCCTTGAGTACCTGTCAGGGGGAAAAGGTGGGGTATAAATAAATAAATATACGACTACAGTGGTACCTCGGGTTAAGTACTTAATTCGTTCCGGAGGCCCGTTCTTAACCTGAAACGTTCTTAACCTGAAGCACCACTTTAGCGAATGGGGCCTCCCGCTGGAGCATGATTTCTGTTCTCATCCTGAAGCCAAGTTCTTAACCCGAGGTACTATTTCTGGGTTAGCGGAGTCTGTAACCTGAAGCGTCTGTAACCCGAGGTACCACTGTACTAGGATCATAGAATTGTAGAGTTGTAGAGGGACCCTGAGGATCATCGAGTCCAACCCCCTGCAAGAATAATGATACAGCGCTGGTTTCTGAGCTTCCCTTGCAGCATTCCAAGGGAACAGTTGGTTCTTAGCTGCTCAGTCCTCTTCAGATTGCTTGAAATGTGATGAGTGAGCTTTTTGGATGCCTTTGCAATCATTCAACTTGAGTTGGGCCATGAAGGTTTCCCCGGATCCCAACCGTTCTTTCCTTCTGTCTTCCCACCACCACACGCATACAAACATGCTTATCTCCAGGAGGAGGCGCTTATATTAGGGATGGGGGAACCAATCTAACTTGTTCGTCTTTTCTGTTGAGCTCTTCCTAGTTGAATTCTCTACAGAGGATCCACGGAGGGCAAATTAGCTTTGCTATCAACCCTGTCGATGTTAAAAACGAAGCATCAAAGCCTGGAGCGCAATCCTGCATTGTTCTGCGCCCCAAGTTGCATGTGTGCAATGGAATTATTACCAGTTTTGTTTCAGATGGTCTGAAAGATGTTTCCCTTTCCATTTCAGGGGCACGTGTCAATGCCAAGGACAACATGTGGTTGACCCCTCTGCACCGAGCAGTTGCTTCAAGGAGCGAAGTGAGTGATATATATATAAACCACTGAGCCTCTTGGGCTTGCCGATCAGAAGGTCGGCGGTTCGAATCCCCGCAACAGGGTGAGCTCCTGTTGCTCTGTCCCCGGTCCTGCCATCGTAGCAGTTCGAAAGCACACCAGCGCAAGTAGATAAATAGGTACCACTGTGGCGGGAAGGTAAACACTGTTTTCATGCGCTCTGGTTTCCGTCACGGTGTTCCATTGCGCCAGAAGTGGCTTAGTCATGCTGGCCACATGACCCGGAAAACTGTCTGTGGACAAACGCCGGCTCCCTTAGCTTGAAAGCGAGATGGGCACTGCAACCCCATAGTCGCCTTTGACTGGACTTAACCGTCCAGGCTTCCTTTACCTTTTAGCTTTATATATCCAATATATTGTGAAGTGTTGGTTTCATGTATTTCGTTGGCAAAGTAATTTATGGACAGTATTGACCCCACCCACCATCTATGTTCTAGAAAAGAGTTGTGGGCTGAAGCACAGATTTTTAAAAAATCTATCAATTAATAACGCTACAGACTTGCGGTACTTGAAAAAGGAGCAGACATGCCTAGATATTTTTAAAATATTAAGTGGTTTAGAAATGCTTTTAAATAAAAATAGCTAAATAAATGTATTTTATGTATTAAATCACCATGAAACTAGAAGCATCCTAAGTTTCAGAATGTGATAGACTGAGGGGAAGAGGAGGGAGGAACATGGACCCCCTGCCCAATCTGCCGCCATATGGCTTGGCAATAGTGATCATGTTTGTCTTTGCTAAGTTGCTGGTATTGGCCAGGCCAAACACAAACCACTTCTCAGGTATTGTGGCTTGCTAATGGCTTGATGAATCTCCTATTTTGCTGTGTGCCTTAGACTGGAAAGAAAGAAAGAAAGAAAGAAAGAAAGAAAGAAAGAAAGAAAGAAAGAGAAAGAAAGAAAGAAAGAAAGAAAGAAAGAAAGAAAGAAAGAAAGAAAGAAAGATTGCTAGCTTGCTTGCTTGCAAGCCACAATCTGTAGGTAGTTAGCTGTCTTCTGCTTAGTGGTGTGCTGGTTATGCAAGTCTCATGCATTCAACTTTTAAATATAATTAGAAACATGGGAGGTGTTCCCCAAGGTGAAACTGGTTGTTGATTGCATTACATACTTTGACCTCTGGTCACTCCTGTCTGCGACCAACTTGGGCCAGAACAAAAACAATCTGTGGCTTTCATGAATGAGATGCAAAAAACGGATCTCTTGTTTATTTGTATCCCATCAAACATGGCTCCATGGAACCCTTTTTAGTAAGCCTTAACATGGGTAACTGAATTTGCTCCTCAGGATTGATGAGTGAGGTCTTGGTGTATGAGTGCTACTCCTAATTGTACTAGAAAGGCAATTAATTCAACTTGCCTTGGAACGTAAATATAGCAGGCACTTCTTATGAAAGATGAAGATTCAGGGTAGATATGGTAAGCAAATATGTCCAAATGTGTAGGGGAAGAGAATAAAAACTAATGGCAAGTAGGTGCTTAGCAAAGTTGATTAAAGCTGTGAATATGTTTGTGATGAAATCTGTGCAGCTGCTAATGGACTACTCAGTATAGTTTAAATCAGGGGTGGGAAACCTTTGTTCTTCCAGATGTTGGTGGACATTGCTGCGTTTTGGAGGTCATAGTGCTCTCTTGTCCAGGGATCAAGGTCCCAGACAACTGATCTAAACAAACCAGAATGTCCCAGACCTCAGCTAGTTCAGTAGCAGAAGCGGGGATATATTTGCCTGCTTCCACCTGGTTGGTTAATTAATTAGCTGTAATCAATCTCTCGCTGGTCACCCATTACTTACCTTGTATTATCTTTTTCCTGTCCACTGCCACTAAGGCGCACACAGTCAAAAGCTGTAGGAAGGAAAAGTGTAGGTTTTGCTGAAAGCAAATTTTATTTTTAACTGAAGCAGAAATAGTTAGCCACGGCCTTCCAACATCCTGGCAGAGGACCTTCGTTAATGTGACACTTGATTTGTAGCGTAGCAGGAAGCAGAACACCGAAGATAATAAGACGCTGGAATAACCTTGACATAAATGGGACATTCCCTAGAGATTTGCTGGCTTAGGCTGCAGCCCTGTGCACAGTTAGGTTGGAGGCACACAGCAGTTTTCCAGACCGTGGGTATGATATAGCTGTTCTCCTACATACACATTTCATTTGTCCAGCGTTGTCTGTCATCAGGCTGGTTTTAGAAGCACTGAGAAGTCTTGCACAGCCTGTTTAGGAAGGATGATATTGGGCTGAGTGTGCACATCCTAAATCAGGTCACCTTCAACTCTGGGGAACCCCACCCCGATCCCCATCGTGATCTTGCTCTGGCCTTAGACTGCTTTAAATGCCATTGATGTTTATGGGAGTTAAGTGGTCTAACTGCATGCAAGACTACTGCCATCAGCATTGCTAGCTTTTAGGGAACAATGAGTGCCGCATGCTTTTAACTAGTCTGTTTTTATTACTCTGTATTCTATAACTGATATTTTTTAATGGTGTAAGCCACCTTAAATCCCAGCTTGGAAGAAAGGCAGGATATAAATACAGCAATACCTCTGGTTATGGACGGGATCTGTTCTGAAGGCCTGGCCGTATCCCGAAAAGTCTGTAAACAGAAGTGCCTTTCTGCGCAATAGAACGCTTCTGCACACACGCAGTGCACAGATCGCTTCTGCGCATGCGCGCTGCATGCAGATTTCTTGTGTACATGCGCGCTGCACACAGATTGTTTGTGCACATGCGCGCGCAGCAAAACCCGGAAGTATATACTTCCAGGTTTGCCGTGTTCACAACCTGAAGATTACGTACCCAGAGGGATACGTAACCCAAGATACCACTGTATATTAAATTATTATTTATGTGAACCTACCTTATTTGTACTTCCTGAACCACGCATGAACCAAAATTATGCTTTCCTTTTAAATTTTTCCTTTCTCTAAATTTTGCAAAATGTGTAAACGTGTACAAAAAAAGCATATTTAGGGGAAGTGTGCACAAAACGTTTATGTTAGTGAAAACAGCATACGTAAATGTGTTACGTTAGGAGAAAATGACCTGGGAAAAGGGGTATCTTAGGAGCAATACATATACAAATGTGTATAAATTTTCATGTGAACGTAAAAAAAAAATGTTCACAAGTGAAGTGGAAATGGAGCAAGCCGAATTTACGATTGAGAAAAATGAGAGGCTGAGAGAAACCGAACTGGACAAGATTGGTCCATTCCTAAGAAAAACACAAAACAACCAAGCAGGTTGGAATTTTCAATGATTCTATCCTCTCATTCTAAGCTGTCGTTTTTGTGTTTGCGTTTTCATCATCCAAACACTGAGTCGAGGCAATGCGTGCCGGTGAATTGGCTGCTGAGTGTGTCTTCTTTTGAAAAAGTTGCAAGCTGGCTTTTCTCCAGAGATGGATGGAATTGCTTCAGCAACCACTGGAGCGCTTGCCAAGCCTGGAGGCACAAATCCTTGGAGCTCATTTCTGAAGTCGAGGACTGTCGGGTCACTCCTGGGGTTTCCCAGCTGCTGGCTTCTGACAAAAGTCCAGTGAAAGAAATCTGTAATGGAATACAAATGCTTGGAAAGAAATGAAATTTGGGGGGAGGGGTCTGCACACAATAATAGCAAAGGTTAAACATCCAGCTATAAAAAGCAAAGAGGTACAGCTATTATCTTTATGACCCAAAATTGCAACCTACTGGGTTTGTTTCATATGTCAGAGCTGACGATTTCGATTTAATATGACAGTCTGGCTGACAAGATGGATTTGTAAACCCTTTAATATATATCAGTTCTGAAGTGTAACCCTCCCTTTGCTGTGAAGCACTAAAATAGTGATGTGGGATGCACATTGTGTGACATAGGTGACAACTCCCTGGGGCCCTGGATGCCCGAACACCCACAAAATTCCCCATGAAGGGGCAGGGCACCCACAAATTTCAGTGCCAGGGCTATGCACGCTGTACGGCACCCACGGCCCTGGGCACCCACGGTTGTGGGGCTAAGTTGGCACTCCTTTTGTGTGCACACTTTAGGAGGATTGTTTTTCTGGCATAACCTTCTTCCTTTGAGTACATGCATTCATGTACACTTATCATTCTCCTTGTGGGGGTTAGGGTTAGGGTTGGGCATGCTGTTCTCCCGGTCCATGAGGTTGCACAGCTTCCCAGGCCTGTCCCACCAAACATCCATCAATATTAAGGTGCTTGATGTGTGGTGGTGGCACACGACTAGATGCTGTGTACACATACCGTATTTTTCGCTCTATAAGACGCACTTTTCCCCCTTCAAAAATTGAGGGGAAATATGTGTGCATCTTATGGAGCAAATGCAGGCTCCTTGGCTTCAGCGATAGCAACGCGAAGCCTCCGAAGCGCAGAGGGAGAGCTCCCCCCACACTCCGGAGGCTTGCATTGCTTTCTCTGAAGCCCCTGGAGCGCAGCGGGAACTCCCGCTGCGCTCCGGAGGCTTCAGGCAGCTATCCGCAAGCCTTCGGAGTTCCTGCTGCACTCCGGAGGCTTGCGGATAGCCGCCTGAAGCCTGGAGAGCGAGAGGGGTCGGTGCACACCGATCCCTCTTGCTCTCCAGGCTTCACTTTGCTGGAGAGGCTCTGCACAGTTTTCCCTCTCTGCGAAGCAGGAGGAGAAATGGAAGGGGCTCTGTTTTTCCCCCCCCTCCCCGCGGAGGGGGCGGTGGACAGAGGGGGGAAAAACCCCCCCCCCCCGTTCTCCCCCTCCTATGGTCCGGTGCGTCTTATAGAGCGAAAAATACGACAACTAAAAATTCAGCTAGGTCCTTTTTCTCAGTTCGGATTGAAGCTGGGCGGTGGTGGAAGGGGGGACCCCACACATCAAAATGCAACATTTGATGAGAAATGACAGGATAGATACAGAATAGATATGGATTGTGGCTCACATCGTGTGGCTTCCCAGCGCATTGGATGCAAAGTGAATGGGTTGTGTGCACAGCCAATATCTTGAATACCAAAGTTTTTTTGTTTCTTTAAATAGCGGTGGAATGATGTGGCCACAGTGCAGGAGATTTGCACGTCTGATTTGCATTTATAATAAACGCTTGCTTGTAAGAATTTAACTGTGCTGCCTTTGTAGGAAGCAGTGCAAGTATTGATTAAACATTCGGCTGATGTGAATGCCCGGGACAAGAACTGGCAGACACCCCTGCATGTAGCAGCTGCAAATAAAGCCGTGAAGTGTGCCGAAGTGATCATTCCGCTTCTGAGCGGCGTCAACGTCTCTGACAGAGGGGGTCGGACCGCGTTACACCATGCAGCTCTGAATGGCCATGTCGAAGTGAGTGGGCTTAATAGCGTGGGCTGCTATAGCTCGGGACCTTTTCATGTCAGTGCGTGGGAAGGCAAGCATTCTTCTTAGTTGCTATTCGTGGTGCTAGCCCCAAGTTGAGTGCCAGCATTATTTTATCGCTTCCCATGTAATGGATCAGGGGATAACTTTGTTGCAGGGGATAATAATAATAATAATAATAGTAATAATAATAATAATACAACATCTGCTCTCTTTAGTCATAATTGGCCAATAACAAATTGTGATGAGCTTGACGTGGAAGTTATAGAAACTCTCAATGGAATCTCAAAATATTCCTCTGGAATGAAGAGGGGAAAGAACCCCTACCTTTCCCGCCCCGACCTGGCCACAGCGATCCATGCGACGGTCACCTCCAGGCTTGACTACTGTAATTTGCTCTACGCGGGGCTGCCCTTGAAGCTGTCCCATAAACTCCAGCGGGTGCAGAATGCTGCAGCGAGGCTCCTCACGGGGTCTCTGCCATGGGAGCTTTTTCACCCAGTGCTTTTCCAGCTGCACTGGCTCCTGGTGGAGTACAGGGTCAGATTTAAGGTGCTGGTTTTGACCTTTGAAGCCCTTCACGGCCTAGGACCCTCGTACCTACGGGACTGCCTCTCCCGGTATGCCCCACGGAGAGCCTCAAGGTCCATAAATAGCAACACTCTAGAGGTCCCGGGCCCTAAGGAAGTTAGATTAGTCTCAACCAGAGCCAGGGCCTTTTCAACACTGGCTCCGGCCTGGTGGAACGCTCTGTCTCATGAGACCAGGGCCCTGCGGGATCTGATTTCTTTCCGCAGGGCCTGTAAGACAGAGTTGTTCCGCCTGGCCTTTGGCTTAGAATCAGTTTGATTCCCTTCCCCTCTTTCTTTTTCCTTTCTCCTCCTGTGAAGAGGGTGCATCCTAATGTTTTAATGTTGTATTTTAATCTTTTTTAAATTGTATTTTAACCAACTTGTTTTTATTATTGGTTGTTAGCCGCCCTGAGCCCGGTCTTGGCTGGGGAGAGCAGGGAATAAATAATTTTTTTTTATTATTATTACTTAACTGTAAAGGTTTGGCTTATTTACAGGAAAAGCTTTAGTCAAAAGATAACCGGCACAGTTGAGCTGCACTTTTAAAGAAGTTTTTAAAGCCTCATCTAAGACTGATTGGATGCTCTAAAATTTTGCTCATAAGAACCGATTGCATAGTATATTATGAGAATTGATATTATGTTTCACAGCTATTTTTCATCAGAGCATTACATCACAAGCACCTCTATGACATAGCAGTCTTCATTAAATGGATTCCTGTACTGTCCACAACCACTGATAATTGCTTCTTCCTTTTTTTGACGTTCCTTTGTTTGCTTGCTTCAGATGGTGAACTTGCTTTTGGCTAAAGCGGCAAACATCAATGCCTTTGACAAAAAGGACCGGAGGGCTTTGCACTGGGCTGCCTACATGGGTAAGAGCTTCTTTTTAACTCTTTGACAAAAATGGCAATAACAGGAGAGGCAATGAGATTCTTTTAAACCCATTTAGAAAAATGCAGATTGGAAGTTGCAAGCTCTTGAGAATTTGCACCATCGATATACTAGTCAAAACAGCTGGAAAACGGGGATTGCATTCCTTTAGGAAAAATCCTTAGCATGAAAAGAAAGATGGTAATGGACACTACTGAGCAGCTGTCAGTTGAGCCTTCATGCAGTTGTGTTTAAAAAAAAAAATCCCAACTCTTCTTTCTTGAACTTAATAAGCACATTTCTCGCGCTTTTCATTGTTTATGTCTTACTGCAGTTCATGTTACGGACGTGATGATTTTTCTAAGGCCATCTTCTGACTTGGATGGTTTCATAGTGACCCCAGTCTGATTCTTCAGTTTTTAGCCATTGAACTACAGTGATATTTGAATGGGGAAGTAGGTTTAGGGATGGATCACTCATACACATTCATTACTTGTTGACTGTAGCCTCATGTGCGGACTTGTATGAGTCCTCGTAGATTAATCCACACAAATTGAATTTTCGTATTATTTCATGCCAGCTCAAGCATAAAGGTATTGAAACAATATCTTTCAGTTGAGACAGTTAACACATTTGGCTGAGGACTGTCAAGACAGAGCAACCAGGTTAGGATAGATTGAAGAATGGTGTGAGAGTTGCCCTGTACTTATGTGAATGTTAGTAAGTTGAGTGTGTAAGGTTGATAATTAAAGCAGGGGTCAGCAAACTTTATCAGGAGGGGGCTGGTCCACTGTCCCTAAGACCTTGTGGGGAACCAGACCCACCTCGTCCTGAAAACACCCCCCTGAAAGGACCCCCCTCCCAAAAGGACCCTCCTGTCGCCACTCACTCTGCCTTGGCCAGGGGTCCGCAGGATGCAGGGAGGCAGCCTCCCCGCCACCGCCACTTCCTTCCGCTCGGCTCTTGGCCATAAGCAGCCACCTCAGTGGGAAAGAAGGGGTGTCACCCAGAGGCGTCCGCGGCTTTGGATTGGCCGCAGGAGCTTCCTGCAGCCCATCCAAAGCCGCGTCAGCATCGCAGAAGTCAGTCCTCGCGTGGCGAGGCTGCCGCACCGGTTTAGCCCAGGGACTGACTGAGCGGGCGTCAGGGTCCGCAAGGTTTGCGGGCCGGATTAACGAGCCCAGTAGGCCACATCCGGCCCACAGACCTTAGTTTGCCGACCCCTGAATTAAAGGAACATGTTGGTTCTACCAGTGCTCAGCTTGGGGCTCGGTCAGAAATCACAGATTATACAAATGCAAGTCACTTACGTCTCTGCATAATCTGGGCAGGTAGAAAGTGAGGGCGGAAATTAGATGCGGGTTTTGCCGCAAAAAGAGCAATTCTCCCTCGTTCGCCCATAATGTGTACTTGTATGATGTCATCATGTAAAAGTTACCTTCTGCATTTCATCGCCTCTGCTCTAGTCTATTGGTTGCTGCTTGGATCTTAACATGGTGATGTCATATCACACATATCTATAACTATATGTTATGGACACAATGTACACAGAAGAGGTGGAATTTGTCCATGGATGGCCTTTTCTTTGGGGTGGAATGTTTGTATTTATTGTTGGGTTCAGTTCTGCCTTCACTCATTGGCAGAAACAGGTAGGTAGCCGTGTTGGTCTGACGCAGTCAAAATAAATTTTAAAAAATTAAAAATTGTCCAGTAGCACTAAGTTCGTTCTGGGTATAAGCTTTCGTGTGCATGCGGAAGTGAGAGCTGGACCATAAAGAAGGCTGATCGGCGAAGAATTGATGCTTTTGAATTATGGTGCTGGAGGAGACTCTTGAGAGTCCCAAGGACTGCAAGAAGATCAGACCTCTCCATTCTTAAGGAAACCAGCCCTGAGTGCTCACTGGAAGGACAGATCCTCAAGCTGAGACTCCAGTACTTTGGCCACCTCATGAGAAGAGAAGACTCCCTGGAAAAGAACCTGATGTTGGGAAAGATGGAGGGCAGAAGGAGAAGGGAACGACAGAGGACAAGATGGTTGGATAGTGTTCTCGAAGCTACCAGCATGAGTTTGACTAAACTGCAGGAGGCAGTGGAAGACAGGAGTGCCTGGTGTGCTCTGGTCCATGGGGTCACGAAGAGTCGGACACGACTAAACGACTAAACAACAACAAGGTGCTACTGGAATTTTTTTTTATTCATTGGCAGACCTTCAGAGATGGCTTAATAATTCGGTCTTTCAGTCTTGCTAGTTGATCAGTGCAGCAGCCATACTAAAAAGCACTTGCACTCATTGTTTGGATCAGCTAAGCTCAGTGTATGTGGACAGCAGGGACAACACTCGCTGCTTAAGGACTTGTCGTGAGCCTACCTGGCTCCTCACTGGCACAGAGCAATCTTCACAGTGGGAATGATCATTTGTCCATTATTGCTGGGCTGTTTCAGAGAAAATGTGCCCATGTCTCCCAGGGAGACTTCCACTTTCTGTGGTAGTTTATTTCTGGGCTCAGCGGGTAAAAAGCCAGCAGCTAGGTGGATGTCAAAGATATGCTAGTGTACAGAAACACTGGAGGGGAAATGCACCATTAATTCAAAATCATTGCCATCCTTTGAACGCTTCTAATTTTAGAATGCTAGGGAACTCAGTCAGTAACCAACCTTTCAGGGTTAGCTGTAATTAACAAGAGCATCGTCGATAAATAAAACAAGAAAGAAAACGAAAACCCTCTATATCTGTGCACTGTGAGATTTAGCAGAACAAAAGCGAGTCATTAGTAATCCTTTTCTGAAATCTTTACTTTTCCAGCTGTGCATTCAGCACATTCCCTCGCTGTTTTACTGTTCAGGCCATATGTTACCAGTCTTGCCGTTATTAGAAAAATAATCCAAGTATTTTGCTAGGAATATTTGGTAACAGCGAGGGTGTTTTGATTGAGGCTTGAAGCTTTTAGGGACCTGTTCGTGAATAGACTTTCTGCATGCGAAAAGAAAAGCCTCATTATTGGGATAGTTCTGTGTTGTGTATGTGACTTGAGGAGAGGCTGAAACCAGAAAGACACAGCTAATGATAACCAGCTGTGAACGTTTCTTTGTCTGAACGAATGAGTTCTTGAATCTGAGTTGCATTGAAACGTGAAGCAAAGCTGAAGGTGGAATTCAATAGATAACTACTTAAGATTATTTCTATATTTCTATATGCACATACTCATTCATAGGAATACCTGTTTTAGTTCTTTGAAACGTGTTGGTTTTGCACCCCTTTTTTTCTTGGCTTAGGATTCTGCATGTTCATTCCATCAAAAGTTCCTTTAGACAAAGCTGTTCAAGAGAGAGGGCTACAAAAGTGTCTTTGTCTTGACTGATGCCATTCATGCAGCTGGTTCAATAGATGATATTAATAATGTACTATTTTTGGAGCCTCCTAACGTTGTCATGCTGATTTGTCACTGGCCCATTGAATAAAGGGAAAAGTAAGAAAAAATTGTCTGCAAAATAAACAGAGGGAATATGGAAGAACTGGGTAATATAGACCTGCTCTATGGGTCTGTGTCCCCCTCTCACCCTCCAGACAAGGCATGGCACCTGTGATTATTATTTTTTCTATGTCTGGTGTACACACCCACCCACACCCCAATCTTGTGTTAATAGAGTTGGCAAAAAGTCTTTCACTACCCTAGACAGAGAAGCAAATCTCTCTCTCTCTCTCTTTCACTCCATGAAAGGACCATAGTTCCCAATGCTAGTGAATATATTTTGACATCTAAGGCAGAAAACCTCCCTCCCTGGCAGTAAAAATACAATTAAAAAAAACGAACAATGAAGAATTTGATGCCCTTTCATGACTTCTACAATCTGTGATAATGAGAAATACATTCAGCTTGCTTCCTAGTCAACCTGTGAACACACTAGAATGTGGTTTGACATTTCTCCAAGGCAAATACAGTGTGTTTATTCAAAACATTTGCCTCCGTTTTGAAGTTTCTCGCTGCAGGACTGTGTAGAAGGGAGAAGGTCCAACAGTGACCCACAATACAATTTTTCATGGATTATCTAGTAACGACAGATTTTTGCATTTTGCTACATTGGAGGACCTTGATCAGAGCCACGACATAACTTCAAAGAAAGATTTTAAGCAGGAATGTATACAAAGGATCACAATTCTATCTGCTATGCATGTTGGAAGGTTGTTAGCTCCCTATACATTTGGGCAGCTCTTGACATATCATAACCAAATTTTGTATGGTGGTTCCTGAGATCAGGGAGCAAGTTTTTGTCTGTTTGGATATAACTGGATGCCATTTTAAATCAAGATGGCAGACTGAAACTTTCAAAACTGCACTGGTTTTTTGTTTTCTAAGAATTCCCAGGTAATGCTGGATACGAGGCTGCCAGTTTGTTGTAACTTAATTGTTAAGAGAGCTATTCTTTGTGAATTTAAAAAATGCAGTGGTGGACCACTGGAATTCTTGTTTCTTTTTCTTTTTTAATAACTTTTTATTCAAAATTAAAACAAAACATATTATCCAGAAATATATCATCCTTATTCCCCCCCCATTTTTCCTCCCTCCCCCCACAGAACCCCCCCACCCCCCACTTCCCTCAGTTCCAGCCCTTGATTTTTCTAAAAATACTGTTTTCTGCATGTTACACAGTTGTATAGATCCTCAAACTATTTAGCTGATTATTATCAATAAAAAGTTTGTGAATGTTTATTCAAAACCAGCCAAGGAGTCTAGTTCGCTTTGTTGCATCTTCAAATACTTTGCAAAGGGTTCCCATTCATCTTTCAAGTCACAGTTATCCTTGTCCCGTAGCTTGTATGTCAGTTTTGCCAGTTCTGCATAGTCCATCAATTTTTCTTGCCATGATTCTTTAGTTGGGCTTTCTTCAGTCTTCCATCCTTGTGCTATTATAACTCTCGCGGCCGTTTCCGCATACATGAAGATGTTTTCCAGCTTTTTGGGCTGCTGGAATTCTTGTTTCAATCAAATGGGTGGTAGACAACATAAGTGGTGGTATGCCCCTTCTGCCAATCTTAGCACCCAAGAGGGCGTGCAGTGAAGGAGGTGGAAATTTAGGGTTTGGGGGCCTGAGTCATTTAGGGCTTGAAACGCTAACATGATCACCTTGAGTTACTTGATTTACGAGTAATGCCCCATTTCTCTTTTCCAAGGCCACTTGGAAGTCGTTGCATTGCTGATCAGTCACGGTGCGGAGGTGACATGTAAAGATAAGAAGGGTTACACTCCACTTCATGCTGCTGCGTCGAATGGGCAGATCAGTGTGGTGAAACACTTTCTCAATCTTGGTGTGGAGGTAAGAAGCAATTAATAATATTTTTTTAACAGGCTAGTGAACACAGGGCACACTGTGATTTTAATCGGTATAATTCCTTCCTGCTGGAATTTTCATCCTGCTATGAAATTAGATTCTCGCTGCCTTTCTAAAATTTATTCTCTCATTGGTAAGGTTTATGGAGGAACCCATTTTGTCACCTGGGTTATTGGTTTTCTCATATTTCTTGCCCATGATTCTAATATACCATAGCAGTTGAGAGTGACAGGTTTAGGTGTGATTATCTTGCCTTCCTGTCTCCACCAGGCTTGAAATAAAAATTGGAATTCAGAGTGTGGGTGGATACATAGGGGGAGGTACCTCTGAAACCTATTATATATACCAGTTGTACTTCTGGAAAATGAGGATAATAACTTCCATGTTGATGCAAAAAATTTTTTTTCCTTCCAGTAGCACCTTAAAGACCAACTAAGTTAGTTCTTGGTATGAGCTTTCGTGTGCATGCACACTTCTTCAGATACCATGTCCATGTTGATGGGCAGACTTTTTCCATATTTTGCAGTGTCATTCACTCATCTGACAAAGTAGATAATCTATTCAGCAATGAGCTAGAGTTCTTTAACCTAGATGAAGTGTGAGGACAGGGAAACCTCTTTTTTCTAATTATTTTTCTTCGAAATTTATATTGAATGCCAGAAAAGATCAGGCAGTCTAAAGATTCTCCTTGATGATTTCCATCAAAACATTGAAGACACGCGTTCTATCAAAAAAGATAAGCAACACAATGGATTTTGTTTAAAAAGTTGCATCATGAAATAAAAGGTTTGAATAAAAAGAGAGAGAGAGGTTTCAGAACAAATATTTCCTTGTTAGGGGCATTAAAGTTTAATTGTCTCATTTGGAAATAAACTAGAACAATGGGACTTGACACCCCTAGCAAAGTAAGTTCTTTACAATTATCACATTTATTTTTTAGTGTGATTTTCCTATTTCCTAGTGTTGGTTTTCTTGAAATAATGCTTTCTTCCACTTAGAAAATTTTCAAGACTTAAGGCTTGTTATTCTTCACTGTCATTTCACATAAATTTTGAAGGGGAAAAAACCTCCTCCCCCACCCCCTATTTATGGGTCTAGTTAAAAGCTTTCTAGTTCATAGCTACATTGATTTATTTATTATTTTCCACGGGGAACTCTCTCTCTCTCTCTTGTCTAAAGGGAACTACATACCTAATTAACTGCTATTTACTGGAGTATTTTTGTCAATGAAATCTCTCGCATACAGTAAAAAGTCATGTCCTGGAACTCTCCTGCTATGTCAACATGCAGTCAGCGGTGGGTTAGGCAAGGCCAGGGATCTGATGTCTGTAATTTAATTAAATTGGCCTTGTTTTGTTGCAGATTGATGAAATGAACGTCTACGGAAATACTGCACTTCATATTGCTTGTTATAACGGGCAGGATTCTGTGGCTAACGAGCTGATTGACTATGGAGCTAATGTCAACCAACCTAATAACAGTGGATTCACTCCCCTGCATTTTGCTGCTGCTTCTACACATGGAGCTCTTTGTCTGGAATTGTTAGTGAATAATGGAGCAGATGTTAACATTCAGGTAAAACAATAGATTTCACACCTTTAATTTTAATTGCCTGAACTTGATCTCTGCAAACTGGGTGAAAATGGAAGCAAAAGCCCAGAGGCAACTGTTGGCTACCTCTTCAGATGCTTCCACATATTGCATTTCCTTCTCATTCCACTTTTAACAGAATATGGGATAGTCACGCCATCATCTGCTCCTCTTTGCGTTTTATGTTTTTACGTCCATGGTATGCCATCCACGCCAGTGGGGCAGTTCATGTCTGACACTGCCTGTTTTGCTCATTCACAGAGCCTCCCCTTTCTCCATGCTTCCCATCTGCTACACCAGTGTTTCCCAACCTTGTGCCTCCAGCTGTTTTTGGACTACAATTCCCATCATCCCTTGCCACTGGTCTTGCTAGTCAGGGATGATGGGAGTTGTAGTTCAAAAACAGCTGGAGGCACAAGGTTGGGAAACACTGTGCTACACCTCACTTGTATCCGTAAATACACCAAAACCAGCACTTTGTGCTTAGCCCGGTAGTTCATTAGCAGCCCATGCGATTCTTTCAACAGTGGGGTGACATGTTGGCGATATTCTGCTCCAGTGAGCAGTTGAGCCCCTGCATTTTGTACCAGCTGCAGCTTATGGACTAACCTCAGCTGCAACCCCACTTTCATCACGTTGCAGTAATCTGGTCTGAAGATTGCCACTGCGTGGATACTGTGGTGAGGTCATCCTGGTCCAGAAACAGCCGTAGTTTTCTTTCTGGCCAAAGCTGGGGAAAGGCACTCCTAGCTACTGAGGTCAGAGGGGTCTGTAGTGAAAGAGAGGGGATTAGGAACCTCCTCCTTCAGGGGGAATACGACCTTAACTAAAGTAGGGAATTGACCAATTATCCAGACTTGAGAACCACCCACCCACAGCCCCTCTGTCTTTCCAGGATTCAGTCAGTTGTAGCTGATAGATTCACATGGTTTTCCCAGCTTGTGATTCTTTTCCCTTTTGGATAGAAGTGAGAGCTGCCTATAGAAAACAATGGAGAAATCCAGGATTTTATCGTAGCTGCAGTATTCTCCCTCGCAGCAAAGGTGAGGGCACTTTCCAGGAAATATCTCTGCGCCCTCAACGTTCTGTAGGTCCTGGAAGCACACAAAACCATTTGAGTGGTGCCTTTAATTTAAAAATAAAATAAAACACAAACTTACGTGTTTCTGCACACCTAGGGAGACCTCTGAATGAAACCACTACCTTACTTTTGGGTGGCTCTCTTTCACTTCCAAACTGATAGTGAGTTTAGGTCAGGCTTCCTCAAACTCGGTCCTCCAGATGTTTATAGCCTACAACTCCCATGATCCCTAGCTAGCAGGACCAGTGGTCAGTGATGATGGGAATTGTATTCTCAAAACATCTGGAGGGCTGAGGTTGAGGGAGCCTGGTTTAGGTGGTCAAAGTTGAATGGCTGGATTTACTAACAACTCGTAACATTTCGGGACACCTTGCAACCCCGTGCTTATGATTAAACTGAATTGTGGTCAAATGGCAACGGTCAATTTGGGGCATTTTGTTTTGTTTTTGACAGAGTAAAGATGGGAAGAGTCCGTTGCACATGACAGCCGTGCATGGGAGGTTTACGCGGTCTCAAACTCTCATTCAGAATGGTAAGAAGGTTCTTCCTGTTTTCTTCCTGATCCAAACAAAGCATTAATTGGGGGGGGATTCATTGAGTTTCAATTAATTTGAATTTATTTATAAGTTGCTTTTCTGCAACAGTTTTCAAAGCGGTGTACAACTCTCTCCCGGCTCAAATCAGATCAGCCAAAAGACACAGCAGAAGCTGCAGATAAGACTGAATGATCTTCAGCTTTTAAGTTTTTCAGACAAGCCTGTTACAATTCAAAACTCAAAGCAGCTAAATCACCACATTACAAAAGTAACCCTATACATACTTTCCTGGGAATTGAATTCAATGGGGCATAATTCTGAGTAGACATATATAAGATCACACTAAAAACCCTAGTGAGAGCCAAGTTTTTGACTTCCTTCCTGAATTAAGAAAGAGCTGGTGGCTCCCTATTGTTCTACCCGGACACTGAGGTCCAGCACTGAGGGCCTTCTGGCGGTTCCCTTGCTGCGAGAAGCCAAGTTACAGGGAACCAGGTAGAGGGCCTTCTCGGTAGTGGCACCCGCCCTGTGGAACGCCCTCCCACCAGATGTCAAAGAGAAAAATAACTACCAAACCTTTAGAAGACATCTGAAGGCAGCCCTGTTTAGGGAAGCTTTTAATCTTTAATAGGTTATTGTATTTTAGTGTTTTATTGGAAGCCGCCCAGAGTGGCTGGGGAAACCCAGCCAGATGGGCAGGATATAAATAAATTATTATTATTATTATTATTATTATTATTATTATTATTATTATTATATCTTGTTGGGGTAGGGCATCCGACAGATTAGTAAAATGACTGTATATTGGATTGTGCTGTTGTGACCATTTATCAGCAGCAGACTGTGGAATGCTTTCCACTCGTAGGCAATGACATGCAGTCTTATTTTCTAATACAGAGCATAAGCCCTTCCCAGTTGAGTAATTCTAGCAATCTTCTACCTGCTGCTTTGCTTTATCTTGCCACTTCCTCTTAACAGTTGTGAATCAATACAGTCAGTACAGGCCAATTGGAGTCAGTTTAACAAGATAGTATACCCAGGTATGGAAGTGTTATTGCCTGATGGTTTAGTTGTATGCAGGCTTGGCCATAGATAAACCAGATGATGGAGGCGGTTCTTTCTAATTTTGTCAGTTCGTCATCTGACAGAGCTGCAGAGGGGCATGATAAAGGAAAAGTTTTATGATATATATGGACAATGTAGGTCAGCTTCCCCAGACTTGGTGCCGTCCATGGTAGATTGGGGGTTTAGATTAAAGCCATCATATCTAGTTCTGCCCTCAAAAAATATTTTCTGGCAAAGAAAATTTAAGACAAAAAATCTAGATGTTAATTTTGCCTAAATCTGAAAAAGAAATTTTATAGCATCCTTTACTGATGAGTAGAACATGTTGTTGTTGTTGTTGATGATGATGATGATGATGATGAAGAATTATAATGTACCATAAGATGTGTTACCAATGTATTGACACTTACTGGAGAAGCAACATGAATAAAATATTTCAGCATATTTGGTAGAGGTGTGATACACACACACACACACACACACACACACACACACTCACACACACACACACACACACACACACACTGAGCTAAATAATTTCCACAAAAGAAGAAATCTTACCTAGAAAGTTTCAAGACAGAGCTAGAGACAGAGGTGGACTTGCTAACTGTATTCAAAACTTAGCATATATCATTAAAAGTATGTTAGCTTTCTATTGAAAGAGATTATTAAATGCTCTGAAGTTGAACAGATATATTTGCCCTATTTATATGAGCGAGAGGGGAATTATTAAGTAAACTTTCACAATTGCATGGCAATAATTTTCTGGTGTGTCTGTATAATATAACATCACACACTCAGTCATTATTTCTGCTGTAGGAACACAGTGAGTGCGTAGCTAATGCCTAGCTTATACATTCATACCCTGCCCCTGAAATAGTTTATATTGTGACTAGTGAGAAGACTTAAAATAACTTGCATCATCTCTTCAGGCTGGTGTTGATGAGTGACCTATATTCCTAGTGAGTAATGTGAAATCTTTGGTAGCTGAATTGCACTTGAGCCTTACGTGTTATTTCTGCGTTAAAAATGTCATTTCCAGGAGGTGAAATTGACTGTGTTGATAAGGATGGTAACACCCCTCTCCATGTGGCTGCAAGATATGGACACGAGCTTTTGATTAACACCCTAATAACCAGTGGAGCTGATGCTGCCAGGTAAGTTGCTGAAGAAATACATTTTTGAGGTTTAGCAATGACTGACTGTATAAGGTTTGTTGTGAATATGCTAGCACAGGGGTAGGCAACCTAAGGCCCGAGGGCCAGATGCAGCCCAATCGCCATCTCAATCCGGCCTGTGGATGGTGCGGGAGTCAGCGTGTTTTTACATGAGTAGAATGCGTCCTTTTATTTAAAACACATCTCTGGGTTATTTGTGGGGCCTAGGAATTCGTTATTATTATTTTTTTCAAAATATAGTCAGCCCCCCCACAAGGTCTGAGGTTACAGTGGACCAGCTCCCTGCTGAAAAAGTTTGCTGACCCCTGATATAATCCAACCAAAATAAAATACCCTTTTTAATTCACAGTGGTTTCGGTAAAGATAGTTAAGCATATGCTGTTCCGTCCCTTCTGTGGTTTTATCAACATTTATTTGGTATCAGACAGGAATTAGGTATCTTAAAAAACAAGAATTTGCAACTGCGGAATCCATATGGTTACATGTTGAATTAGCACTTATGTGCTAGCATAGGGGTCAGCAACCTTTTTCAGCCATGGGTCGGTCCACTGTCCCTCAGACCATGTGGGGGGCCGGACTATATTTTTTTTGGGGGGGGAGGGGAAATGAACGAATTCCTATGCCTCACAAATAACTCAGAGATGCATTTTAAATAAAAACACACATTCTACTTGTGTCAAAACACCAGGCATATATATGTGTGTGTGTGTGTGGATTATATATAACATTTTCAAAGCTAATTTAGTTATGTCACTGTCTTTTGGATCGCACAGTTTAAGAACTTTTTATGCTTCTATTTGCAGTGGAAAACTGAAAATAATATAGTGTTTAGATCGTTGCTCTATATAGAATTAGAGGCGAGGTGGGTCGGGAGATGACCATTTTGAGAACTGCAACCTTTTTGGCTTTTTCCTTTATAAATTTCAATCTACTCCTTTTCTAAGTGTTTAAGGTAAAAAAAAAAAAAAAAAAAAAAGGAGAGAAGAACGCCAGCATAAAAAAAAGGTTGAGCAATCTGGGTTATCTGCTCAAAATTTCTATTACACGCTTCAGTGACCTGTAGGTTGATCAAATAAAACACCTCTGTCAGTGGCTGAAATGCCCAGTGAAGTGAAAAGCCGGCTTGGAAGTATTGGGAAGACAGCCATTATAGAAGGAAATTAGTTGCCTGGGATCTAGAATGAAATTCTGAGACACCCATTTGTCAAGATCCTATTGTGATCTTCTAAGTAGATGTCGAGCAGTAGGGATTTTGCTGTGGAAGGAGCAGAAAGCAAAGCAGAAGGTCATTAATTAAGATAGTTATGTGTTATAAAGGGATATGGGATAAAATCAAGAGGCGGACAGCTGGGTCATCAGCTTATCCTTGGTGTTTCAGAGGGAGCGCATTGCAGGAGAAAGAGCAGTTTATATTCAGATGGGAATATTTTTAGGCTGTAGACAGAAATTATGCAATAGCTGGTCTATCAGAAGACAGAAGCTGCGTTGGACCATTTATTTATTTTTTGCAACATATGGAAGAGCTCTGCAGATTAATGCAATGGTTTTGCCAGCCTGTCTGGCCTCATATTTGTGAGTCACAGAGATTTCAAAGTATTTGATATGGCAGGCTTCTTGCTAGGAGTTGTGTTAGCATGAAAGTGGTCTATTAAACTCAGAGCCGAATAAGGCACCGTTAGGAAACTCACGGTGCTTGTTTCATAGCTGTCAAGTGTCCCTTATTTGAAGGGACAGTCCCTTATTCCAGCGCCATGTCCCGCTGCTGTCCCTTATTGATAGATGTCCCTTAAATGTCCCTTAAATGATGTCCCTTAAATTTCAAAGGAAGCAGCTCCTCTCCCTCCCTCCCTGCCAGCCAGGGAGGAGGGAGGCTCCAACTGTGTTGCTTGGCTGTGTTGCTCACCCAATAAGAAGTCTAAGAACGACTGGGGGGGTGGAGCTTGCATGCCTTGTGTGTGGCTAGTTAATGCAAGCTGAGGGGGTTTTTGAATGCTGGACACCATTTTGTTGCACGTGCTGCTGCAAACTTTGCAGTGCAAAGACAGGCCGGGGAGCCATCTTAAGTTGAGGCTGCACAGGCCTTGTGGTGCATGTGATTCAGATTCTATTCAGTTGAACCTCTGGTTACAAAGTTAGTTGGACAGTGTTCTCGAAGCTACCAGCATGAGTCTGACCAGACTGCAGGAGGACAAGAAGACTGGAGTGCCTGGAACAGGTGAGGCTACAGGTCCCTTATTTTGGCTGCTGGTCCCTTATTTTCAAATCTGTAAGTTGACAGCTATGGCTTGTTTGCTGCATTCAACCTAGCATTAAGCAGATCATTCTGCCCGGACAAGGATTCCAGATTGTATATTAGAATAATCTCCCCCCTCTCCTCCTCCAGTGCACCCCCTAAATCTCTTCTGGGGATTCCCCTGACCCTCCAGAGCAGATTCGAGGGCAATAGGGGTGCATGTCTGGGGAGAGGAGAGGGACAAATTCCAGTTGTTCTACTTCTGGCACAACTATTTAGTTGAATACTCCTCCCTGACTGTTGAATTTGCCTAGGTTTCCCTGAGATGACAGCCAACACTTAAATAACTTTCCTCTAGATTAAAAAAACAACAACTTTGAGATGGCTCCACCTGATATCCTTCTGAAAGGGTTTGCACAGAGGTTCCTTTGTGTTTTTCAGATGCGGCGTCCACAGAATGTTCCCCTTACACTTGGCAGCGCTAAATGCCCATGCCGACTGCTGTAGGAAGTTGCTGTCATCAGGTAAGCAAATGAAGAAAATGCAAAGCTCAGTTAACATTGCAAGTGAGCTGCTTGTGGGTCCTTCTTTTGGTTAGCGTTGTGTGCTCACGTTACTAAAATTTAAAGGCCTCATTTCCTGTTTCATGTTTGTGGCGCTAGCTGCATGCGCTTATTTGTGCAAACCCCTACCTATGTGCACGCGTATGAATTCCTATCATCTGTACTGCTTGCGTCTGAAGCACAATGTATGCTTTTTTCTTCCCTGGTGGCCATAGGGAATTAGGAACTTTTGTCTACGGTATGTTCCTGGTGGTGGAAGTGGGGAGGGCGGGGGAAGCAATTTGCAAGACTTCACCCTGCAGTAGCCTGAAAATCTGCACCATAGGGTTGGAAGACCCTGCTACAAAAGTGTGGTGGCATGCTGCAAAGAGAAGGAGAAATTGGGAAAAAATTGCTACCCCCCTTCCCTGCCATTGGAAACCTCCAGTGGAACAGCAACTTGGGATCCAAGGCTTAGATTTCAATTCTGCATCCACATAATCTGGAAGTAAATCTCACTGGATTTAGGCCCCGCCTGCACTTCACATCTAAAGCAGTATCATACCACTTGAAACAGTCATGGCTCCCCCCCCCAAAGAATTCTGGGCATTGTAGTTTCTTCAGGGTGCTGAGACTTGTTAGGAGACCCCTGTTCCTCTCACAGAGCTATAATTATCAGAGTGGCTTAATAATCAGTCCTTCTCCAAAGAGAACTCTGGGAATTGCAGCTCTGTGAGGGGAGTTAGGGGTCTCCTAACAACTCTCAGCGGGATGCGGGTGGCGCTGTGGGTAAAACCTCAGTGCCTAGGACTTGCCGATCGAAAGATCGGCGGTTCAAATCCCCGTGGTGGGGTGCGCTCCCGTTGCTCGGTCCCAGTGCCTGCCAACCTAGCAGTTCGAAAGCACCCCCGGGTGCAAGTAGATAAATAGGGACCGCTTACTGGCGGGAAGGTAAACGGCGTTTCCGTGTGCTGCGCTGGCTCGCCAGATGCAGCTTTGTCACGCTGGCCACGTGACCCGGAAGTGTCTCCGGACAGCGCTGGTCCCCGGCCTCTTAAGTGAGATGGGCGCGCAACCCTAGAGTCGGACACGACTGGCCCGTACGGGCAGGGGTACCTTTACCTTTAACAACTCTCAGCACCTTAGCAGACAAGTATAGGATCATGTTGCTCTTGTATTTTCAGAGTGAATGATAAAACTTCGGTGCATTGTAAGATTAGGAAATTGGTTTTCCCTTGCTGCCTTTTTTTTTTTAAGCGCTTTATCATATTTTAGATTCCTAATTTGGATGTAATACAGTTTTTATTATTATCTTCTGCATGTGTAAGAACTCAGAAATATTATAATCCATATTATTTATATAATATTAATATTATTTATAGATGAAGTTGGCCAAAAGGATATAGAAACCTTGCGTTGTACCAGTTTTAATGTCCCTGTCTGCATAAATCAGGAGCCTTAAGCTCAAATGCATTAGGTGGGAACCAAATCCATCGCCACCAGTTTTGATGTGTGAGTGGAGGCCAGTAATAGAAGCAGTGACTTGGTTAAATTTTATTAAAAATGCCCCAACTATCCCAAGCCAATATCCCACCTTTCTACCACGTCTAACAAAATTCCTTCATTAGCATTAGCACTATTGGTGTCTTCATGGGTTGGCTCCCCACATCTCGGCCTGCAGCTTCAGAAGCCCCACCATTTTCAGCTCCCCCCACCAATGTACTACTCCTTCTCCTCAAAATTACTAGAACAACTGAACCCCACTTGCCAATCTAAATAGTTCTTGAATCTTAGTTTTGTTTCCTGCTTTTTGCACTTGGCTGCAAATTTAAATGGAATGGAGAAGAGAGCAATGCGCTCTACGTGGGGCTACCTTTGAAGGTGACCCGGAAACTGCAGTTAATCCAGAATGCGGCAGCTAGACTGGTGACTGGGAGTGGCCGCCGGGAACACATAACACCGGTCCTGAGAGATCTGCATTGGCTCCCAGTACGTTTCCGAGCACAATTCAAAGTGTTGGTGCTGACCTTTAAAGCCCTAAACGGCCTCGGTCCTGTATACCTGAAGGAGCGTCTCCATCCCCATCGTTCAGCCTGGACACTGAGATCCAGCGCTGAGGGCCTTCTGGCGGTTCCCTCATTGCGAGAAGTGAGGTTACAGGGAACCAGACAGAGGGCCTTCTTGGTAGTGGCGCCCGCCCTGTGGAACGGATGTGAAGGAAATGAGCAGCTATCTTCTCTTTAAAAGACTTCTGAAGGCAGCCCTCTTTAGGGAAGTTTTTAATATTTAAGGCTGTATTGTTTTTAACACTTGATTGGAAGCTGCCCAGAGTAGCTGGGGAAATTCAGCCAGATGGTTCAGTAACTGGTGTGGAAATGGCATCGTGAACTGCCATTCGGGCTTTTATTTCTGACAGCCCTTTCAAAAACCATAAGCCATTCTTACGAAGCCACACAACTGGCTTCGCATACAGAAAGTTGGTGCCACACAAATGTGATCACACATGGTTTCATGCAGCTCCACACCCGAAACGTTTGCACAGGCAGCAGCCTCTCCTTCCTGGTGACTAGACCACGGGTGTTCTACATTTTCCGGTGTCAAAAATATTGGGGAAGTAGGCCATTTTGTAATGTGGGAACAACCCCTGCGTTACGAAAACAGAGCTTCCCTTCCCTCTGGGGGAAAAACGTGTCGTTTAAAATGCCCCACGTGTTGTTCAGTGTATGGTTAGAAGCTTGTTAGCATGAATCATTTACGTCCCCGCTTCCTAAGTATGGCTAGAAGTGCTTTGTTTAATCTGAGGTACAATGGCAGCTTGACTTTCTCTGAAGAGGCCACCTCTATGACTTGACTGTTCCTTTTTAAAGCTGCTGCGCTGAGGGAGGATAAGCCACTCTCGCTCCTTGTCCTTGCATTTTTAGCAGCCCAGCTGTCCGCTTAATTTTAAGACCACCAAGACTAGAGCGAACCACACTGGCAGGGCGTAACTGGGCAGCTGCACCTCCAAATTTAGGAGAGTGGTGCAAGAGTATTAGAAACATGGCTTAGGATTGCACCTCTCTATATCTCTTAGGGATCGTCCATACTTTCCTCAGGGAGACCCACTCGAATGCTGAATCGCAGCAAACATCACTCTACCCTATTGATGCTTGCTCTAATTCAGTGGTAAAGACCAGGTTTGTTACCCCCCCCAAAAAAATATTTTTTAAAAAAAATCATTTTATAACACAAATAAAAAACACAAACAGAAAAGACAAACAATTCTTGTCATATCTTTATTTTTCTAAACATTGTTAAGTGGGCTTCCCCAAGTCCCACCTATCTGATTTTCATTTTACTTCATCTTTAGCAGTTTACATATATCATAATTTCTAACCACCTTTTAGGTTTGTCGTTGTTATTGTTATTTATTAGATTTATATACCGTCCTTCATCCATAATATCTCAGGGCCGTTCACAGAATAAAATGCAGGATAAAGACGAGTAAATAAGTAAAGCCAAGCAGCCAAACAGTAACCTCCTCCCGCCCTTCCTACAGAGCCATTTAAAAGGCTGTGGAATATTAATCTGCCAAAGGGCTAGTTGAAGAGGAATGCCTTCGCCTGGCGCCTAAAATATATATAACGAAGGTGCCATTCGAATCTCACTGGGGAAAGCATTCCGCAAACGGGGAGCCACCACAGAGAAGGCCATGTTGTCACCCTCTGGGCCACATGTGGACGAGGAGGTACACGAAGAAGGGCTTCAGATTAAGATGGTTTATATGAGGAGATGTGGTCCTTCAGGTATCCTGAGCTATTGAAGGCTTTTAAGCTGTTTAAGGTTTCCCTGTGGGAAAGTGGCCGGGCAAGCGAAAGTGTGGGTGAGCCCATAGGTGACTCAGAAGCGTAGAAGCTGCCTTATACTGACACAGGCTTTTGGGTCATGTAGCTTAATAGTTTCTACACTGATTGACAGTGGCTCTCGAGGATGTGTTTATTTATTTCATAAAATCTATACATCACTTGATTGTAAAAAACAACAAAAACCCACCTCAAAACGGTTTACAAACAGGAGTCTTTTTTGGGATGCAATATATATGTTGTACAACTGTACTACTATATTCTTTATAGAGGTGGTAACAGTATTGTGCTTGGGTGTAGCCTTTTACTGCCCTCCCCCCACCCCGATCACTGAGGAATCACTAGTCTTCTACTAAACTTAAAAAATTAAAATAAAAAATCAGTTTACAACTTTTCCAAAAATAGTTCCAAAACTGCTCAGGCATAAGAGGGAATTGTCCGCTCATCAGTTAATATGGTGTCATATAAATATGACAAGGACAGTAACAGTAAAAACGTACCATCTTTTTTCCACAGTAGTACCAATTGAGCTCTGTTTGGGATTTTTATTAGGTACCTAATAATAAAAAAAGGACAAAAACCTTTCTCCCAACAATAGGAAATAAATAAACCCATGAGCATGATGCACAAAACAAAGCAGACAGAAATATTTCCGCATATGTGAGAATGTATTGTCTGTGTGCACCCTTAGGGAAAAATAATCACAACCCCTTTCTCCCTTTCCCATATCCATCCACTCCACAACTTAACGGTGAATTTTTTACCGTGCCCTTGCTTCAATAAACTTTTGCTGTTTTCCATACAAAGCGTTCGCATTTTCCTAGAAAGTCACCCTTTCTCCCTCCCGCCCCCCGGCACAGAATCTGAAGCCATCAATAAATAAAAATCCTATTTGAGGCCTGCTGAGGCAATCTCTGTGACTCCCTTGTTTCTTTTTCAGAGCTTTCTGCCTTCGTGCCCTGCTGTCAGTTCTCTCGATAGCAATCTGCCTCATAAATGGCTGCTGCATGATTTAAATACTTATATAGCACAGGGCTGAATGTGAAAATAGATTCTTTCTGACTTTACGGTTCTTCTTTATGCAGCTGCCAAGCTTGAGCAGCCCCTGTCCGTTTCCATGACAACCTCTTGCTGACTACAGTTGTGTCTGCATTCTCTAATTTTTGTGTTGTTGGGTGTTTTTTTCTGACTAACTGATTTTTCTGTCTCTGCAATGTTTCTTGCGGTTTAACTAGGACAAAAGTATAGCATAGTATCCATGTTTAGTAATGAGCACGTGCTGTCTGCAGGCTTTGAAATAGACACCCCAGATAAATTTGGAAGAACGTGCCTCCATGCCGCTGCTGCAGGAGGGTAAGTGGTTTTGAAATCGTAACTGCCAAGTTATATATAATTTCAGTTCTGTGGCCTCTCCGCAAAATGAATTGGTTCCAAATAAGGAATAGCGAAAGACTGCATAAAAACGTTGTTTCCCAGGATTGGTATTTTGTGTTTCACGCATGCAAACTCACACTTGAGGAAAACATAAACTCTGAGCCTGTTTAAGCAAACACCACCGTTCTCCTGTCATAGATTGCTCAGCCCTCATTTGAGTCTTCCCTCCTCTCCTGAGTCATTGTATTCTCAAGCACTCATGTGACTGCTGTGGTTTATCATGTAGGAAATCCCATCTGCAAAGCTTAATCTTGCAAATGAATCGTGTGGCCCTCACAATAAATTGGGTTTTGTGGGAGCAGCATTAAATTAAAAGATCCGAGGCCTACATGGAATTCCATCTTCCCCCTTCCCCATTTGTCCATACATGCAGAAAAGAGAGCACCATATCCTGTACAGTGGTACCTCGGGTTAAGAACTTAATTTGTTGTGGAGGTCCGTTCTTAACCTGAAACTGTTCTTAACCTGAGGTATCACTTTAGCTAACGGGGTCTCCCGCTGCCGGAGCACGATTTCTGTTCTCATCCTGAAGCAAAGTTCTTAACCTGAAGCACGATTTCTGGGTTAGCGGAGTCTGTAACCTGAAGCGTATGTAACCCGAGGTACCACTGTAATCCTAAACCACAGCATAGAATGCATTGCTTCTCAGCAGGCTGCTAATTTAATACATCGTTTTTCTCTCTCAGCGGGGAACAGTACAGTGGTACCTTGTCGAGTGTCTGGTATCCATTCTGGAGCCCCGGATGCTCGACGAAAGAGTCGATAGACAGAGCATCGCTCTGGACGTGCGCATGGAGCGGTTTTGCGCTTCTACGCATGCGCAAAGCGGCAAACCCGGAAGTAACCCATTCCGGTACTTCCGGGTTTGCTGCGGACGTCCGCCGAAATGGACAATCGAAGGGGCGGACATTCGCAGAGGTATGACTGTAGCTACTCCTTCCATGACAAGGGAGTTGCCACCATGACCTGATCTATGTGATACTATGTGAGACCTAGCATGTCTACTATGTCTACTGTGTTAGACAAGGAACTACCGTATTTTTCGCTCTATAAGATTCACTTTTTCCCTCCTAAAAAGTAAGGGGAAATGTGTGTGCGTCTTATGGAGCGAATGCAGGCTGCGCAGCTATCCCAGAAGCCAGAACAGCAAGAGGGATTGCTGCTTTCACTGCGCAGCGATCCCTCTTGCTGTTCTGGCTTATGGGATTCAGAATATTTTTTTTCTTGTTTTCCTCCTCCAAAAACTAGGTGCATCTTATGGTCTGGTGCGTTTTATAGAGCAAAAAATATGATATATTTTAACCTGGGCCCTCTGCTATACCATACTTAAATACCCTAAAGGTTGATTTAAACCTGGATGAGAGTTAATAATAATTGGCCTTGTGTTAGAGGGCACAAGTTGCACTCGATGGTTGTTTACTACCTCTTCTGCCTGAGCAGATTTTTTTTTTGTCCTGCCTTATCCAGGCCAGACCAGCTCAAAGAAGTGAACACTTTGTTCTTTTTTCATACAGGCCAAATAACTAAATTGCCATTCTGGAAGGCAAGTTGCCAGAAAGAGGGGAAAGCAATCCTCATCCTGTAGTTCTGTAGCCAAATCTTTCATTTTAACAGACTGTGCCCTCCCCTTGTATCAAAGACTAGCCGTAAAACAAGTCTTAACTTCCACCATTCCCACATTTGTGCATATCAGGACTTAGGTTTTAGCATGAAAGAGGCTAAACAGGCAACAGATTTCAAGGGGTTTCGTACAGTTCTGATGTTTAAGAGACAGACCGATTGAAAAAGGATGTCAGCTTAATTCTATCTCTTCCATTCATAATAAGCCCTGCATCCAACAAACGTCAATACTGGGGGAGCCAACATACTGCTCCCTAAATGCTGGGGAGCTGAATGGTATGAGATGATGGCAGTTGCAGTCATCTGGAGGGCACTGCATGAGATACCCATTTAGCAAACTGAAGGCACCTCCCACATTGAAGGAAGTTCTCCTGCACATAAAAAACTTGCAACAATGAATGGGGACTGTGATTTCTTGACCACAGTGAGAGTTGTGAAGGAGAACTTCTTGATAGATCATGCCTTTAATGTCTTAACAAAATTTTGAAATGAATTGGCTGCAGTGGTTCTTTCCGATTAAACGGTTGGGGTTAAATTTGTATAGATTAATTTAAAACAGTCCTTTGTTATATGCTCTGAAGAAAATCACATTGGTTTATGCAGTGGCAGGTATTATGACTTAAAGTAGGTTAACCGGGGCTCCCAATCCTTTGGAAGAATTATTCATGGCTCCCATCAGACTGCCTATGATCACTCATCCACCAGAGGCGTAGCCGGCATGTGTGGTGTTGTCAAAGGAGCATGGCTACCCTCACATGTTCCTGGTACCACTTGCCTGAATAGGACTATGCTGGCTAATTCAGAAGGTATCCCAAGGATTTCTGTGTGGACAGAAGAGATATTTACAAATTGTTCTTTCAGTTGTTCTTGCTTAGATTGCTTATCCTAGCTGGTTCTTCCCAGTCCCCGAACTGTTAATGGAGAAACTCCCTGCCCCTCCATCAATGCGAAGTGTCTGTTTTATTTCAATTCATGCATTCTCTTCCTTTCTTTGTCTTTTCAGTAACGTTGATTGTGTAAAACTCTTGCAGAGCAGTGGAGCAGATTTCAATAAAAAAGACAAACATGGAAGGTTTGTAATTTACCGCACTTAAAAAAATATTAAAAAATGAAAGACAAGAACTTTAGCCTTAACAATACATGAGTACAACAGACAAAACTAAAGGAAGCTCATCCTTGACTTCTAAAACTCTATCCTTGATGACAGCCACATAACACAATTCCTGATGCTGGCATATTTCTGCTCAGATCTAGAATGCCAGAGAGAAACATTGGGCTTCTGCATCCAGATCTCAAATCTGCCTAAGGGCTCTGAGTACGTAGCACGGTCCTGATTTCGTAGCACTGGGTTTTTTCCTCCCCTCCCTACCTCCTGAAGTTTTAGGTTATTTTTGATAGGCTGAAGTGTGAGCATGAGAGGATGAGACTGACAAACTGAAACAGATGGTGGCAGTGGTTATACCGTATTTTTCGCTCTATAGGACGCACTTTTTCCCCTCCAGAAATTAAGGGGAAATATGTGTGCGTGCTGTGGAGCGAATGCAGGCTCCTTGGCTTCAACAATAGCAACGTGAAGCCTCCAAAGCGCAGAGGGAGCACTCCCTCCGTGCTCCGGAGGCTATGCGTTGCTTTCGCTGAAGCCTGGAGAGCGAGAGGGGTCGGTGCGCACCAACCCCTCTCGCTCTCCAGGCTTCAGGGATAGCCGCCTGAAGCCTTTGGAGCGCAGCGGGAACTCCCGCTGCGCTCCAAAGGCTTCAGGTTCCTTTTGCTGAAGCCGGGAGAGCAAGACTCTCCTGGCTTCAGCAGAGAGGGAGAGCTGCACAGCGCCCCTTCAGCGAAGCAGGAGGAGAAATGGAAGGGGCTCCGTTTCTCCTGCCGCTTCACTGAAGGGGCGCTGAGCAGAGAGGGAGAGAATTTTTTTTTCTTGTTCTCCCCCTCTAAAACAAGGTGCGTCCTATGGTCGGGTGCGTCCTATAGAGCGAAAAATACGGTACTTTGCTGTGGGGCTGCCCCTTATTTACATCTCCGCCTGAGCAGGATAGGAAAAAGGGGTCCCCTGTAGTATATTGCTGCCTGAAGTGTAATGCCCAAAAATACAGGTGCAGTCTACACTGAATCCATAAAATAGATTTTTGTTCTTTCTATTAAAAAAAATCACCTGCCACCAATGGCTTATTCTTTCCTCTTTCTTTCCCAATACAGTTTGGATTCTTGAATGCTTTTAACTGCAACTGCTTTTAGAGTACTTTTGACTGCAATAGTTTTTTTTAATGTTTTAACTGGTTTATAATGTTTCTGCTCTTAAATTGTGTATCTGTTTGCTTCTCTGGGCTCCTTCCGAAGGAAGCTTGGGATATAGATTTGATAAATAAAAAATAAGCAATTTTTGCTTTGCTTTTGGCCCAAACTGCATTAATGTGCCAATGTATAAAGAGGTCATTGAGCAGCACTCATTTTTTAAAATATTGCCAAGCGTATGTATAACCAGTGCTCCCTAACCTTACATGCAGTGCTTTTTTTCTGGGGGGGGGGGTACGCAGGGATACGCATACCCCTAAACATTTTGTGAATCTAAGTTTGGCCTCATTGAGGGGCAGTATTTCAATATGAGTAGGAAAATGAGAGTATCCCTAAACATTTTTTTAAAAGAAAAAAAGCACTGCTTATATGTGTTTCTGGATGTAAGATATACTTTTCCCAAGTCTTGGTGGAGAAGATGGCTAAGTTCCTGCCCTTAGTCAAGCAGCAAAGTAAGAGGGCAAGCTTTGTTGAAAAGGCTAACAAAGAGTCACAGTGAAGAAAGGCTTCATAGGGCAGGGATGGAAAACCCATGGCCTCCCGGATGTTCTGGGTTACAAACCTGCCTCTAGGAGGAGGCCACAGGTTCTCTGCCTCCACCACAGAGAAAGCTCCTGGAGCTGCAGTTGTTATTATAGTGAGTACAGTGGTACCTTGGGTTGAGAGCTTAATTCGTTCCGGAGGTCCGTTCTTAACCTGAAACTGCTCTTAACCTGAAGCACCACTTTAGCTAATGGGGCCTCCCGCTGCCGCCACGCAATTTCTGTTCTCATCCTGAAGCAAAGTTCTTAACCCGAGGTACTATTTCTGGGTTAGCGGAGTCTGTAACCTGAAGCGTCTGTAACCTGAAGCGTCTGTAACCTGAGGTACCACTGTACAGAACTAAGCAGGATGGTGCTCCCCTCTCAGTGAATGCACAGGTGCTGAAAATAATGTTTACATCCTCAACAAGACAGAGAGGAGACCAACTCTGGAATGCCCTTATAGAGTTGGCGTATTGCAGGTGCAAAACCTATAAAGGGAATTCACAGGCACAGCGTAGGAGAAGAATCATCATTATTTCTCCCTACCCTCCCTCCTCCCTTTCAGGAGTGTTCCTTGTTTCTTCCTTGTTTTTAGTGGGTTTTTTGTGAATAACATTCCACATCCCTCTGTTTGTTCAATTCTTCTCTCCGTACTCCCCACCCCCCTCCGCAGCCCATGGTCTTTTGGATTTCCTGAGCGCCTACTTCTAATCTTCACCGCAGGAGGAAGAATATGTTCTGCATTCAATTAAATAGCTGCTATTGTTACCTCGAAATGGGTTCCCCCTATAGTAATGTTGCTGTCAGGAGCAGTTAACGTAACGCACGCCGTTACTCAAGGTAGTGTCTGAGCTAATTCGTTTCTATTTATTTTTCAGGACACCTCTGCACTACGCAGCTGCAAATTGTCATTTCCAATGTATGGAGACGCTGGTGACCACGGGGGCCAATATTAACGAAACAGATGACTGGGGACGGACGGCTTTACACTATGCTGCTGCCTCAGACATGGACAGAAAGTAAACAAGCCTATTTGCATTCCTTGTTTCAACTTCAGCGCTAAGCCAGTGTCATTTCTGGTCTCTTTATGCAACAGTCTTATTTCAGAAAAAATACTCCCAGAACCAAAAGTATTCCCTTTCCCCTTCATGAATGCATTCAGCTACTTTGATTACTTTAAATAACTTATGTCCTCTGTGTGTTGAGAAGCCTCACAGTTCCCTTCAAGTTGCCGTCATATCTGCAAATGCAGCAGCTTGGACTTTATTTATTTATTTATTTATTCGTTTCATAAAATTTAGACACCGTTTGATTGTAAAAAAACAAAACAAAAAACCCTCAAAGCGGTTTACAAAAAAGATAAAATGATAAAACCGCGGGAGAAAAATCGCAATCATACATACAAAAGTTAGAATGCTAAAACAAATTGAAATCGCCTCACTTTTCATTCTGTCTAAACAGATTAAAATTACCTCACTTCTTTCTAATACCATCTTTCCATAGTTCCATTGTTCCCTCTTGAGGTTAGTTCCTCACACAGGTAAAAGCTGTGTGTGATATGTAAAAAATTCACCTAGAGCCATTTTAGATTTCATGAGCCTATTGGTAAAACCTGGTCCTCAGTTACTAAGTTATATAGGACCTTTTTTTCATGCAGACAGAAACAAGAGGGACTCTGTTTACAGGAGAGGAGCACTGTGGATGTTTTCTCCCTATGGTAATGTTGCTGTGATGCCGTTCCTCAAGTTTCTGTCCTCCTGATGTAAAAGTGTAGGTGGGTTTGCGGTATATGGCTGCTCTTCTCAAAAGGAGAGAACACAAAGGGCCACAAGTGTGTGGCAGCAAAGACGATTCAGTCATTTGATAGTTCAGGTATTCGAGCCCTGCATTTGGCCATAAATTCCTAGGTGACCCTCATGGTTTTTTCCAACCCTACAATCCTATGGTTCTGATTCTAAGAACCCATTGCAATTCAGAACATTTTTTGCATACCTGGAGATACAGAAATATCAGACGAAACATGCATCAGGGAGGCATTGAGACTATTCTGTCATAGGGCCCCATCATATCCATGCACTCAAGAGATGGCAGAAAGATTCAGCAGGAACCTTGCACTGTGGCAGAAATTAAAATATCCCCGTAATACTACTCTTCCTCAAATCTCCTGGCCCAATGACTGAGGGCAGGACCACTTCACACGTTTAAAGCACATCCAACTCACATTTGAAGCATGTGGCTTCTCTCAAAGAATCATGGGAACTGTAGTTTTCCCCTCACAGGGCTACCATTCGCAGCAACCTTAGTATACTACATTTCCAGGATTCTTGGGGGGGGGGTGTCATGTGCTCTAAACATGCATTGGATGTGCTTTAAACAGTTGGTGTAGATCTGCCTAAATTCTCTTCCTCCTTGTGTGTGTGTATGTGTGTTAAATTTACCACATATAATAGTCACAGCTGGGTGAATTTGTACCTTTGTAGCCTGCCATGATGTATTGGTACCAGAGGATTTGATTATAATCTCTCTTCCTGTAATACCCAAGTCATCGTAACATGATTCCTTTCTACCTAGCTTGCTACAGATTCCATAGCAGCTGGGGACGTACCCTGTGCTTAAAGTCTCCAGCAAAGATAATCTCAAAAGCTATGCCAAAGGAATGGATCTATCTGAACTGCCTATGAATATCAAAGAAAGAAAAGGGGGGGGGACCTGATGGAATAGATTTCCATGATGTAGAGACAGATTTTTGGGGGGGGGGGAGAGGATAAGATTAATGCTCTTTAAAATTGGCTCCATACAGCACTTGTACTTACTTGTACAGCACTTGCACTCCATACACTTGTACTTAGAACCAAGAGGTTTAGCCAGTTCCAGTTCCGTGGCACATGTAAATGTCCGACACACGTATCTGACAACATCAGTGTGTGCTGTGTGTGCATGCTACTTACATGGGGGCATTGTAAAATGTTTTAGGTGTAGCTGTAAAAAGGGGGGGGTGCAAGTTGCGATGGGCCTTAAAAACTGGACATAGTCATTTTTCTCCAGTCAAGGGTTTGCAAACAGAAATATTTTAAGTGGTCTTAAAATGTTAAGGAATATATTGTGGCAGAATTCTTTCCTCAGGTATTTAAAACAATCCATTGTGATTCATTGATTGATTGAGTGAATGGTATGGTTCAAGTGTTTGCTGCCTTTCGTTTTGTGGCATCAACCCTTTGGAATTCGCTTCCCTGAAATATTAGATAGGCACCACCTCTTTTGTTATTTTGGTGCCTGATTAAGACCTTCCTCTTTCAACAGACCTTTTAAGTTGAGATATTTACCTTTCTGCATTGTATTGGATATGCTTTTTATATGTTTCTATAATTTTATCATTTGTTGCTTGCTGCCCTAGACTCTTTGGGAGGAAAGGTGGGATATAAATTTAATAATGAATAAGGTTCTTACCAACTACTGAAGTGACAGATGCCACAAACAACAGCACTGGGTGCTTAAGAGAGAAGACCAGACCTTGTGGAGAAACAATTCTGAAAATAGGAGTGCTGAACTTTTTGTGCTTTTTCTTCTTTTGTCTCTCTTTATAAAAATGGACATACCAAGCTTCTCATTTCTACTGACCTGATTCGTTAACGATATTCCTGGACAGGGAGCCAATTATGTATGAGGAAATGCTTTTGGGCCGCATTCAGGATTTCTGCTAATGAAACAGAATGCATTCATATTTTAATAGTGATAAACCCCAAGTCCTCATTTCTTCCATTCTATTTTAAGAACAGGAACATTCTGAACTCCCAGGGAAGAGTCTAGTTAGAACAGGTTTGCTGCTAGTGGCATCATGAGCCGCCGTAGAGTTTAACTTTCTTGTTTTGTGAATCCTCTTTAAGAATGGAAAAGGCCAGGAACAAGTCCACCAGTGGTAGATTAGGTAGATCTCAGTTAAACATGAAGAATACAAAAGCAACCTTAGGGAATCAAACCCATGGTGCATCTAGCCCAGTTTAAAGCATCAGTTTAAAGTGGTTGGTACAGGATAGCTGGTTGACCAGCTGATACCTTTCTAGGAGACACATATTTCTCCAGACAGGAGTTGCTGGATTACAGCTCCTTTCATCCCTGACCATTGGCTATGCAGGCAGAAGTTGATAGGAACTGCAGTCCAAAAAGACCTGGAGGTATTGAAACAGTTGTGCAGGCAGTTACAGCCAACATGACAGTAACATCTGCCCTGTGACAATAATTTTGCAAAATTTCTGGAACGTTTGTTATGGAAGCTTGATGTGACGCTTAGCCTTGTCCATAGGTCAGACAGTCAGTTATTATTATTATTATTATTATTATTATTATTATTATTATTATTATTAAGGTTTCCTGGTGGCACCCATAAGTATGTACACTGCTCTGAAGTGAAAATGATGGCTGGTCGCTTATGCGAATCTCTGAAGTGTCAGTTTTCAAAATGAGTTGCGTTTTTCTGTCCCTTATGTTAAGAAGAAAGAATATTTTGGGTAACTCCCATGAAAATGCTGAAGGACTTGAAAGAGCCAATGAAATGAAGGAAAAAGCAGCTGCATTGTAAGTTTGGTGTCAATAGAGCAGTTTGACTCCATCTCCGTATAATGCTTTTTGCTTCTGTGGGTTGCAGTTATGTGCGTTCCTTATTTTTGCTCACCTGCTGTGCTGCCGCATACAACCGCTGAGGCGACGAAGCGCTAACCTTTGAATTATGGTCTATAGCTATTTGTGTATGTGTGTGTGTGTGTTTGTGTGTCCTTTTAACTTTTCCGTTCTGGCTGCCGCTGTAGCGTTCCGAGGCGTTTTAAACGTGGTGTGGTGTTGTCCAAATCAAATGCATTGTGATAATATGCTGCAAGGAGTATATGTCCTTCACAAATTTAATATTCATAGCTGATGTTCCTTATGCCGTGGTTTATGTTGTAGTGTTTGTGTCGATTGTCAACGAGGTAGAATATGCATGAAAGGAAGGGACACAGAAAATGTCATCGAATCTCTTTCCTATGGAGCTGTTCCCAAGTAAATAGACAACATGAGGAAAGCTGTTGGTTTCGAGAAATACATAGGTTGACATTTATAATGTGTGGGGTTCTCTAGCTGAAGCAGCGACTCTACTACAGTAGCTGATTCTTCCAAAAAAATGGGTTTTAGAATCTGGAGCAGTAGTAGAACTGATCATAAGGGATCTTATGACTTACGACTTTTAGAAGACATCTGAAGGCAGCCCTGTTTAGGGAAGTTTTTAATGTTTCCTATTTATTATTATTATTATTGTTATTAATATTCTGTTGGGAGTGTTAGGATTGTCCTACTCGCGTGTAGGACCCTGGCAGAGACATATGCCCGACTGGCATGTTCTCTCCCTCCTGGTCGTTCGTTCGGGAGCTTCAAAAGCTTTCTCCAGCCCGAGTGGCATTAGCACGCTTAAGGATCCTGCAGATTGTCAGCAGTTTGCGTAACAAACTCAGTAGCACAACATTTTAGCTAATCTTCTTTATTTACTGTATTTTTTGCTCTATAAGACTCACTTTTCCCCTCCTAAAAAGTAAGGGGAAATGTGTGCGCGTCTTATGGAGCGAATGGAGGCTGCGCAGCTATCTCAGAAGCCAGAACAGCAAAAGGGATTGCTGCTTTCACTGTGCAGCAATCCCTCTTGCTGTTCTGGCTTCTGAGATTCAGAATATTTTTTTCCTTGTTTTCCTCCTTCAAAAACTAGGTGCGTCTTGTGGTCTGGTGCGTCTTATAGAGCGAAGAATACGGTACATATAATACACTTGGAGCATTCTGACTTAGCTCCTTCCTCTTTCTCATCAGACAGCAAAGAGAAAGAACAAAGGGCAATAGTCCCACATCACGGAAACACAGTAACATAAACATCCTGTCTCCGTCACTTCCCACTATGTGGAATGAAAACATACACTGTCATGTGATAGAAAACAATCCCAGGACTGCAAGCACGGAGCAGGAATCCTTACAGGGAGCCGCCCAGAGTGGCTGGGGAAACCCAGCCAGATGGACGGGGTATAAATAATAGTAAATTATTATTATCCACAACATTGGTTATTTCTGTACAAAATCTAAGTGAATATGATGGAAAAGCCAGCATGTAACAGGTGCAAGATTCCTTGCACAATGAAAAAGCTAGTTAGTTTATACTCAACACCAGGAAATGTTGTCGTCTTGGCATCTATGTCGAATCAGCAGGTACAACTTAGCATTTATACTTACAAATATTCCACAGGTGTCTAGAATTCCTTCTTCAAAATGAAGCCAACCCGTCAATCCAGGACAAAGATGGGTACAATACCGTGCATTATGCTGCTGCTTATGGACACCGGCAGTGTTTAGAACTGGTGAGTAGGCCCTGACTGCTACTGAGATGCTGCATGCCATGTTAGCTTCTGACAAACAGTTTGTCATGTTCTTAACTCTGCAGGGCTGTGGTGGTTGTTTTTGAGTCCTTTTAGACTTTAATATTGGGTATGGGGTTAGGGAAGGGTGGTTCACCAAAACGGACAGAATTCAAGACTGCATAAAGTAGACCTTGGAAATGGGGAGATGAATGGCTGGCTAATCAGCACGAAATCTCCAAAACCCTTTTAGACTGCAGATGTGAGTGGAAATGCCTGAGGCTAACTCTGCTGATTGATGGCCACAGTCAACAACTGCTTCTATAGTTTGACAGTACCATTGGCATACCAGCTGCTGAAAGTGAAGTGTTGTTTTCCATATAGGGTTGTTGATTCCATGACTCTTCATGAACGGGCTAGGTATTGTGGGCCACTACAGAGCCTAGGACTTGCTGATCAGAAGGTCGGCGATTTGAATCCCCGCGATGGGGTGAGCTCCCGTTGCTCGGTCCCTGCTCCTGCCCACCTAGCAGTTTGAAAGCACGTCAAAGTGCAAGTAGATAAATAGGTACCACTCTGGCGGGAAGGTAAACGGCGTTTTCGTGCGCTGCTCTGGTTCGCCAGAAGCAGCTGAGTCATGCTGGCCACATGACCCGGAAGCTGTACGCCGGCTCCCTTGGCCAATAAAGCGAGATGAGCACCGCAGCCCCAGAGTCGGTCACCACTGGACCTAATGGTCAGGGGTCCCCTTTACCTTACCCCTTTACAGTAAAAGGCACCTGGAGGGGAAGACTCGTTTTCTTGTGTTACACCATAATGACCATCTTTCCTCAACGCTCCTTGTCTCAGAGCACGTGTTGAAGTCCCCATTGCAATAAATGTGCTATGCACCATGCTGTCTATGAAACTAATTGAATAATAAGCTTCATTGCGGTGGGTGAACCAGTTCATTTCCATGCCACAGTCCCCCCCCCCCCAAGAGCAAGCGGCTGTCTTCTCTGCATTAAGTTTTGCTGCTCTTCAGTAGGGAAGCGATGATATTTAAAATACTGACAGATGCAGCCTTTAGCAGACTTTCACAAGTAACGGCATTTGTTATCACAGTACTTCAGTTTTAATATAAAAAGTGTCGAGAAGGCTTTGTCTACCAGACTTCGCATAGTCTGGGAAGTAAATGAGGCAGCGGCGCCATCTTAAATAACATGTCACAAAAGGAAAAGGAGTGATGCAGATACTTGGGTCTCATTCATCTCTATCTGTGGTCAACCATTCATAAAGCGTTTGAGTGACAGTCCCATGTATTAATGGATAAATGAGTGCCAGTCATTCCCGCCTGCTTTTGCTATACTAAAAATAGCCTCTCCCCCTAGTGTATTCATTCCTCTCTGGGCTAATTCTTTTGAGCCTTCATTAATCAGAAATAGAAACTGAGATCATTTGATAATATTTCATGGTTGTGATAAGATTAACATCCTTGAACTGTATTGGTTTTTTCCTAAGCTGCCATTCCAAAGAAAATCCAATTATAAGTCTGATAAGTATGGCATGTTGATTGCTGTCAAATGATACATGGAAGGCTATTGAACTGATAAAACATTGTGTATAAAATAAATGTCTTTCTGCAGTGCTTCTTAGCTGGCCTACCGGACATGACTGTATTTTTCCGTCTATAAGACACCCCCATGTATAAGACGCCCCCTATTTTGGGGCAACAACCAATTGCCAACCCACCCTTGGCACTATCCGTGTATAAGACGCCCACTGATTTTTACATTTTTTGAGGGGGGCCCTAGTCTTATACACGGAAAAATACGGTACTTATTCTCCTGCCCTGTATCCCCTATATTTTCTGTGTCAATATAGTATAAATAAACTTATAATATACTTTCATGACATATAATTCCCCATTTTTTTGGCTCTTGGAGAAAGAAAGTGCAGCTGAAACACAGTTAAGACTTTGGCATCAAATCTAAATCTAAATCAAATCAGTTGTGCGCTAGTAAATCAACCATGTTTGTTGAGCTGTGCATTTGGACATTCCAGTCCACATAATATTTTCAAAACTGCAAATTATGTAGATTTACATTTAAATGTGAACTGAGTCAAATTCCCTCCACCTCCACATCCCTAGGATAGGATGAGCGATGTAAGTGACTAACTAAGCAAATTTAGATTGGCCTTGCAACTTTTTAATTACATTTTTTTATTTGCTTGCTAAAGTATGTAGTAAGTAGTCTAGTTACCAACTGCCAAAATGAAGAAATGTTCAGAGAAAGGGGAGAAGAAGGGAAAACAAAATTAGAGAAAAGGGGAAGAACAGGATCGTGTTTGACACTGCAGTTTTAAAACACACTGACTAGAGAAATAATGAAAACAATGATTTTATTTAAAATATTATTTTATTTCCTATACCCTTTTAAAATGTGGGTTTTTGGGGGGGGGAGTTATTGGGTTGTTGTTTTTATTTTGATTATGTATTTTGTGGTTTTATATTTTGATTTTGTTCTGTTAACCACCCTGAGACCTCCAGGTATAGGGCAGTATAATAATAATAATAATAATAATTATTATTCATACCCTGCCCTTCTGATTGGGTGGCCCCAACCACTCTGGGTGGCTTCCAACATATGTAAAAACATAAAAAAAATTAAAAGGCTTCCCGATACAGGGCTGCCTTCAGATGTCTTCTAAAGCAGTGTTTCCCAACCTTGGGTCTCCAGCTGTTTTTGGACTACAACTCCCATCATCCCTAGCTAGCAAGACCAGTGGTCAGGGATGATGGGAATTGTAGTTCAAAAACAGCTGTAGGCCCAAGGTTGGGAAACACTGTTCTAAAGGTTATATAGTTACTCATCTCCTTGACATCTGATGGGAGGACGTTCCACAGGGCGAGTGCCACTACCAAGAAGGCCCTCTGCCTGGTTCTCTGTAGCTTCACTTCTCACAGTGAGGGATCCACCAGAAGGCCCCCAGAACTGGACCTCAGTGTCTGGGCAGAACGATGGAAAAGACGCTCCTTCAGGTATACATTAGACACAGTGCCATTGGACTTAACGGGAATAATAATAATAATAATAATAATAATAATAATAATAATAATAATAATTTTATTATTTATCCCCTGCCCATCTGGCTGGGTTTCCCCATCCACTCTGGGCGGCTTACAGCACATAAAAAATTGTAAAGCATTAGACATTAAAAATTTCCCAATACGGGGTTGCCTTCAGATGTCTTCTAAAAATCAGATAGTTGTTTATTTCCTTGATGTCTGATGGGAGGGTGTTTCACATGCCTCGATATATCATGATGTTGAAAATCAGATATCACTCAGCCCAGTTAGGTGCTTTGGAAGCTAAGTTTGAGAGAACTGGTCAGATAAGGAGGCTGATACCTTTGTCCCCGTCATTGGCTATAATCCACAACTGTCAGGAGTGGCAAAATGCATTGGCAAGGACCCATCTCATAAAAACCCACTTTTAGAAAATTAGAATGCAGGTTTTATTAATTGAAACAGCCAATCTGACAATTTTAACATAGTCTTAATACAGATAATTAATTTTAGTGTCATTATATTTGAGAATCAGATGTCGTGGAATGAGTTAGAATCATAGCTGCATTCCCTAAAGGCAAGCCATTATTCCATCACCTGTTTGTTCCTCTATCAAATGTGGCAATACAGTCATACCTCGGGTTGAAGTAGCTTCAGGATAAGTATTTTTGGGTCGCGCTCTGCGGTGACCCGGAAGTAATGGAGTGCGTTACTTCCGGGTTTCACCGCTCATGCATGCGCAGACGGTCAAAATGACGTCACGCGCATGCGCAGAAGCGGCAAATTGCAACCCACGCATGCGCAGATGTGGGTTGCGTTCGCTTCTGGATGCGAACGGGGCTCTGGAACGGATCCCGTTTGCATCCAGTGGTACCACTGTAGTTATAATAATAATAATAATAACAATAATAATAATTTTTATTTATACCCCGCCCTCCCCAGCCAAGGCCGGGCTCAGGGCAGCTACTATCAGCAAGTGTTGAACCCTGTATAGACTGGTAGACCTGAAGCTTGAAGGCATTTACATAGTAACAGATATAAGCATTTCTCCACTGTGTCTGTTTCTCTGGCGCAATATATAATTATAGAAAATCCTCATGGTAATTTATCCTCAATTAGCACGAAGAATTACGCCTGGCAAGAAGTACTGTAAACTAGTGAGCTATCAGTTTTGCTGGCAAATTTTGTGTTGACATTAGAGCAGAGGAATTCAGCATTCTGGGTAGTAATCTCATTAGCCTTTCGTTTCCTCCACCCCCCCACCCCCCGCATCCTAATCAGGGTTAAGATTAAAAACCAGCGCCACTCCCCAATCCTGCCTTTTCTTAAATAATAAACTCCCCACCCGCATTATAATTCAAATTGCCGTCTCCCCAGGTACTCTGAAGTAAGGAACTTTTAGCTGCTTTGCTTGGAAAATAGTTTTCAAGTTTCTGGGTTAATCTTTGAACGATTGGGTGATGCGCTGATAAATGTTATCACCTTGGTAATTGAGATAAAATTAACTTTTCATTTCAGAAGGCCTCTTGGAAGAAGTGCATGCTAAGATGACAAACAGAATACAGTTTACAGTCATTTTATTTATGTGCCCACTAAAGAGTGATATTGTCCTAGCCCCTGTAGTTGAAGACAAGCTGTCAATTGCTTACGTACAGGCAAAATCTAATCACTCGTCTGGTTGGTGATGAGGGCAGCTTTGCCAAGGATTTTAACAGGAAAGGAAATACTTGTTAAATTTGGGGACTAACAAGGGTTTGCAATCTGAGTCAAATAGCCTATAAAGCAATGAGAGTCAGAACCATATAACTTCAAAAAATAGTGACAAATAGTATAGTACAGTGGTACCTCGGGTTACATACGCTTCAGGTTACAGACTCTGCTAACCCAGAAATAGTACCTTGGATTAAGAACTTTGCTTCAGGATGAGAACAGAAATCGTGCAGCAGTGGCACAGCGGCAGCTGGAGCCCCCATTAGCTAAAGTGGTGCTTCAGGTTAAGAACAGTTTCAGGTTAAGAACATACGTCCAGAACGAATTAAGTTCTTAACCCGAGGTACCACTGTATTCCGAAAGGTTAAGCATATAGCCTTTGTTTCACTTTTTTCAAAGGTTGGAATCTAGGAACAAGCATGCTGGTGCTAGGGGTGCCAAAAATACTGTTGGAACATCAATAATAATAATAATAATAATAATAATAATAAATCTTATTATTTATTCAGTGAAATTTCTGGCTCAAGTTGGGCAAACCTTCTCAATTTTGGTTTCTCTCAGGTTCTCATTCTTCCAGCCTTAAGCTGAGTTCTATACATTTCTGATTCAGATTGCGAATTATTTTGTAAAGTCCTTGTGAAAACCTGACTGGATTGTAGTGCAAATTTTGTCTGATATACGCATTTTTGCGTACAGTTTTGCCTGATACACCCCCTTCTGCAAGCGACTTATGCGATGCATTCTATATTTTCAGTTATACATTTTTAGGCTCACTTTCCCCTAATACACACGTTTTGGTACGGTTGGAGAATCACTCTGCAAAATTCAGAGAAGCACAGATTTCAAAGGATAGCTGGGTTTCAGATATTGTTTCAGGAAGTGCAAATTGTGTGTGTTTGCATTAAAATCCCAAAGGAAGCAAATTTCTCCTCCATCCATGGCTCTGGCTGCCTGTCTCTGTGATATATGTGTGTTCCTTTTCTCAATTCTAGCTGAAGGCTTAAAGTTCACCGAATAGTAGACAGCATTCCTATGTGTGGTAACTTATAAGGAAATGGTTATAGGAATGAAGCTTATACACAGGCAAAAAGTTCATAACAATAACATTAGTGTTGAGTATAATCATAACGCTTTATTTTTTGTTTTGGAAAAGTGCCACCATTAACAGTGAAGATTCATTACGAGATAAGCTGATTAAAGGCTCTGTCCTGCTGTCACTGAAGTCAGTAGTATCTAAATCCAGTTGTCTGTGTGGTTTTGGTTTATATTATACATTTTAAAAAAATTATTATTTTTAGGTACTTGCACTCCTCTTTCCTTAGCCCAAAGCAGCTTACAATATCAAACTGGTATAAATACAATATAAAATAACAGCAGCAGCATCAACAACAACAGGTGTTTTCCGTTAACTCAGGGGGGTATTATTTAGCCTGAAGACGAAATAAAATTAATCTTTTCTGATATGCCCGCTTCCCCCAAACATGCATGTTTTGTCAGTCATCCTCTTTCATGTGCATCATCATTTCAGCAGAGGTACAAAGCTCTGTCACTTCTTTATTTGTTGTAGCTTCTGGAGAAAACGAGCCACATTTTTGAGGAATCCGATTCAACAGCTACAAAAAGCCCTTTGCACTTAGCTGTAAGTACACAGTTTCGGTATTATATTGCTGCCTAACTCAAATAACAACGTACAAGGTGTTTGGCTGTCCCTCCCCCTCCTTAGGAGTCTCCCACACCCCCCCCCCGCCAGTATTTTGTTTTTTGTACTTCTACAAACCTTGGGGGTTCTGATCCCTTTCTCAAGTACACGGTCGGTGCCGTCTTGGTTATAGAAGCACACATGCACTTGAGAATACATTTGCTATCAATATATAGGATTTCTTGCTGGAAAGAAAAAGGAGGATACTAAATGAGGTACTCAAAATGCCCATTCCCCCAGTGTTCCTTTTGTGTATGGTCATAGAATCATAGAATTGTAGTGTCTGAAGGGACCACAAGGGTCATCTAGTACAACCCCCTGCGGTGCAGGAATATTTTGCCCAAGGTGGGACTTGAACTCCCAACCCTGAGATAAAGAGTCTCATGTACCAACTGAGCTATCCTGACCACCGACCATACTAGCTGGGTGTCAGGAATGAGCCAGCTCCAAGCAATGGTTTGCAGCCAACTACAGAAAGCAGCCCGGAACAGAGAAGCTTAGATTTTACTCAGGCAGGAGAGAGCCGACAGCTGCAGACTTCAGCTCTTCCTGATCTTGAATGGCAAACTGATAAGGCAGTAAGTGAGAGTAGGCTGGAACACAGCCAAAGCTCTCAGGAAGCACAAACAGGTGTGAACAAGAGACAGTCTTTCTGAACAGGAAGAGGCTGGAGCTGATCTACTAAGTCTGAAGAGTCGGAGAATGGGAGGGCTGCTAGATAGGAAGCTAAACAAGAGATGTAAGGGTCCTAAATTCAGTATCTTCTGTCGACACCGGAAGGTGTCTTCAGAAGGGTCATCTTGAGTGATGCTGCCAGAGGCTTTGTTAGAGCCGTCCGGAGCTATCTGTTTGTTTTTGCAATTAAATCCTCCTTTTTAATTAGCTATGCTCACTGTGTCATCAAGCTGGGAACCTGGACTCCTGACACTGGGACTCATGGTAATTGTAGTCCAATTCCTTCCTCTGTACAATGAGTACACTATGCTAAGCTTTGTAGGGCCCTCTTAAGCATCAACAAAGAAGGGGGTATCCCGTTTTGCAGCCTGCAAATAAGGCTACAAATGTTGTTTTGATGCAGCCCTAAAATAAAAATTAATTTTAATCTCAGGTGGTGCTGGGAATCAGATTGCACATTTTTAATACCCTATTATCACATTGAAGGCCTCGTTTTCGTTTTCATCTAGTTTATGTCGTTACTTGAAATAAAGGAATGTAAATTGAGTTAATATGAATATACTTCCCCCCCAGAAAAGGATATGAACATGAACACATGTCATCTTTAACCAACAGTCTATCTCATATGCTTAAAACATAAAAATCAATATGAATTTTAATGCATACCTTCCTGCATATTCTGTCCTCATTAACATTCATAGGAATTGCACATCAATGAAATAATTAGAATTTTTAATCCTATTTGAAATACTGCAGCTTGTAGCTTTGATGAAAATAAGATTTAGGAATGAATGTAATATAGAAATAATTTTGTATTTGCCTCTTCAGCATTAAAGCCCTATTTTGTCAACTGAACGGACAAACCCAAAATTACAAGCTACCCTGGATAAATGCAGAGAATACACATCCAAATTTAATTTTCATAAGAGATCTTCATCTACACTTGTGCTGCAGTTGTATGCAGTGAGCATTTCATTTTTTAAAAACCCTTTTAAAATGAGAGTTGAAACGTCAGATAACAAAATTCGTGAATTTCAATGATAATTTCACAAATTTTCATGTCTGTAAAGGAGCATTGTTTTTGTTCAACTGAGGACCAGAAAATTGTGTTAAACTGTATCTAGCCACAACTGCATGCAAACTAAGCTCAGTGCTTCTTAGATATCCAGTAGCAGCTCCACTAAACGCTCCCATAGGCAACCCATTTGTTGAGCACTCTTTCTGATTTGCATCCGTTCCTTATTGAGCATTCTTTCTGATTTGTTTGCTAGGTTGCTATATGAAAATGAGCATTCACCCCACATTCATCCTGATTTGCTTGCAGGATGTCTTCCCATTCATTCATCCCACACTTTCCCTGTCACTTTCCTAACTGCAAAAAGTCTGCTCCTTTTTAAAAGTGTATCTGTTGTGCTAGGGTGACAGAGCCAATTAATGCACTTTAATTGTGTAAAACTGAAGTCTGGTATGTGCTAGGGTGACAGAGCCAATTAATGCACTTTAATTGTGTAAAACTGAAGTCTGGTATGTGCT